>CM042010.1:132683015-133283015 GCA_023525715.1 Cichorium intybus
TTACTTTAGGTTAAAAAATGTGAATTGGTGCTAATCCATGGAATTGCACATTGCACTTTGTGGAACGTTGGTGGAGCGTGTGTGGTTTATCGGCACGCCAACTGGGGTCCGCAAGGACTTGCAATGGGTTTCTCGATTTTGTCATTATTAACGGAGCATGTGTGGTTAACCGGCACGTTAATTAGAGAAGACAATTGTCTTCGAGAGTACCTAGCTAATTTGCATGGTTATTCACACCCGGTTTGTGATCCTCGGCATCCCAGTCACAAACAGTGGGGCACATCCGAGACTAAACATGTCATTGAACAGTTCAATGTGTCTCAACAGATCTAGGAATTTCATATGATGAAATTGATAAGTGCATTATCTACCTTAATGACCATTATGTTGTGATTACGGCATCCCTCTTCACACCATAGTTGGGGCATTTTGGGTCCTAGCCTTAATAAATAATAAATTGGGTAATTATTTAAAAGGAAAAATTAAACTAATAAATTATGTGTATTGTAGATGTCTGAATCAAGTGTCTGTTCTCCTCCTCTCCTCCTTCACCCATTTCTGAGAGCATCAGAAAGCACCTGCTAAATATGGAAAGGCTGACTGGCCTTAACTATATGGTATGGCTTCATAAATAGAGAATAGTTCTCTGTTTTGCTGGCAAGCCATATCTGACTGAGTGTCCGCTCCATAAAGCATGACATCACACAGTAACTTGTGATGAGCATGTCTCCTTGATTGTTAAGTCAAGGAAAGTTCGTTGCCTAATACTATTGATCATTGACCCCGAGTTCTGTAGGAATTTAGAATTCCTGGGGTCAGATAAGTTAACACAGCTAGTTGTGGAAAGGTTCCATGAACTGGTTGAGAAAGGACGAGCTAAGATCTTCAAAGAGTTTGAAGTGTGTAGGAAGTAGCACCATTTCACATGTTCTCAAGACTGAGAGACATATAGGTGAACTGTATAAATTTGGTTCCCTTTTTGATCAGGAGTTAAAGCATTAGCTCGACTCGCTGATCCGTTCATCCTGATGTACAGGAATGGAAACCATATAAGACAATCATGGATATGCATTCAATGTTGACTCTGTATGAGTCGCTCATAGAGAAGCATAACTCCATTGATTCAGCTGCTTCGGGATTGAGTCCAGTAATAGGACACATCAAGAAATGATCCAGATCGTCTGGACCGGTTCCTCGATGTTTCAAACTGGGAATCCACAGGGTGGGACACAGTCACAGAAAGATTGGAAAATGCTCCAAAGCCGAACAGTTTGGCAACTCAGGAATATCTTAAAACTCAGAACCCCTGATCCTTAATTCCTTGATACAGGATGTGTTTCTCACAGTTGCTCTATATGCATGGACTCTGTAGGATGAGGGATGTTGTTGCATAGGAGCATATTCAGATTGGATCTGAAGCTCATGCAGTTTTAGAGTTTAGTTAGATGTTGAAATCATGTTATTAGCTTATTAGATGCGTATGACATTGTCTGTCATATAATACATTGTTCAAGGATTTTGTTTTAATAAAATTGTCAATTTTCTTTTAACACTCGTTCTTTGAAATATCCTTGAAATGTTGTATGATTGTGTTGAATGCATGATCAGTAATAACTTGAATATTGATACATCCAAAGTGTTTGGATTTAGGAATTGTGTCCCTTATGATTGTTAAGATAAATATTATAAGAATCAATTCAACCAAAGGTTCAGTTGGATAGGACCTTGGAATCACTTGACTTAGAGTCACTTGATGAGTTGAGTTCTAAATATGTCAAGAAATGAATCAACCAAAGATCCAGTTGGACATGATTTTGGAATCATTTGACTTAGAATCATATGATGATTAAGTTCTTTATAAAGCACAAATGGCAAGAAATGAATCACCCAAAGATCCAAAGGATAGGATTTTGGAATCAGCTGACTTAGAGTCAACTGAAGATTGCAAGTCTTGAACAAAATTAACAAAGTCATAAGTTTACATAGAGATGTAAAAGAGATTAGATTAGGAGCAACAAACACATCAGTTGCTGTGTATTGCTCGAATCTTCAAATTGAACACAATTGTTTGTACTTCACGATATTTGTCATTCGGTATGACGAATATGACTTCGCTTATCAGAATAAGCGATTGGATTGAAAGCTTGAACAGTTCAAGGACTTCAAAGGAAGTACAAGATCCATAGAACCTGAGTGACAGCATAAACTGGGAAAATGTTTCACAGTTTATTCCCTTCCAAGAACATTAATAGTTATAATGTGTCTTAGGGAAGATGATGGAGCGTTGGTCGAAAGAGTTCGATCCTCAATGTATGAGATACATTGTCAATTAGTTTCCCGTAAATTAAACACAAAACTAGTTAGACCATATAAACCATATTCCAGCCACATCTTTGACTAAGTAGGTTTTGTAGACACTGTCTGAAATGTAAAGCTGGGATTGTCCCACTTGTACATTAAAGGTCCAGGGTCTTGTAGTGTTCGTCCGAACCTCATGACTAGCCTAAACCTAATCAGAAATGTCGTTTCACTGGCTATCCCGCTGTACCTGGAAGAGAAAGAGCTCTTTTAGAAAGAACTAATGTTCTAAGGAAACAGTGGGAGTTGGGACAGTCCTGAATGAGTTCAGGATTAGCTAAGTGAAATAACCTTTAGTCATCACTAGGCTTAGAGCAGAAATCAGATATTTGTTTTAAATTCTGACATTATCTTCTCTTGACCAGTAGTACTGATCACCATCATAAGTAGTTATGATCAGGGTGACATACCAATTAGTGGTAAAACACTATAGTTGGTGCGGATTTTCAATCCAACTACTTGGAAGCATTGGTGAGCCCGATTGCTGCCAATTAAGAGAACCTTAGGATGAGATGCAGTCTGTGTGACAGTTTGATTGATTTTACAACTGCTCTTAAAACCAGTGGGAGTAATCATCAAAAGAAACCAACATAGACAGAAACGTACCTTCAGAACATCTTGTTGAGTGAGACGATACTTAGAGTGATCAAGTAATTGGCTCCGAGAGAAGCACTCTCAATAGAAGATGAAATCCAAAAGGATACTGCATATTGTAAGTCGTTAGTGGAGTGCGTGTGGATCACCGGCACACTAATAGGGACTCACAAAGAATATGCCAGTATAAAGGTACATGGGCCCGGGATTTCCCCGCGGGCATCTCGCAAGAAATGATATTTAGATTTTCAAAATATGCCAAAGGATTGGATTTTGAAAAGGGGCTGAAAGATATCCATTAAGATGTCAGAAAGGTTTGGATTCTCAAAATGTGCCAAAAGTTCTGGATTTTGTGAGTAGTCCATAACCGTGTCAAAGCCAGTGGGAGTGTCGCTGTTATCTATTATCTCCATATGTGTGTTACATAATGTTTCTAGGAAACGTCTCTTTTCATTACAAAGTGTAATGACTTGGTGTTAAGAGACGGATCGCTATGAAAGACTTAATAAAGATACGGCATGCTCGGGTGGTTATAAACGTCTATGAGATAGATCGAAACTCTACAAAAATGATCTTGCTGAGACTCAAGATGCATTGCCCTAGGAAATAGTTTCCTGTCATTGCAAAGTGTGATGATTCGGCATGAGAGATATAAAAGGTGAAACATACTCACATAATCCATTAACATATATCAGATAAATGTTGTCATCAGTATAGACCTGGCCATAGTAAGCATGATCTTGATAAAATTCAATATGCATGAAGAAAAGTCTCTAAAAGGATACAGTTATTAAAAGTCGTGAGACAAGGATTATAAGTAATCCTAAGATTCCAAAAGGGTTTGGAATAGGACTAGATCGAATCCAACAAATTTCTTAGATCGATCAGAAGTGTCATGAACATTTCTTGATGACTTAATGCTTAGAGCATGGTGAGTCAGATTCAGGATATGACCTGGCTGGGAATACTTAATGGATTCTGTACATACGTGAGAAATCATTGGAAAATGATTAGGGGTGAATGTTGATAACATTTTGAAAAGAGTTTTTTAAAATGAGGACCTAATGGTTAAGGAATTTCATTGGCATTTCGATGAAGCGCGTGTGGCTCACCGGCACATCGTAACACCTCGAAATAGTCTTAGGGTGCAGTCATGTGGACTAAAGATCCCAAGTACCATGGAAAGTCACAGTACATAGAATGGAGTTGTTAGTGAGAATGACGGTATGACCAAAATTGAAATATCATCAGAAGGATATCCGATCGGATAAAGTGTATAAATGTATAACATTTGAATACATAGAAAGAGTGAAAGGTCAAGTAGACATAGATACATAACACGAATTAAATAGTTTAAAAGAAATCTAGAAACCGATAATAGTTTTATGTAAAATCCGACTTGGTGATTACCTCGTGGAGACTTGGTAATTAGGCAATAGTAGCCACCAATCAGATTTTATGTTTCAATTTTGCATGTTTCACTTCCCGAATAAATTGATTATTCAAAAGTCCACGGTCACTCATACTTTTCGGGAGTAAGTATGAACGAAGAATGTCGTGAGTTGTTTTGTAGATTGTCTAAGGAGTTAGACATTGCAGTAAGACTGCTACAACGTTCATGAATACTTAGAAATAGAGATTTGAGTATTGGATAAACCCGCGCTCAATAGATTGCTTCATGGATTACATCACGAGCAATGTTGAGACGATAATATCGTATGATCTTGAAGCAGAGACATATGAGTTGAAATTTACGAGTCGGTTGTGCATTGATAATGCGAAAACGCATCGGTAACTCTATGTTACAAAACGCATTGTTGTGTACGATTTGATAAGTAAAAGACACAATCATATGAGTCGAAGCTTATTTGTTCCGTGACCCTGGTGGGAAACAGATATCTGTAGGCCGCTCGATGATTTTGAAGTTGACTAAAGTGCTGGCCAGCCTGGACTAAATTGATGTGTTCAATTAGAAGTCCGAAAGTCATAAGCAGAATCAGAAATCGGGAAACAGAGTATCGGACAGAGATTGATCTCAATCCATGTCTCGTGTCTGAAAATATCTTTTTGGACGAAGGATCATATGATCACTTATCTATGGACAGAACTGACTGGGTCAGAGTTCAGCAGCAGTTTCTAGGAAGCTGCAGGTTGTTTATTAATCAAAAGATAAATTAAAGTCATAGACTTATCCAAGTGGGAGACTGTTGGATTAGGTGTCTAAGCCATGACTTTACATTTATATTTATCTTGTTAATTGAAGCAAAGTCCATTTGGGTTGCCCTCATAGCTGGAGGTTAGGATATAGTTCAGTAGAGTAAAAGGTTGATTTATTAATTGTTTAATAAATCAATAGAATTAATTAAATGGTTTATTAATATATTTAAGTGTTAATATATTAATTAGAAACTATAATAATTAATTAAGATTTAATCTAGAATTAATTGGATTTAATTCAGTGATTAAATTAATTAATTAAAAGTGCAGGGACTGGTTTGTATTTATTCAATAGTTGAATAACTGGCAAGCCAGTAGCCAGGGGCCAAAGTTGGCGCCAATATGGAGGGAACTTCATAGTTGGCGAAAACCCTAATTAGGGTTTAGAAGCCTTGGTCCAAATGGTCAACAGGCTTGCCCATTAAAGAGGCTCCTCTAGGGTTTCAGCTGTAACCCTTGGAGGCTATAAAAGCCTTGGTCCAAATGGTCAACTCTGCTGGACTGTCTTCTCCATTACTTGGGTGTGACTTCATTTGAGGCAGGATCTCTTTGCTGCTAGCTTCAAGAACAAGATCAAAAGGTTGGTTTTCTCAGTTTTGATCTTTAGAAATAATTGTTGGCTTTAGGATTTTAGTTTATTATCTTCATAGAAGAAAACATAGATCTTTCTAGGGTTGCATGTGAACCATAAGAAATTATTTGTTCATTGTTTGCTAGAAAACCCTTCAATATATATATATATATATATATATATATATATATATATATATATATATATATATATATATATATATATATATATATATATATATATATATATATATATATATATATATATATATATATATATATATATATATATATATATATATATATATATATATATATATATATATATATATATATATATATATATATATGTATATATAGGGTCCTGTTCCGGCGAGGACTCTTTTTTCGGTAAGGACACCTTAAAAAAATTGAAAAAATATAATAAAAATACAAATCATAAAATCGAGAGTAGTACTTTATCATTATAAAAAAAATTGGAAATTTTTTTTGGATCATTGAAAGACAGCAATGATCCAAAAAAAATTTATTTTGTGGATCATTTTTTCATTATAAAAAAAATAATGATCCACAAGTTTTTTTTCGAAATTTTTTTCCCAATATAATACGATGATCCATTTTATTATTTATATTTTTTGTTTATTTTTTTCAATTTTTTTAAGGTGTCCTCACGAGTCCTCACTTTAAGAAGAGTCATCACCCGATCGCTTATATATATATATATATATATATATATATATATATATATATATATATATATATATATATATATATATATATATATATATATACAACAAAAGAAATCGCTGCTCCTAGTCCGACAGTTCGCTCCGCACCTTAAGAGAAAGAGTTCCGGCATACTACTCTATTATGATACCGGGGGAACATCACTACTTTGAGAGTTAGGACTTTATTCTGCTGTGCCTGGTCATGAGTATACTGCTTTCCTTAAACCTATGTAGTGAGTCGTGTAGGTGGCGTGTTGAAATTAGGACCATACATTGGGCGACTTTTCTCCTCATCGCTAGCCTGTTTCCAAGAGGGGGAAGAGAAGGTCTTGCAAGTTGGAGAGCATATGAGATTTATATATATATATATATATATATATATATATATATATATATATATATATATATATATATATATATATATATATATATATATATATATATATATATATATATATATATATATATATATATATATATGTGTGTGTGTGTGTATGTGTGTGTGTGTGTGATATCCTAAATTTTCTATAATTCAAAATACCGAACATTTATTTATTTATTTTTTTATTTTTTTGATAACCGAGAACCCCACCCGACCCATCCTTTGGATGACCCTGATGAAGCAATCTCGGGGCCCACGCACACCTGGCAGCAGGGTGGTCCGGGTCAATCACCTACGGGGGTAGAGAGGTGGCCAGTGGCCATTCCCTGATTGAAACCTAACACTCCCTATGGGGAAAGGGAGGGAGTGGGATTAGAACTTGGAACCTGTTTATGGGGGAAGAAAAAGAGTCCAAAGCCTTATTCGATCAAAGCTTTTAGAGATGTTAATGGACAAAATGGAAGTTTAAAAGTCCAAATGGATTAAACAGAAACTAATACACAATTTGTATTATTATAAGTTTTTATTGGAAGTAAGATTTAATTAGGGTCATTATATACATACCCCCTATAGTCTGTTTATACCCCTCTGATGTGAAATTTTGTTTTGTGTAGTGTTTTTTTTAACTATTTTGTCTTTTTGTTGTTTTTTTTTCTTTTTACAAATAATATTTGATTTGTTTTATTATTATTATTATTATTAGAAAAACAATAATAATAAATTTACCTTTTATAATTTTTATGTTTTAATAACAATAAACAATAATTTTTTATTAATTACGACACAACGAACGACGTTTATAAATTTATAAAATTATATCAAAACGGTCCAGTATTACAATTGCGTGGTGCGTTATCTGGATAACAAGCATAAGCATTTATTCGAGCAGCATACAATGTTTCTCATTCAACAGAATGTTCTGATCTGTATGCACACACAAGTCTGGACAAAATAGGAGGCATTGGATACGCTCCTTGTAAATCAACCTTCACATAATGGTTACCGTAAACGTGGGCGATAACGACATATGCAGGATTTGGGATGTCTTGCGAGCCATACCGAAGTGGGAACCACGTTGAAGAACCACTATTGCTTAGGAAAATAACGATAACACGATTTAGTCTAGCAAAAATATCTAGTAAAAATACATACCTGGTCAGTTTGAAAACTTGCCATACGGCAGTCATTGTATCAAATTGATATAGAAAGATATATAAAATCGTTGTACAATGCGAGATATATATAACGTAATAAGATTCCAAAACAAAACATCAAATCCGTTTCTTTATAATAATAATAATAATAATAATAATAATAATAATAATAATAATAATAAATTTAATAATAATAATAATAATAAAGAAAAAGACAATAAAATACAAAACTGAGATAAAAAAATCAGTATTTCAAATCAGGGGGTATAGTAAGAAATAAATTTAATTTAATAATAATAATAATAATAATAATAATAATAATAATATTAATAAAGAAAAAGAAAATAAAAGACGAAATTGAGATAAAACAAATCAGTATGTCAAATCAGGGGGTAGCTATAGCACTACCCTTTAATTATTGGACAAAAAGTAGTTTGCATAAAATAATGAAAGATGGCGAGTTTGGAGCTATCTAAACATAATCTAATGGTTGAATTAATAAGTGAGTAATAGAAAAAGCATATATAATATACTAAGTATTGCAAAAAAAAATCCGCCATTAAGGATAAAAGATGAGTAAGAATGTATTCAATTGCATGGAAAAACCTCTATTCGGCCAATATACATATTTCAACGAGATCACCTCAAAATCACTTCTCAAGGTTTGTAACTTAGCCTTTTAATTTTACCTAATATCTCCTATGAGCATTTTCCAGAGCTTTTCCCATAATTCCTTAGTCATGTCCTTCACCATATGACCTCTATAACTGCATGGTGAATGGCTACGAGGGCCCTATCATCCTTTCGTTGCTCCACTTTTGTGTTTTGAATTACATCACACAATTATCGTGCTTGCGAATTCACTGGCACTTTTAGTGCTGGTTTAGAGCCAACATTGTGTGGTTTATCTTCATAAGCATCGGATAGTGTAAAGTAGCAACCATTCTTCGTAGTCCTTTGAACTTCACCCTTAATTTGAGAAGATGATGAGCTTGACATAGTCGATTTGGGCATACACAAACTCGGGTCTAATGCTACTTGTTGGAAATAATATGATCAAAGTATATGTATGGTATTATTTTGTGAGGCTAAATTAAGCAAAAAAACAAAGTGAATTTTTTTTTTTTGTGAAAATATGGAAAACAGAGGTACAAATGTTGTTGACAAGAGGACATTTTACTCTTGTGGAAAGTGACTTCAAAGATGGCTTTCTAGAATTCTTCTTCTTTGACAAATAAAACACACATGAGAAAATGAGATTTCAACAAATGTGGATTGCTGCTGCCTTCAAGAATGGATAGCTGGTGCTAATAATTTAAACATTTATGCTAGTATTTTTCAAAGGAGAGTTCTACTGATTTCCTATATAAAGGAAAGGAAATCCATTTATACACTAACACCAAAACATCTCAATCTTCTCTTCTTGTTAATACATAAGAGTTTTATAAACTCTTTGTATTTTTTATATTCTCCAAATGTTTTGTAAACACCGCAAAGTATAGTGAATTGGTTCTCGGCTTCCTCCGCCCGTGGTTTTTCCCGATTTGGGTTTTCCACGTAAATCCTCGTGTCTCTATTTTATTTACTTCATTCGTATTTTTCGTTGTGATTATTATCGTTTGATAATTTTGATCCTATTCCGCATTGACCTAATATTGTCTAAAGTCAATTCGGATCCGTCGTATTTTACAACAATTGGTATCAGAGCGTCCGGGTTTTGATATTAGCTTGTTGGGATCATTTTATCAAGTAATAAATCATTTCTTCGGTGAAATACAATATTCCGCTGCTGGATCGGAATACCCGATTTCCGCTGTGGCAAGTAAAGATGAGAGATATTCTCATTCAGATGGATTTACACAAGGTGCTCTTGGGCTTCGAAAGGATGCCCAATACATGGACCGAAGAAGAAAAAGAGATGAAAGATCTGAAGGCTTTATCCCAGATTCGTTTGCACTTGTCAAACGATGTTTTACAAGATGTTCTAAAAGAAACATAAGCGGCTGCTTTGTGGCTGAAGTTGGAGCAGTTATTGATGACAAAGAGCTTACCGAACAAGTTGCATCTAAAGCAACGGCTGTTCAATCTCAAGATGATTGAAGGAGGCTCATTAGCTGAACATTTGTCCACATTCAAAGAGTTAATAAATAACTTGGAGAATATGGATGTTCAGTATGAAGATGAAGACTTAGCTTTATTTTTGCTGTCATCGTTGCCCGAATCCAACAGCCATTTTTGTGATACGATCATCTACAGCCGTGAAACTCTTGTTTTAGATGAAGTCTTTACAGCTTTGGATTCTAAAGAGAAGATGAAATATATTACCGGTGGTGGTTCAGATGATTCTAAAGCCGAAGGTTTGAATGCCAGAGGAAGAACAACAGAGAGAAGTACAACTTCTCAATCTTCCAACAGAACCAGATCCAAATCTAAAGGCAAACGAAAGTTTTGCAACTATTGTCACAAGAAGGGACATGTGATTGAAGAATGTTTCAAGTTGAAGAATAAAGAAAAAGAGAAGGCGGCAGCAAATGGTAAACAAGCTAGCACTTCGGGTGAAGCCGATGTAGCTGAGGTCGAATGTATTGGAGAACTCTTGACAGTTTATTCAGATAAACTGGATTCCACTGGTGATTGGATACTCGACTCTGGTTGTACTTTTCATATGTGTCACAACAAAAGTTGGTTTTACACATTTGAAAAGGTTAACCAGGGCTATGTGTTGATGGGTAACAATTCTACATGTCCAGTTCTTGAACATGGTTCAGTCAGAATCCTTATGTTTGATGGCGTTATCCGAACCATTGGGGATGTTAGATATGTCCCTGACCTTAGAAGAAACTTGTTATCTCTCAGTTCCTTTGATAAAAAGGGATACGAGTTTGCCGGTAAAGGTGGAGTTCTCAGGGTGTTCAAAGATGGTTCCGATAAACTGAGAGCCAGATGAAAAACCTCAGACCTCTACTTTCTTGACGGGTAAACAATTTCGAGTGATGCTGCTATTGTTTCAAAGTCTCTTTCTGATCCAGATCAGTCCCGTCTTTGGCACCTTCGACTTGGCTATATGAGTTTTCAAGGCATGTCAGAATTGAGTCGAAGAGGTTTACTTGGTCAACAAAAGATTGTTGATTTGGAGTTCTGTGAAGACTGTGTATATGGCAAGGCAAAACGAGTGAGGTTTGCAAGTGGAATCCATACAACGAAAGGACCACTCGACTATGTCCACTCGGATTTATGGGGACCAGCTCGAGTTGCTTCTAAAGGTGGAGCTAACTATATGCTCATTATCATTGACGATTTCTCTAGGAAGGTGTGGTGTTTCTTCTTAAAACATAAGGGAGACGTTTTCTCTACCTTCAGAGACTGGAAAGTTCAGGTTGAAAAGCAATCAGGATTGGTGGTAAAGTATCTTTGTACGGATAATGGACTAGAGTTTTGCTCAGAAGAGTTTAATGCCTATTGCCGAAAGGAAGGCATTACTCGACATCGCACGGTAGTCTATACGCCTCAACAAAATGGTGTAGCTGAAAGGATGAATCGCACCATTATGGAGATGGTCAGATGTATGCTTTCAAATTCCAAATTGCCAAAGTCCTTTTGGGCGGAGGCTGCTTCTACTGCTTGCTATGTTATCAACCGATAACCGTCACGAGCAATCGAAAAGAAAACTCCGTATGAGCTATGGTCCGGGAAACCTGCCGATTATACACATCTGAAACCTTTCGGATGTCCAGCTTATGCAAGAGTTGACAATGGGAAGTTAGAACCGGGAGCACCTAAATGTGTCTTTCTTGGTTATAATCCAGGAGTTAAAGGTTACAAGTTATGGAGCAATGATCTAAATAAAATCATCATCTCAAGAGATGTTACTTTTGACGAGTTTGCTATGATTTATCAAACTTCCGACTCTACAGAAGATACAATCGCATCATCAAAATCAAATGAAGAGAAAGCTCAAATGGAGGTGGAGTTTCTTACTTCACCTGTCACCATTCCTAGTCCAGTTGAGCAACAAGAGTCTTCATCGCCAAATGAGCATGTCGTTGTTGAAGAAACAACAAGTTCACAACCACAAGCTACTACTCGAAGCATTGCAAGAGATAGGTCGAGAAGACAAATTGTTCTTCCAAAGAGGTATGCTGAAGCTGAACTTGTTGCTTATGCTTTTATTGTTGCTAATGATATTGAGTCAAAAACGGAGCCTCTAAATTATGATGAGGCTATCAAATCTAAAGACTCAAGTGATTGGATGATTGCTATGCATAATGAGATGGAATCCTTGCAAAGAAATGGTACTTGGGATTTAGTTCCTATTCCAAAAGGGAAAAGGCCAGTTAAATGCAAGTGGGTCTACAAGCTCAAAGAACCTGTTAACCCGAATGAGAAACCAAGATGTAAAGCTCGGTTGGTAGCTAAAGGTTATAGTCAAATTCCAGGCGTTGACTATACTGACATCTATTTCCCAGTAGTCAAACACACTTCTATTCGTGCATTGTTGGGGTTAGTTGCTTCAAATGATTATGAGTTGGAGCAACTAGATGTTACTACAGCTTTCCTAAATGGTGAGCTTGAGGAAGAGATTTTCATGCAACAACCTGAAGGTTTTGTAGTTCCTGGCAAGGAGGACTACATATGTAAATTGAAGAAATCTCTTTATGGCCTCAAGCAGTCTCCTAGAAAATGGTACAAGAGGTTCGATTCTTTCATGACCAGTCACAAATTCAGCAGGTGCACCTATGATAGCTGCGTTTATTTCAAGAAAGGTGACGATGGTTCAAAGATCTACTTACTCTTGTATGTGGATGACATGTTGATTGCAGCAAAAGATATGAAGGAGATTCAGAAGTTAAAAGATTAGTTGAAAGCTGATTTTGAAATGAAGGACTTAGGAGCTGCCAAGAAAATTTTAGGTATGGAAATTGTTCGTGACAGGAAGTCTAGGATCTTGCATCTTTCTCAAAAAGGTTACATTGAGAAAGTCCTAAGACGTTTTAATATGCATGAAGCAAAGCCTGTCAACACACCTTTTGCAGCTCATTTCAAGTTATCATCTGCTTTAAGTCCTACTACTGAGACTGATATGGAGTACATGGCACGTGTACCATACTCTAGTGCTGTTGGATCTTTGATGTATGCTATGATCTACACACGCCCTGATTTGGCTTATGCAGTTAGCATGGTTAGTAGATATATGGCGAACCCGGGAAAAGAACACTGGAAAGCAGTACAGTGGATCTTACGTTATCTACGCGGTACGTCTTCTATGTGTCTACGCTATGGACAATCTAACACTGGGGTGGTTGGATATGTTGATTCAGATTTTGGCAAAGACTTGGATAAACGAAGATCCATTACAGGGTATGTGTTTACACTGAACGGTTGTGCTATTAGTTGGAAAGCCCAGTTACAGTCTACAGTTGCACTGTCTTCTACAGAGGCAGAGTATATGGCGATTACAGAAGCAGTTAAGGAAGATATTTGGTTAAAGGGATTGTTTAGAGAACTCGATGATAGAATAAATGTTACCACAGTATTCTGTGATAATCAAAGTGCTATCTTCTTGAGTAAAGATCAGATGTTTCATGACCATACAAAGCACATTGATATTCGTTATCATTTTGTGCATGATATCATTGAAAAAGGTGATTGTGTCATAGAAAAGATCGATACAGATTAGAATCCCGCTGATGTGTTCAGTAAGAGTCTTCCAATATCCAAGTTCAAACTGTGTTTGAACTTAATGGGTATTTCTGATCGCAGTTGAGCCTGATTAGGCTCGTGGTGGAGGAAGTATTTCATTTTTTCAGGATCAATTTTTCTCTATATGGTGATTGTAGTTTCTTATGAAATTTTGGAGTTTGATGAGTTGTTTTATTTGCTCTGTTTTGAAGTCAAGGTAGAGATTGTGGAAAGTGACTTCAAAGATGGCTTTCTAGAATTCTTCTTCTTTGACAAATAAAACACACATGAGAAAATGAGATTTCAACAAATGTGGATTGCTGCTGCCTTCAACAATGGATAGCTGCTGCTAATAATTTAAACATTTATGCTAGTATTTTTCAAAGGAAGTGTTCTACTGATTTCCTATATAAAGGAAAGGAAATCCATTTATACACTAACACCAAAACATCTCAATCTTCTCTTCTTGTTAATACATAAGAGTTTTATAAACTCTTTGTATTTTTTATATTCTCCAAATGTTTTGTAAACACCGCAAAGTATAGTGAATTGGTTCTCGGCTTCCTCCGCCCGTGGTTTTTCCCGATTTGGGTTTTCCACGTAAATCCTCGTGTCTCTATTTTATTTACTTCATTCGTATTTTTCGTTGTGATTATTATCGTTTGATAATTTTGATCCTATTCCGCATTGACCTAATATTGTCTAAAGTCAATTTGGATCTGTCGTATTTTACAACAACTCTAAAACTGAAGGGACAAGTTATAGAAAAATACAGGGAAAAAGGTACCTATACAACTACGAAGCCTACTAAAAGAAGTATTTATAAGCTAACAGAAATCATCCAACAAATCAACACCATAATGCATAATTATTCCAATCAACACCGTAATGCATAATTATTCCAACTATGGGTCAAAGTCAGATGGGTCATCCTCTATTGAATTGAAGAAATATTTTTTATTATTATTGACTTTACGGTTTAATCATCACTCTTATCATCTGTAAGTCGTTTAGGAATCATACAACAGAGTAGTCATTATCAATGATGGTTAGTGTGAGACTAAGACACTACCCTTATGTAATATTTTGACATTGGCGAAATCTACTCGAGGATAATCCAATGTAAAGCAACTTCAAGTATGGAAAATAACAAGAATACAGGTGATAAAATTTGTTTTAGGCTTGTCAATAAATAAGAAGAGGTCCAAAAATGCTTATTTAAATAAATATATTTGCAAGTTGTTTCATTCAAATGGATATATATCATGAATAATCGTGTTACACGATGGTAGATAACATTTTTAGAGTATTACCTTTTATGACCAAGGCTTCGGACCAAGTTTTAGTCCAAAACTTGGAGTTCCATGTTTCGGTACTAGCACTTGCACCTATCCCTTGGTACATGGACTTTGAGTACCAAGGCTATATAACCAAGCTTGACCATTGCCATGTTGGTGATTTTAGTGTCACCTTATATTTTAGTTAATATAAATAATTAGTATTTCAATGGGTTCATACTTTAGTTCATATACAAGTTAGGAGGTGCGGGAGTGCACACTTGTATAAGACTGAGTTGATACCGCTACGACCTAATAGCGGGGGTCAAGGGGTCGCGCCCCCTTGCGGGGTCTAAGGGGCAGAGCCCCTGACGGACACACGCTGACATTGATGGACACGCTGATGATGACATTGTTCAAGGAGCCATGTTTTGACTCGTTGATGCTGATGCTGATGCTGATGCTGACGCTGGCGCTGACGCTGACGCTGACGCTGACGCTGACGCTGACGCTGATCAGTCTCTAACCACCGCTGTAACCGCTCTCACTTTCTAGGATTCGGTTTTTCTGATATAAACGATCAGATTAGCGTTCAAATTGAGATAACGAAAAACACATGAATTCTCTCAACTCTCTAAAACCGTGAACTCTTTATTGTGCCTAATATTGAGTTTGATTCTTCAAGAATTATCCTAGATTTGAATTTCGTGAACCCGTCATAGGGTCGAAATATCAAATTCAGAAAGTGATTTACACGATTCTTGAACCAATCCGTGATTACGTAAACGACCCTATTTCTACAGAATCCCCAACATGCCATTGGTTTGTCCGTAATTAAAGAAGCTCATGTAAGTGAGCACTCTACACCGGTTAGCTGTGACTCTTACTTAAGCATAACTTAAAATAAAATATGGTACTCTGTAAATCCCAAATACTTAAAATGTCTAATGACACTCCAAACAACAAATAAAGACAAGCTAACTAAGAAACTACTTGAAGAAAAAATAAACATCACAAAAACAAATGCAACACCCCTACAAGGGTAGATCACGACCCAAGCCCATAAAAACATGATATGACTAGAAATATATGTTACTTGTATCGATACCAACAACACCATAGTTGTCGACTCGTGACTCGAAATGTAAATTTTTCAACCCGTGACTCGACTCGTAAGAGTCATGATATTAAAGTAAAGTTACATATAAAAATATAATATATATATATAAAAACATAATATTTGTTGATTGGTAGGCTAGAGTGTTAGAAAAAGAAAAGAGAAAGTAATGTGAAAAATGTTAGGGACTGGAGTGTAGAAAAGATGGAAGCTGGAGGGGTTGAATGTAGATATTATTAATATATATAGAATGAGATTTTCAGGGTTACGTAGGTCAGTTTCTTTTCTTCCTTTTTTTTCTGATGACTGTTCTTCTTCCCTCTTCCCTCTGAGAAAAAACATACTAAAAAACATGATTATTTCAAACGGGCAAAGTCAAAAGGGTTAGTCTTCAGTTCCGACTTCCGAGTTCAATGGAGTTCATCCATTTGGTGAAATGGCGGTGGAGATCTAGCTTGGCTCGCTGCATTATCCGTTGGATAACCTAATTACCCGCTGGATTACGAGATTACCCATGTGGTATATGGCTCGTCCGAGTTACGAGTTGACTCGACTCGATACGAGTTGAGCAAAGACTCGTGATTTTTAACCGAGTCACATACAAAAGCGAGTCACACTACCGAGTCGACTCTTTTAGGGTATGAAATGACTCGACTCGTCCGAGTCGACTCGTGACTCGTACGAGTTTAACAACTATGAACAACACTATACTGACCTTCCAAAAACCCAACTGACACGCAATCTAAATCAAAACATCAATCCCTGAATACCGGACATACATTAGATTCCTGTTATATATATACTGCTGGCTTGGAACACCTTCAATTTCACCAAATGAATGATCAGGACTCAGGAGGTTTGTACAATTTGATCAATTTAAAGTTTAAAATTTTTTGGGTTAATCTGATTCTACTCAAAGGTATATTTTTATTTGGTTTTTGGCTAAGAAAATATGATAAAGAAGATGAAAGATACTAAGAATATGATAGAAAAAATTATCACAATATTCTTTTGAAAACAGCCTTATTCTGCTTAACAGGCTTTTTCAGATGTTTGTGTATGTAATATCTGTTTGTCTCACCTTTGTAGTCCGATTTAGCCAGCTACATATATAGTAAGATAATACCACTTATTAATTTAAGAAAAGAACAAATTCATCACTAAATAAAATATTGGTTAATAATCAATGCAATTTCAAAATACAACATACAAGAATGGAAACGCAGTATGAAAATACTTCGCGTCTAACAGAAAATGAAGCTTACCTTGTCCCGTTTGTAATATGGCTAGTAAACTACAATATACTCTTCAATACTGTCAAAAGCACAGCTAGTGCAAAATGGAGAAGAGAAAGGGGAAGACATCAGGTAATAAAAATAATGGGAATGAGTGAAAGTCGGAATCATATTCTTGAGTAATTGTAGTGGTTTGTGGAAGAATCTTAATAGTAATGGAGAATCAGGTTCTAAAAGTTCTTTTTACTAACTCAACGTTCCCAAAACGTAATTAATTGGACACCGATAAGCACACTATCAAACTCAAAAGATCTTGCTTTTTTTAAGCGTTTTCTTAATTAGATTTGGTTACCACAAGAGAACGTGCCTTAACTTGCATATCTTTCTTCAACGTTGGTAGCTATATATTTCCCAATCTTCAACGTTGAGGGACGACATGTCGTATCCGGGGTCTATAGGGACGACATATGTCGTCCATATAGCCTTCGATTCTTGTAGTGAACCTTTCCAAAATTAAAGAAATCGTCTCTTTGCTATAGTGGAATTAAAAATTACAATTTTGGTAAAAGTTTATCTTCATTACATGGCTCGTTCATTTGATTTCATTTTTATGTAAATTCGGTCCCTCTGTCGTATAGGGTGTTTGAGATATATTTTTTAATGTATGCTTATTAGCTTATTGCATTTTGACACGGTCATGAATAAGCGTTAATAAGTGTTTGGCCTTTGGATAATCTAAATTAAAGAACTGTTTATTAACTTAAAGAGGAAACGACAAATATGCTTATGAAATCACCTTCAAATTTTTTTACCTCAATCACCTAAATAACCATGAATTTTGTAGGACCATTTTAGACCATTTTGCAGATGAAATAAAGATGTCATCTGCGAAATAATGACATCATCTACGAAGTGGTTAGTATTTTTGCCTATTTTTAGTACAATTACAATTTAGGCAAAATGTATAGTCCTAAGATGTTTCCAAATCTGGTTTAAAATGTTCGTTACTTTTTTTTTTTTTTTTGCTTTCTAATGGATGTAAGTTGTGTTTAACGTGTCTAAAAGGTCTCATGACATGTTAAAGTCGATTCCACGAGATCTTTCAAGGAGGACCGTCGGAGCCAGCAACCAGCCATCTCCATTCATCCTTAGCTGGTTTCAGGGTAAGGAGATCTTTTAAGGAGGTCATTACCGGTAAGTCTAATATTCCCCATCCTACCGATCAGACCATCTCTATCCCGTTAGAAAGTGACCTACAAATCTGTGATTGGTTGGAGAAATATGCCTTAGTAGGCAAAATAAATAACCTAGATACACTTCGTAACATCTCGTCGTTGCTAGATCCGGTCAGTTTTGATATTTTGGAAGTGAGATATATGGGAGGTCTCCACAGCTTGATTCATTTTAAGACTTCCTTTGACGCAAAATATTTTGCCCAAAATAAAAAACACTTTTGAAATGGTTCAAGTGTGTGGAATTCGCCAAAAAGAAGGAAATCTGTTTTGAAAGGGTGGTATGGCTCAAAATATATGTTTCGATTTGAAGATAAACAAATGTGATTGGTTGTAGATTTTAGCTTCAAAAGACGCCGTTTTCACACTACCTTATAGGGAGATCTGGTAGGACCGATTCCAAAAACAGATACTACAGGCTTAACGACGCCTTCTTGTATTTGGAATACATTGTTGGCAAAGGTCACAAGCCAGATATTACCATGCCACTCAACTGGTGTATAATCTTTGTAAATCCAAAAAACTTCGGCTAAGAATCTTTTTTGCTTCTTCTTCTCTGATTACTTTTCTTTATCCCCTTTATTTATCGGTTCCTAGGCTTTCGAAATTCTCTCTTTGTAATGTGGATGTGTGAGGCGAGACAACTATGGTTTTAGAAAAAGGGTGGAAAAAGTGAAAGCCGATAAACGTTGTTTTGACCTCCGTCTTGTTAGCGGGTGAGGTCTTAGCCTCTTAGGTTTGGAGAAATCTAGGTTAAAGAAACAATGCCCTGGTGGCATGTGATTAGGCTGACATAGGGTATATAAGGACACCTAAGCATATGGAATCGACTTTAATATGTCGTGTTCCCTTTTAGAAATGTTAAATCCAACTTCTATCCTTAGAAAGCAAAATAATAATAATAATAATAATAATAAATTAAGGGACCTTTTAAACAAAATTCAAAAAAATTATAGGACTACATTGTCATTTTGCCTACAATTTTACTTCCACCTACATTTTATTAGATTTCGGTCTACCTCTTTATTTGGGTACAATATAAAGTATATTTATCTTAACAGTATCTATTGCACTTTATAACGAGTTCATCAAAAAGTTAGTGTTTGACATTGTGAAGATGCGTATTGTTATATTTGTTTTGATCTATTCATGGAGGCCTCAGTGAACTGCTACTAGCTAAGATGTCCAATTACATATTCGAAGCGATGACACAATCAACACATTCAAAGCGATGATGCGAGTTTAAGAAGCCAACCGAAAGGACTCAAAAGAGAGTCATATTTTAAATGACAATTCAGATATTCTATCAACACATATTGAAGAAAAGGAACAATGAATAGTTGATACTAAGAAAAAAACTAAAAGTGATAGAAAAGCATATCCGTGGTAAGGATGCAGAGATTCACATGCTTCATGAAGAAGGAGACTATCTTGAACATGTTCTTAGAATAAGAGCAGGCTTTATTTACGTGAAAAAGCAATGCATCAATTACAATTTCGTTATATTTGGCACAAAAATTAACTCTATAATGAATGTAATAACAATTTGTATCATTTTGATTTAAGTCATATAAATTAATAATACCGTCATTTAGGAAATTTTCGGTTTCAAGTTGGGTAAAATATAAAAACTGATCAACCCAAATAAAATTTACGTATATTCGTTACACAGTATAAAAAGTAATCATTTAAAAAAAAATATATTTATATATAAGTGTTAAGACATAAATGTTAGTCATAACAACTTATCATAATAAATACGATTTGAAACAGATCCCAATATATAAAAATAAAAATCATCCTAAAATGAAAAGTCATAGTTGTTGGTGCTGCAGTACTTATAATGTTGAGACAACCCCTCAACCGAAACAATACTCATAACGACCTTCCCTCACGGTATGTCAATATTCTTCCGATAGTTGATGTCATCATTAAGTATGAAATAAGTATTCTGACCCTATCAACGCCCCACCACGGTTGTAATATCAAGTTAACCAAGTTTCTCGGAATTAATCCAATTTTTACCCAACATGAACTAAAAAGAACAGGTGACATGATCGTTCACCAAGCATCTGCTAACCTCTCCAACAATTATCACGTCTATATTATACTATATTATGATTACATTTATAAGATAAAACCATGTAACTAATAACAATATTATATTTTTATAATCATTTTTCCACTCTTAGTGTCTCTTTTACCCTTCAATCTTACTAAATAATAGCAGTCAAAATTGTAAACGTTGGCATCTGTTGATGTGTTTTTCAAACGATCAAGAATCTCGACAAACGACGAAAGGTATTTCATACAAAGTGTAATCAATGTAATCGAAAATCTATAAATGAGAACACATAAATTTAATGTGGTAGCGATGTTTTTTGCAACTTGAGCACTGAAGTTTCAAACTTACAACTTCCTGGTTGATCAGATTCCGTATCCAACATTATATATTATCTAGATAAAGTTGTGGAGATATAGAGAATGATATGTAGATATGTGGGATAGATAGATTAATGGTTGATTGTTTTTTGTTATTTATTTGTTTTACTCAAGGTACAATGACATATATTCCTTTTTCTTTTAATAAATCATTATAATGTATATCACTTAAAATGGATGACTGATATTCGTTTTTGCATTCTCAACTTGTTTTGCATTTTTGTTTGTAGCAATCAAAACTGTAATTATTCAAAATTAAAAGCTATAAAGTATATATTTTTATATAGGAGCAATTTCTATGATTTGACTATTATACATGCACTATTTCTATAAATAATTATGGTACTACTGTTCATTATATATATGATTAAATATAATAAGTAATCTTGTATATAAAACTAAATTTAAAATGATTTTTTAAACTAAAGTTGTGAGAAAAAAGTTATAAAAAATTACTTTTTCTAAATCTAAATAATAAGTTTTAAAGTTATAAAAGTTCTAAAAAAAGCATATAAAAATATTTAGAAAATTTTGAACCAAATTTATAAAAAGATAATGTTAAAAGTTGGGTTAAATTTCTAAAAACAAAAATTTGAGGAACGGCTTTCAGTTTGAAATAAGTTTGACAAAAAAGTTAAATTTGTGCCAAAAGTGTAAAAAATAAAAGTTGGATGGTTGGGTTTGGAGACAGGACCGGTAAGTCAGGATAAGAGAAGAATGGGATTTGAACCCATGGATGGAAGCAAATGCCTTATTGACTTATTTTTGAGCTAAAGCATGCCGTTGTTTACAAACATTACATAAATTGATTAGAATATATTACATAAATTGATTAGAATATATTAAAAACATTGTGCTTGCAATTTGTATGAAATTTATAATGAGTAGAGGGCACGAAGCATATAGATAGGACTATATAAAAATACATTAGAGACTAAATTTGGTTAGTTCATACATGCAGTGGTCATATTTTAGTAGTATTTTGTATAAGGGTATACGAGCAAATCAATATACGTTAAACAACACATAACTATGAATGTTAGATAATTCAATTAAAATTTAAAACATATAGGTGATACAATCAAGATATATAATTTATAAATAACAAAAAATATATATTGATGTTTATATTCATGTATCGGTTTTTGATTGGGCGGTTTAGGAAACTGCAAATATAGAAGTAACATCATATGCTTAGGGCAATCGCAATAGGAGGGTTTAGGAAGCTTTTGGGATGTATAAACTTAATAAAACAAAAATTACTATTGTAGAAGTTTGTTTTTTTTTCCCCTGAAAATAGGTTATGTAGTTAGTAGCTCTTATTATCGATTCTTTTTATTGTCTTATTATATTTTATTCCTTTTAGTTTATTAAAACTACACAAACTACAATGATACATTGATAGGAACTATAAATAAGCTAAGTCAGAAAGTTTTATTATAGTTTTTAGGTGTTTGAGTTGGGTGTAATATATAATAATTAAAAAAGCTTAGTGAAATAGTTTTATTAATCTTTTTCTTATTAAAAATGTTATAATCAGGACACGCCACAAGGGAGTTCAAAGTGTGCGACCACACAGACTCGTGTCGCCTAAGGGTCCGAAAAAATTTACTTTTTGTGTATGAATGACGGAAAAATAGGTCGGTAATCTGTCGCTAAAAATTGTCACGAATAGTGACAGTATATTTCCACTGCCAAAAAAAGCATGTTAAAGAAACTTATCCGTCGGTAATATGTCGCTAAAGAAAACATGACGAATGAATATTTCTACTGCCAAAAAAGCATGTAAAAGAAACTGATCCGTCGCTAAAACCTTGTAAAATTCCGTCACTATACGTCACAAATATGGTCTCAAAAGATACATTTAGGACCTATTTTTTACTATTTACACATGGTTTTCAAAATCAACGGATCGTCCATGGTTATGATAATATTATTTTACAAATAATTAAACATGTTAACTGAGATTCTCTCGGTGTAAATGTGTAATCAAATATAGTTCGAAATATAAATAACAAATGTTAAATACGACTATAATGATTTTACTTTATAAGAATGTTTATTCGATGAAAACGGAACTCTTTTAGAATAAAGAAGCTTCTCGCGTACATGTCTTAAAATGCATCAAAAAGAACTTCAAGGTCGATCGAAACTAATCCGTCAAGAATATGATACCATCTTTCAAATCATTCAATTTATTCTCTTTCATATAACTATCTCTTATTAATAGGTACTCACTTTGTTTTGTAGCAACCAGGAAATGTCAGTCGTTAGTTGTACTTGATTTCTACGCATATCACCTTCTTCCGCATCGATTTCATCACCGTACCACCACCAGTGAACAAAAATTTCCAAGTATAAACTCCGGTTCGAACGAGTTTCAGTAATGATACAAAAGGGATCACAGTTTTGCGACTGACGTCAAACATATTTACATCACGATTTATGATTATATCAAACCAGGTTAGTTTTGCCTAATTTATATATGTTGGATTTTGGCTACTTGTCGTCAAACAGTTATCTTTAGTAATGCATATTGTAAGAAATTCGAGTTTAAACAATTGCTTGAAATGCTTGAAAATCGTGATGTTCACTCACAAATCAAAGTACATATATATAGATCGGTCTCGGGTCCGATTGGTCTTATTCTCAGATCGATTATCTGGCCGCTGAAAGCCTGAAACGATCCCAAAAAGAACCTGTCCAACACTAATTTTTTCAAAACCGGCCTAAACGTAGTCTGAACTGGTAAGCTGCACAAAAAGACCGATCCCGGACCGGTTCCGAAAAAAGACCAAACCAAGAAAAGATAGCCCAAGACCACTCGAGACGGGTCCAAGAAAAGACTGAACCGATTCGAGACCGGTCATAAAAAAGGTCGGACCGTTCCGAGACCGGTCCAAGGTTAGTTCAGAATCCTAAATTTAATGTTTTTAATATATATATATATATATATATATATATATATATATATATATATATATATATATATATATATATATATATATATATATATATATATATATATATATATATATATATATATATATATATATATATATATATATATGCACTTTGATGATACGATTTTACAAGTTATGTAATGTGATGAGTCTATTTTTTAGTTTTTTTTATATAAATAATAACTTTTAAGTTTTATATGTTATATGTTATATGAACTTAAAACCGAACTGGAAAATCCGAATCCGAACAGAAAAGGTACACGTAAATACCCCGAGACCGGTTCTAAAGACCAGACCGAAAATAGACTAGACCAAAAAAAGACCGCCTGAGTCCCATCGGAAAAAAAGCGGCCCGTTCGAAACCCGTCCCAAAAAAGACTGAACGGTTCCGAAACGGACTCAAAACCGGTCCGGTTCCACATACGTGCAGGTCTATAAACCGTAAAACCGGTATGGACAGGTTCTAAAAAATAAAACTTTGCCAAAATGGCCAAGTTTGCTTTGGCCCAAAACGGCAATAGAACTTCGGTCTTTGGCCCAATAAAGAGCTTTTTCTAGATGCTGTTGCTTAAGTTGGATTATTAATTTCGTAACAGGATTTATAGTGAGCCTTGAGTAAGTTTTGTATGTTCACTTTGACATAGTTATATTTTGGCTTCTGAAATGAAAGACTACATTCGTGATTGAATTTTCTTTATTCTGTTTTTCCCTGGTTAATGGGCTTGCCTAATATATGTGTACCCTTGAATTTGATTTTCATATTGTCGCATCCTGTCCTTGGTTCTCTTTTTATTCGGTGATTTGAGTTGGTATGAGTTGAATTTAATTTAACGAGTCCAAAGTCAGATAATAAATTGAGGTCAAAACTCAACATATAACGAGTTTGAGTTGATAGGGTCTCGATTCAAAGACTCAAAGGAGTTCATTTTTCTGGACCTAAATGCAATGATGAGTCTCAACTGTCGAACAGAAATGATTCCACGAGTTCACTAGGCATCCTCCTGTCTAATAATTTTTTGTTTTGATATTCAAATGGATATTACCAAAGATTATAATTTCATGTTTGGTATGTTGGTTATTTTAAATAACCAAAACATAAACTCGGAAGCTTAAACCGTATATCTTGATCTCGAATTTGATTAAAAGAAATAAAGAAACGAAGATTACATACCTGTTTTCGTTGAGTTTTTCAGATCTGATGTCTATTGAGCTTTTCAGATCTGATGTCTAGAGTTAGTTTTTTCGTTGATCTCAAAAGCTCTCTCTAAACTCTCAGCAAATAAGACCCACGAATTTGTGTGTGTAGATTTCGTATTTTGATTTGCTTCTCGTCACGTGTTTATATAGATGGAGATATAACCGAATGTGAGAGTTTTAAGTGATAAAGATGAGTTTTGATTCAACCGAGAACTCAACCCACAAGATAACACACAAGATAATGTTTATCAACTATTTAAAATCAGTCCATCAACAATTTCAAATAGTATTTCATATTAAATCCGAATTTTAATGATAAATAAATATACATTTAATTTAAGTAGTCTCAAAATATCTAACAATCATCCACTGTACCACAGATATCTAAATGTATATATAACAATATAAGCACTCTAACATATGTTATCATAATATTGGTACTCTTAAACAATCTGGTCCATTAATCATAACATTATAGGATCAAAGCGGTCTTTGTTACAATTTACGTAACTAAACTCATCAATGGTCCCATATACATAGATGACTAAACGACATAGATTAATCATAAATGTGTGGTTTTGAAATCAAATTAGATTTCATGCTAGTCCATATTTACCTTGAAGTGAAATCAAATTTCAAGTAAGTGCAAATAATAATAAAATAAACGAAATCTTTAATTCTGTATACAAATTCAGAAATAAATAATTGTTTTTAAAAAAACATAAAGCACCAACATAAAATGCAAATTTGCATGACGACTAGACATGAACAAAGGAACCGGTTTGAATTGGTGTTGAGGAAGGAAAAGCCGGAAAACTGAAGCGGTTGAAAATTGGTTTAGGCCGACGGTCCGGAACTGGTCCTCCTTTTTGGTAACCCGGCTGTCCTATCCAGTTTCAAATTGGTTTACAATAGTCAAATTACAGTCCGCTTCAATCTTAACACGGCTAGGTCTAAACCGGTTCTACTCAATAATGATTGTCATCTCATAAAATAAAAAGTGAAATTTTAATGGTCATGAATCGTATTTGAAACGGTTTCAACGACTCCCTTCTACAAAATAATAGAAATAACCTGAATCCAAAAAAACGAACAAAAATACCACGAGAGCGAACCGATCTAGATTGAACCGAGACCGAAAACACCAAAAATATTGTCCAAGACGAGTCCAAAAAATGGACCGTATCGGCAAAGGTCATTACGACAAAAAAACAAAAAAGAATCGTTCTGAAGTCGTTCCTAAATTGCTTTTTGTGCAGGTGTCTAACCCACACCAAACCGGGAGAATCGGAAACCGATGAAGGGATGGAAGTCGGGATGAGCAAAAACTGACCCACAAACCGAAAAACCGATAAAAAACCAAAAAACCGAACCCATACCAAAAACCGACGGAGTTGGTTTAAAAAATTAAAAAAAACCGAATATGTCAGTGTGGGTCAGTTTTACTGTTCATACCGACCCATGATTTCCCGTTTTCTCGATTTACTTGGTTAACGGGTTTACGTGCTCCTGTCCAACTATCCCGATTGAATTTTTCATTAATTCATTTGTTGTGCTCCTGTAGTCGGATTGAATCAGTATTTACTTTGTTGTCTTCCTGTGTAATGTGTAATGTGTTTACTGTTTTCATTCAGATTCGTTCTTATTTGTACAAGTATTTCAGTATGTATAGATACAGTGTGTATGTTGAGTATATTTGTTCCTGTGCAATACTTTTTAGCTTTTCAAACCCACGGGTTTGAAACCGACAACCGACAAAACCGACCCAGAAACCCATAAAAACCGAACCGATTAAAACCGAACCCATATGGGTTTTGAACCCAGAAAAACCGACTATGTCGGTTTGGGTTCGGTTTTGGCCAAAAACCGACCCAAACCGACCGATGCTCATCCCTAGATGGAAGTAGAATCGGAAACCCAACCGAAGGCATATAGACCTGTTCTAGTGCCGGTGTCAATTCAAGTTAACCGGTTTCAAAACCTAGTTTCACCATTAATCGAATTTTCAGCCCATTAAGGCATTCTAAGCCCAATTCCATTAAGTAATTTTCAGCATATTAAGTGAAGTTCAAGCCCATTAAGACAACTTATTAGGTCATTTTCTAGCACAATATCATTAACTCACTTTATTAAAACAAACAAATATTGATTTAAGGAAAGAAACTATAGCAATCATTCTGAAAGAAAATACACTAAATCTTCAAAATTGAAAACCAAAATATCAAATTCATTTCAAGTATTTAAAACATTTGTCAAAATAAATACCCAACGAAACAATCAATCAAAACAATAATAAAACATTAACCGTCTTGTGTCATTTTCCTTTGTCATCATCTACTTCTATCACCTCTTATATCGCTATAGAATTAAGAGAGAAATTGTAATTAGCTTGCAAAATTTCTAAAAAATAAAACCATAATTTTCTACAAATTTCTACATGACTTTGTAGTACACACGACAAGGCCACGTAGAAATTTTGAATATCATAATTATCTTTACAAATGAAGGTGGTTGTCGAAACCCAAACCGAACACCTATCATCTCTTGTAATTTTATGTTAATTTTATTAAAAATCGAATTTAACCTCATATTTTATTTAAAAAGTTACATTATATATCATCAATATACTACAACTTAATTTTTATTGTTGATTATTAACCTAATCCAATATAATTATTAATTAAATAAATTTAATATATAATTAACTAGTATTCTATATAAAATATAATCTATAATTATTTGTATCTATAAAAATATAGAGTATTTGTTTTATTTTAAAACAAAAAACATTTATTATTTTGTATATTAAGAAAATAATGAATTTTTTGTAACTCATTTTTAAAAAGTAAATAAATTAATTAAACTACAATATGGATGTCCAATCATTAGGGCATCTCCAAGGGTTAACCAATTAAAAGTATTATATGTTTGTCATATTATATTTTCATTAGTCCTTTTTATCAAAAATATATTGTTATAAATTTACTCCAATGGTTACACTTTTAAAAAAGTATATTTAGAAATAACCTTCCCTGGATATTTATGTACTTTCGACCCACATATAATTTATCGTACACAAAATAGCCAACCGAATCCCCGTTTATGATTTGGAAGATCAAATCAACCTGCAACCATAAAGCCTAATATTAACCTTCAATGTATTGAGACAACATCCAATATAAATAATATAAATTTGTCTTTGATGTGTAAGATCAAACAAAGCTGTAACTATATAGCAAACTATGAACCTCTATAATCGAGGCCTCCTCCAAAATCCAAAGCTCTAATACAAATTTTTGGGGAAATGGACTCAAAGAACCCTAACAACCTTCTCAATGAAAATAACTTGCCACAAGAATATATGTGGACAACCTCAAAATCGAAAAACAACTATGTGCCTCTAAATTAAAAGATTCACTTTATGATAAATATGCCAAACTCAAATTACAACCATAATCTCCAAAAAATTTTGACTAATAATTTTTTAAACTCAATAACAAGAGGAGGAAAAAATAATCTGACACTTCAACCGTATTTATTGTGTTTCCTTGAAACCAAATCAATTGACTTCTTTAATAAGCTTGAAGTCCTTCCAAGTTTTCATTGTTGAACCGATGGGGAATAGAGAATAGAGAATCCTTCTTTCATTGCAGCTAAAACTCAACATTGTATTCTACAAAGTTTAATGGGACATATTTACATAAAAGAAATCATTAATTTAAAAAACATTCATTTTCCCGTTCAAGAAGTGAATACCTATTAAACTTCATATCTATTAAACACCAACATGACATCCCACAATGATTTCATAGGCATGTAATCTCATTCAACTCTCTTATTAAGCGATGCATCGTGGATGCTCTAATTGTAAAATGAAATGGTGAAATTATTTCTATTTTGTTTGTGTTGTACTCTTCTCTAAGATAGTATACATAAGATTCTCTTTAAAAACAAGCATATTACATAATTTTAGCATTCAAGTTTTAAAACATAATAACTAAGAGATGATGGTGGGTATTACTAGTTGGTGTTGTTGATAATTGCATCTCATTTTACATATTGTTTGGTTTGTTTCAGGTTCCATTTTGTTTATACACTTACAACATCACTCATGGAAGGTATACAACCCTTAAAAATTTCCCTCGAAGATATAAAGTTGGCCACTAGTAACTTTAGTGATGAAAATTACATTGGTAAGGGTGGATATGGAACTGTTTATAAAACACAGCTCTTCTTATCCGGGAACCAGAGGACAGTTGCAATTAAGCGATTAAATCAAACGTCGGATCAAGGGAAACATGAGTTCTTTATAGAAATTCAGTTGCTTTCATACTATAGGCACAAAAACCTCATTTCTCTTGTTGGCTTCTGTGACGAGTGTGACGAAAAGATACTTGTTTATGAGTATGCAAAACATGGAAGCCTTGACAAACATCTATGTAGCACTGACCTCTCTTGGATGCAACGTCTCCAAATAAGCCTTAGTGCAGCTTGTGGCTTTAATTACCTTCATAATGATGTAGGACCCCAACACAGGGTCTTGCATCGGGATATAAAGAGCTCAAACATTCTTCTCGATGAAAACTGGGAAGCAAAAGTATCTGATTTTGGATTGGCAAAAATAGGCCCTTCAAATGTTGAGTTCACTTTTCTTCTCACCAAAGCATGTGGCACCATTGGCTATGTTGACCCTGAATATTTAGAAACTGGCATTCTAACAAAGGAATCTGATATCTATTCATTTGGTGTGGTACTATTTGAAATCTTATGTGGCAGGCTAGCATTTACGACGTATCAAGGTCAACGTCTACTTCTTTCTTCATTAGCCCCACAATGTTATGAAGAAAACAGATTAGTTGAGATCATCCATCCCAATATCAAAACTCAAATGAAAGTAGATTCATTGGACATGTTCTCAATGGTTGCATATCAATGCTTGAAAAAAAATAGAATTGAACGTCCAACAATGGGTTGGATTAAAGAAAAACTTGAGAAGGCATTGGAACTTCAAGTAAGTTGTTCGTGAAATACTCCATAACATCATTCACACTTTTTTTTCTATTTTTTCCTTCAATAATTCTTTATTTTTGTTGTTACAAGGCTGGTAGCAAATTACAAAGGTTTATTCGGATTGGAACATGGGGAAGACAGGATGGAGATCCTCAAGAATACTGGTCTTTTCAACTTAAACAACATACTTATTTATCAAAGATAACTATTGGTCATGGCGCTACAATTTATTCTCTCACATTCAGTAGCAAATCTAAAGGACTCCTACACACTTCTAAACTGGTTGGTGGCTGGGCTAGTGGACACATTGTTTCTGAGGTGAATAGACCTTACTTTTAGGCGATAAATGTGTATTCTTTTATCTATCTTTCAAATATAACTGTTGTGCTTACTTACATAGGTTACTAGTGAAGCTAGTAGGTTTTTACACTCTGCTAGGAAGGTCAGTGGTTGGGTCAATGGTTGGGGCAGTGCACATAAGGTGTCTGAGGTGAACAAATCTTAACCCAAACAATTTGTATGTGCTAATATTTTATCTTTCGTTCAAATATAACAGTTCTGATGGCTTGTTAGGTCGTACTTGATGATGATGAACAAATAATTGGCATCAATGGGACCATTGGTTCTCGAGATGGTAAGAAAACAATTTCATCACTATCTTTTCTAACGAACAAGAGGAGCCATGGTAGTTTTGGTAAAACATTAGAGAGTCGATTTTCTTTAGCATGGGAAGGAGGCTCATTAGTCGGGTTTTATGGACTTGCTGGAAATTACGTTGACAGCATTGGTGTCTTTGTTAACGCTTATAAGGAATTCATCAGAGTTGGAACATGGGGAAAGACTAAAGCTGTTGGTCCACAAAATCTCTGGAGTTTCCTACTTGAGAGAAATCATCATTTGAAGAAGATAAGCATAAATCATGGGGATCTGATATATTCTCTCATGTTCACTACAGAACATAGAGGCTTGTTACAAAATTCTAGAATGGCTGGTGGTTGGAAATTAGCAGAGACGACAACGGAGGTGAATAATTTTTTTAACTAATTATTAACGCACACAATCATAAAATGTATAACATATAGAACGCATCATTTTGGCAAAATTATCGAAGAAATAAGGCATCCATATTATTAGTCGACCTTATCAACGTCAAACTAAATTAATTGTTTAGGAGGATGGTTAAAAAAAATCAAATCTCGGAAATAAAGAGAACCCATTTTTTCAGCGCCTGTTGTGTAATGCTAAATAACATAAAACTATGCAGACCATAAGCATAATGTAATGCCATTTTTGAAGTTCATATCCTTAAACCTTGCATACAAACTTAAAAAGAAATTTCACTATTTTACTACCGTATATTCTTTTAATGGTGCAGGTTAGGTTTGATTGGGATGAGGAAATACACGCCATCAATGGAACAGTTGGGATATCAAGGGGAGATGATCCTGGTTGTGTAGTAATAACATCCATATCATTCTTGACAAACAAAAGAACCCATGGACCTTTTGGTAATGAACGAGGCAAGCCTTTTACAGTATCATGGGATGATTGTTCTTTTGTGGGGTTCTATGGTGCCGCAGGCTGGTATATTGATAATATTGGTGTTTATTTGAAGGCCACTGCATAAACTCTTATCTTGAGTACAAGAAACTTTTATGCCAAGTGTATAAGGAAAACGAATCTACTTTTATTGTTACCATATTTCTATACATGTCCTCCACAAACATACAAATTTTTTATGGGTTCCATTCCTCTTCAATGTTCTAGTGAAGCAAAAGCACACTATTGCACCTCGTCTCTCAAGGTATAAAAGTCGTTACTATAAGTACTTAGCGACAACATATATCGCTAAATCCTCGCGATTGCTAAATAGGTCTGTGGAAATGATGACTTACCAAATGATATGATGCTTTTCAAATGATGGTGTTGGTTAGTGATCAAAACCACCCAACTAATGGCGGTGCTTCACACTTTCTAAGACTACCAAATGGCGGTGCTTCACACTTTTCTTTATTTTATATAAAGTATGCAACTCTATTATTACACACTTTTATCAACAATAATTCATAGAACATGGAAATGGATATATAATAGATATCGTTGATAGTCTTAGATATACATCTACGCACACACACACACCAAAACATATCACATTCATCACAATACAAACCCTTGTTCTAATTTTTTAACACTTCAAAATATAGTGAATTGGTTCTCGGCTTTCTCTACCCATGTATTTTTCCCGATTTGGGTTTCCACGTAAATGCTTGTGTCTTTCTTATTTACCGTCTTTATTCGTTTTTCACTATATGGTTGATTATATTTGATGTATTAATCACATTCCGCATTGTGCTAACTGTATACTAAGTAATTTGGATTATTAAGGTGTGCACCATTGTATTTCTGCATTATTGCATTAGTGCATCCATTGGTATCAGAGCATCTGGATTTTTCATATTAGCTTGTTAGGAATATTTTTATCAAGTGATCGGTTATGTCTTCGATGAAGTACAATATTACATTGTTGTATCGAAACACCATGTTTCTTCGGTGGCAAGTAAAGATGAAACAAACAAAGCTCTGATACCACCGATAGGGAATATGTAGAAAAATAAACTTAAAACTCTTAAGTTCACATACAACCTATGGATCTATGTTTTCTCTAATTGTATCTATAACTAAGAACCCTAAGGTATAATCGAAAATTCTAAGAAGGTTTAGAACCACATACCTTTGATGATCTCTTGGAAGCAAGCACCCAAATGTCGTGCCTCTAATGGCTCACACCCAATATACCATCAAGAAGGAAAACCAGAGAGATGAGGGAAGAACTCTTTTGTTTGGCGCAGAATATGGGGTGCAGAGGCTCCTTATTTGTAGCCCCAGAATGATAAGTGATAAGGCTTATACACTGCCTTATTTGAATTCAGATATGATAAGCCTTTTATCATATAATTCAAACTCCTTATCATTGTCATAAATAATCCTTGTATCCATATATGTAATTTTAGAAATTATAAGGATATAAATCCTTTAAATTTCGTCCAACACATATACATACATATTTATCAATTGCTCAACTATTGAACAATTACAATTCAGCCCCTGTACCTTTAATTAATCCAATTAATCCCAAAATTAATTTTAATTAATTTCTGATTAATCATTAATTAAATATTATGATTTCTAATTAATATATTATCATCATATTATATTAATAAATAAATCTCTCTTTCTCTCTATAAGTCATCCTCTCCATTGCTGGGTGATGTGTTTTCAAACATACATATAAATTACCCAGAAACCGCACCAAAAACTTGGTGTGTTACGAGCGTATATATGATATTAGCAATTGGTTTTCACATTAGTTTTACATTTCTAAACAGGAAAATACCATGTATGAATAGAACAACACAATTAGGCAAGTGTACCTAATCGGTTGTAGTATAGTAATGGTAAATCCAGGTTGTCGAACCCAAGGGAAAACGGATATTTTTAAGTTAAGAAAATAAATTATTAATTAACAATTATTCAAGCAAACAATAATTAAAAAGGGGGGTTTTAGAGAATACATTGACTCGTGTCAAAAGACAACGCAAAAGTTTATTAGAGTCGGAAAAGATAAATATAAATTACAAAACATAAAAGTAAATGTTTATACTTAGATTCGATTCAACCATCTCGTTATGTTTGATATGCTATTAGTGCAATGGATATTGAAAGTTAAATATCGATTTCTATAGTGATTAGATGTTTTGGTCCAACTACCTAATCATATGATTATAAGGTCATTAATTGCAATGGTCATGCAATTACATATTCCAAATAATCATGTATTGGTTCGTATCATACAAGATTCATTCGAGTTTTTGATCTCAATGGTCATGAAAATCAAAATGGTTTGTACAGATTGGTCCTCTAGTACAAACTTGCCATACATATATAAGTTCCTACATTCATGACTTAACCCTAGGATTTGGTCCATCACTAGTCATATTTGTCTAATGGTCATAGCACAGTTATGATAAAAGTCATATAGTCAGATTGGTCCTCTAGACTATAATAACTCAGCAATAAGTCCAAAAGAAGGTTCCTTAACATATATGATAGTCAAATGAATTATGCAAGATAAAATATAAAACGTTCAATATCCGATAAATAACAATCAAATCATAACTAGATAGTATTCAAATCTAAGTAATAAATAATGCAGATAAATATAACATGATCTGAAGAATACGGCTTAGGAAATCATAGTAGAATGCTAAACATATATAAAGCAAACCGAATGAAGTCCAGGAACATTCTTCAAGCTCTCGATTCCATACGCACCGTACCGTCTCCTACAAGCCTTATAGAGTTTACAGAGACTGATATGAGATGTATAGAGAATGTATTTCTCTAGGTGTTGGTGAAGGTGTGTCTCAAACAACAAGAGAAGGCCTCTATTTAGACTGCTGTCCAGGGTCCGTCGCGTCGCGATCCTATAGGGGATCGCGTCGCGATCCAGCATGACTTGCGTTTCTCATTTGGCCGCTACTCTGACTTTGTGGACTGTGGTTGGTGGGTAGGGTCGCGATCCACATGGTGATCGGGTCGCGATCTCTGTAGGGTCGCGATTTTGAGCCGTGTTCGCGTTCCTTGTGTCAGCCATTTGTCACGTGTTTGTCAGCAGATCGGGTCCCGATCTAGGTTGAAATCGGGTCGCGATCTAGGGCCTAATTGACTTATTTCTTCATTTTTTCGCCCAAAATACGCTCTTTTTAGCTCTTTCCTTCCAGCTGGTTCTTTTACTCCTTTTTGTTGAGTCATTGATTAAGATTGAGTCAAATATGCTAATCGGATCTGTTGCCTGATTTGTAGCCTATATTTTAGCTATCGGTTATGGAATGGGTCTGTCATTCCATACTTAGTTTTTGTTTATATAGCTAATTCGTAACCCTGTTAGGGTTAACTTTTGTAATCTCTTTACGGCGCTCATACATAATAGTTCTCATTGAATTGTTCTTGAGTTGCATTGTTAATCATTCAACATCAGTTCTTCATATCGTCTGTTTTTGATCTAGTTTATTTACATTATTCCGCATTTTGAATCACGATCCAACTCTTGCAATTCAACAATTGGTATCAGAGCGGGAGTTAGTGTTATTCTCAGATCTGTTTTTGATTATCTTCATCGTTACAATCGATCTTAGATATCAAATTTTGATCTTTTACGTTCAACTCTTCCTTTTGATTTCTACCTACACTACTGATTCATTCAAAATAAACGTATCAATGACTTTTGACGACTCACATACTCAGTCTTTTAATCTTTCAAGCAGTATTGGATCCACTACCAGGACTCCAATTCTATTCACTCAAGAGTATGAAGTCTGGGCGTTACACTTTGAAGATTATGTTCTTGGCATTGAAGAACATGGTGCAACGATCTGGCAAGCTATTACTGAAGAAACCCATGTCCACACAGACACAAGAAGGGTTATTAAAACCCTAAAAGAGTACAACAACTTGCTTGTCACTCACACAAACATTCCTCAAGACGAAAAAGATAAACTGATGTGCAACATTAAAGCATTTAGAATTATCAGGTTTGCTCTTCAAGCAGATACTCTTCGTCTAGTTAGTTCATGCCAAACAGCTAAAGAGATCTGGGATCGACTTAAAGAATTATATTCTGGAGATGCTGACCTTGAGCACTCTATTCAGACCACTCTTCTTTCCGATTTCCGATCTTTTGTGCAAGGTTCGGAAGAAACTCTGACCCAGACCTTTAATCGATATAATCATCTTCTAAGTCGATTATTAAAATACAATCTGGCTCGAACTGTCATTGAGCAAAAGGTCACTTTTCTTGATGGTCTTCGTTCTGAATGGAAGGCTATTGTTTCCACAATAAAAGCCCATGAACAGTTCAAAACTTACACTTTGGCTAAGGTTGTGGGAATTCTGAAATCCCATGAAAAGGAAATCATTTCGGAAGCCAAAGCAACTACCAGTCTTGGCTCCCTTGCACTGGTCGCTGCTGGAAAGAAAACGGCCGAAATTGATTCCGAATCTGACTTTTCCGATGACGATTTGACCAGAGAAGACAAAGCTTTGATGGTATCAAATCCCAAGAAGTTCTTCAAGAAAAACTTCTCCAAATTCAAAAACCGGAATCGACAAGGAGGTTTCCATGCTGAAAAGACTGTGGAAGAAAGTCAGAAAAAGAAGAATGATGAAGAGAAGAAACTAGCAGGCGACTCAGGATATGATTGCCATTACTGTAACGGCAAGAATCACTTTGTGAAAGACTGTTTGCTCCGAAAACAAGCTGAGAAGAAGGAGCAGGTGAAAGATGAAGCTTATTATGCAAAGAAGATTGCAGAGCTGAAAAAGAACGATGCTTCATCTACCAAGGCAGCTTTCGTGGTAAAAGAAGACAGTGAGTTTGGCGCCGTTGAAGTCTGGTCAACGGATTCGGAAGATGAGGAGGTAAGGAATCCAACACATGGTCGATGTCTGATGGTGAAAGCTGATCATTCCGAAAGCAGAGGTTATTCTACCGATGGATGTCCTGCTTCAGCAAACTGCTTTGCTGCAAAGCCTATACATGAACAAGTTGAAGAATGTGAGGCTGTGGTTAAAAAGGTACGCTCTATCCTTAAATCTTTAAATATTTGCTCTTCTAGTTATGATGCAGAATTAGATGATCTTAGATTTACCGTTTCCAGTTTGAGTGATAGCTTAAAAAGAACACGTCTAAGTAATTCTAACCTAAATGATCAATTGAGCAGGATATCGAATAAGAATGAGGAGAGACGAATGAGAATCGAGGCGTTGGATAGTGAGTTAGTTAAAGCACGAGATGATATTATTTATGTCAAACGAGATAATTTAGTTCTTGTCAAACAGAGAAACATTTTTTGTTTAATTGCTAAACGTCTTTACAATAATATTACTCAATTACATCTTGATTGTGACATAGGCAGGGGTTTACACAAAATGATTTTGCCCTTTCTTGAGTTGAAAGAGGATGAAATCGATGCAGAATGTCATAGGTGAGAAACCATTGTTTCATCTGATGAGGTTTCGGAAGCTTATCGAATTGGACTTGATAAAATTGAAAGCTATATACAGTCCAAAGAACATAAAAGTATGGTCAAAGAATATTTTTCAGAAAATGATCACGAGGAAATTAAAACAGCAACTCTAAAGAATTTTCATTCACTATGCTCTAAACTAAATTCCGATAATATTCTTATTAATGAGAATATTTCTGACTTTGATGAAAGCGATATGAGTGAAATATCTGTTGAGGATGAAATTGATTGTTCGGAATTCGTATCAAACTCTACTGAAATTAAGAAAAATCTCATTTCTGAAAATTCAGTTACTTTTGCGAGAATTGTTGAAAGTGAAAAATCACACACTTTAACCGAACAAGCTACTGTTTTTCCAAAAATTCAAACTGTACCAAATCAAGTTTTTGTTAAACCAGGCTTAAATACAAAAGATGTAACTGAACTCAAAGTCCTAGTCGATAACGATAATTCCGATGTTTGTGATTCTTTCTTTTGGTCGGAACCAATTGACAACTCAGATGAGACTAAAGGTCTTTCCGAAATGACCTCGTGGAAGTCTCGTGGCAATTATATTTCTGGTTCATTGAACTGTAAAAATCCTGTTTCTCAAAATGGCTCATGGGGTGCAAAGAACTTGAAACCTATTTCTCCGAACTCTAAATCGAATACTTTCAAATCCGACTCCAATCACGGCTCAACATCTTGTGTTCATAAGTCTCCTGAAGAGCTGATTGCCAAAAGGAAACAAATGAATGCCAGGTATAAAAAGAATCTGAAAGAGAGAAAACAGTTCTGGAGAAACAAAAATAACTCAAACCCAACCCAGAAAGCCAACCCAATTCCTACTCGGAAAGTTGAGCCCACTCCAAAACCAAAACCAGTACCTAAACCATCTGTCTCAACTACCACAACAAAGACTCCTACACGTGTTCCCAGTTCAATGGATTCAAAAGGGAAGGGAAAACTCTATCCTGAAACCACTCAGGATCTTAAGATCCACAAGATTCATCCAACTGTTGCTTCCAAATCAAAACCCTCTCTTCAATCGGTTAAAAATCAAAATTCTTTTTCCAGCTCTCACACTCAGAAAACTCATTATTATCAAGTTTCGAACACAGTTACTCCTAAGAAATCTCGTTTTGCTAAACAACAATGGCAACCCACAAAAATAAAAGTGTTCCGAATTGAAAATAAGAAAAATGTACCATCTGTGAGAAAATCTTTTTGGGTTGAAAGATCGTGCACTTTTCCTATCGCAAGAAAATTCTCACATGGGCCCACACTGGTTTGGGTTCCTAAATCTCTCTAACTTGTGCAGTTCCTACGTGACGAACAGTATGATCCAGAATGGTACATTGACAGCGGCTGTTCACGTCATATGACTGGAAGGAAGGAGGAATTAAGAGAATATCGCTCACTGACGAATGGAGGAAAAGTCAGTTATGGGAACAATGCAACAGGCAACATCAAAGGCTATGGCATGATCACAAATGGTGAAATTTCGATACGCAAAGTGGCATATGTGGAAGGACTTCAACACAACTTGATCAGTGTCTCACAACTGGTTGTCGGAACTGGTCTCAAAGTCTCATTTGATGAAGAAGGTTCCGAACTGATTGAGAAAGAATCCAAAAAGATTATATTGAAGTCAAAGAGAAAAGGAGAATTGTTTCCCTTGGATATGAGACCTATTCAAGGAAAACCTGCTATTTGCCTACTCACTAAAGCTACGAACGATGATAGTTGGCTCTGGCACAGGCGGTTGTCTCACATGAACTTTCGTGATATTAATAAACTGGTACTTGGTGATCTTGTGCGTGGATTACCGCTACTCAAGTACGACAAAGACCGACTCTGTGACGCATGCGAGCTAGGAAAACAAAGTCGGAAGAGCCACTCTACAATCATCAACACAAAGATCATCGAACCTCTGGAGCTCTTGCATATTGATCTTTGTGGTCCATCTGCCATCGAAAGCGTCGCTCATAACAAATACATTCTGGTTGTGGTGGATGACTTCTCTCGTTTCACATGGGTGTTCTTCCTCAAGCAAAAATCTGAAGCGGCAATCAACATGATTAACTTTATCAAGCAGATAGAACTCCTTCTCCGAAAACAAGTTCGAATGATACGAAGTGATAATGGGACAGAATTCAAAAATAAAGTTCTAGATGACTTTCTCGTCAATAAAGGAATCACGCATAACTTCTCTGCCCCTTACACTCCTCAACAAAATGGAGTTGTAGAAAGACGGAATCGTTCTTTGTGTGAAGCTGCTCGAACCATGCTCTCTTTCGCAAAACTTCCTTTATATTTCTGGGCCGACGCCATCGCAACTGCTTGTTACACTCAGAACCGATCAAACATTACGAAACGATTCAATCTCACTCCCTATGAGATCCTCAACAAGAGAAAACCGAATGTGAAGTTCTTTCATGTTTTTGGATCCAAGTGCTTCATTTTTAACTCGAAAGAAAAACGAGTTAAATGGGACGAAAAAGCTGATGAAGGCATTTTTCTGGGCTACTCTCTTACCTCAAAAGCCTATCGTGTTCTGAACAAACGATCTCGAAAGATTGAAGAAACATACTACATCACCTTTGATGATAGATATAATTCCAGAGCAAAGCACGTTAGAAACAAGTCTGAAGAAATCTTTCCTGAATCCAATACGTCTACAATTCCTCTTCTGGATCTATATGAGGAATTTCTGAATTTGTTTGATGACCAAGAAATCGCAAAAACATCAGAAGCAAATGCAAGAGATAACCAAGGCGATGAATTGTTGAAGCTTATAGAAAATACAGTTAGTGAAAACGAATCTCCACAAGAACACTCCTCTGATGTTCCGATTCCGAACAATGCTCCAACTCCCATTACTGATGCACCAATCCAGGGGGAGAGTCCAACTCCTATTGCAAATGCACCAATCCAGGGGGAGAGTTCATCAACTAGTCAAGGGGAGCGCATGACTCTTGAGTCCGAATCAACCACTCTACCAGTTGAACAAGATCATCCTGATAATAGAAACGATGCAACCTTCCAGGGGGAGAATGACCTTGAAAATAATGACCTTGACACACAGTCAGAGGTACATTCGGAAGCAGAAGAAATCATTTCAGAAATTAATCCTGAATATGATCCAAATTATCTTCCAATGACAAAATGGACAAGAGATCATCCAAAATCTCAAATCATCGGAACGACTTCTGCTGGTGTCCTTACTCGAGCTCAAGCTAAAGAAAAGCAAGCCGCATTATTTTCTAAAGTGGAATTTTGCATGTTTCATTCGTTTATCTCCAAGGTTGAACCTAAAACAGTTAAAATAGCACTTGATCATGCTGACTGGGGTCAAGCAATGCAAGATGAGTTAAACGAATTTGAACGCAACAGGGTGTGGCGATTGGTTCCGACACCGAAAAACGCATCCGTTCTCGGAATGAAATGGGTCTTTCGAAACAAGTTGGACAAAGAAGGGAATGTCATACGAAACAAAGCAAGACTGGTTGTCAAAGGGTACTGTCAGGAAGAAGGAATTGATTATGAAGAAACTTTTGCACCAGTAGCCAGACTTGAATCCGTTCGGATTTTTCTTGCTTATGCAGCACATAAAGGGTTCGAGGTCTATCAGATGGATGTCAAGTGCGCTTTTCTGAATGGAGAATTAGAAGAGACAGTCTATGTTGAACAACCACCAGGCTTTGTGAGCAGTAAACATCCTGATCATTGCTATGTATTAGACAAAGCTGTTTACGGCCTGAAACAAGCTCCAAGAGCTTGGTATGAAACTTTAACTAGGTTCCTTAAGCAATCCAAGTTCAAGCAAGGATCTGTCGACCCAACTTTCTTTCGCAAAAAGGAAGGAGGTCACCTGATGATTGTTCAAATTTATGTTGATGACATCATTTTCGGATCTACTCACCCAAGCCTAACAGCTGAATTCCGAAAACTGATGGAGACAAAATTTGAAATGAGCTCTATGGGCAAAATCAATTTCTTTCTAGGCCTCAACATCAAACAAAGCTCAGAAGGCATATTCATCAATCAGGAAGCTTATACCAAGTCTCTCTTAGAGAAATTCGGAATGAAGGGAGATTCTAAAGTCAAAGTTCCGATGGCTTTCGGAACAAAACTCACTCCTTCACTAGACAAACCTGCAGCAGATATCACTCTTTATCGTCAAATGATAGGTTCACTTCTCTATCTCACTTCAAGCAGACCTGACATTATGTTTGCGGTTTGTTACTGCGCAAGATTTCAGGCAAATCCTAGAGAGCCACACCACAATGCTGTGAAGAATATATTCTGATATCTCAAAAGATCAACCTCTCTTGGGCTATGGTATCCTTCAGGATCTGGTTTCTTTGTTCAAGCATTTTCCGATGCTGATCTTGGTGGTTGTGGATTAGATCGCAAAAGCACTTCAGGAGGATGTCAACTTCTTGATGGCAAACTCGTAAGCTGGCAATCAAGGAAACAAACTTGCGTGTCACTCTCAACAGCTGAAGCTGAATACATCGCTGCCGCTTCATGTACCTCTCAGATAATCTGGATTCAAAATGCGGAATAATGTAAATAAACTAGATCAAAAACAGACGATATGAAGAACTGATGTTGAATGATTAACAATGCAACTCAAGAACAATTCAATGAGAACTATTCTGTATGAGCGCCGTAAAGAGATTACAAAAGTTAACCCTAACAGGGTTACGAATTAGCTATATAAACAAAAACTAAGTATGGAATGACAGACCCATTCCATAACCGATAGCTAAAATATAGGCTACAAATCAGGCAACAGATCTGATTAGCATATTTGACTCAATCTTAATCAATGACTCAACAATCTCCCCCTTTGAGTCAAAAATGCGATTTCTCATCATTCTTCAAGTTTTACTTCGCTTGTTTGTCTGTCAAACACCTTCGGAATGATTGCCAGGATCCTTTTTCTGAATGCAATGTACCACCTCAACATGTCATTGACGCAGGTTTTATCTTCAGTGGTGTTGGAAGGCAGTTTGTTGATGATGTGAAGAATATGTTCCAACACTGGAGTCCTGTAAAGATGTTTGTCCAAAAGAAAGAATATTCTTTTAACATTCTCGAGTCCTTCCTTAGAATTATATGCCACACTCCAGTTTGAGTTGGCAATTTTTCCGATTTTACGCTTGCTCAGATTCTTGGGAGGAGGACGTCTCACAGTTAAAGGAGCTTTATCCAGAACACCAGCAACTTCAACATCGAGCTTTGCCACTTCAAGGATGTAGTATCCAAGCATCTTTTTGACATGATCAAAGAGAGGTTGATACTTATGTTCTCTTGACAGGATATTGAACAAAGATATCCAGTCGAATGGATTCAGAAATGGAAGATCAGCAAGAGAAAATTCCATCTTTTCTTTATCATCTCCTCTCAAAGCCAAGAACCTTGCGTTCATGAAAGGAACAAGAACCTCAGGAAGACGTGGAGTCAGCTGCACAATCTTCTTCAAACTCCATGTCAAATGTTGAGGACGAGCATTCTTCAGATAGAAAGTGAATAACAAATCATTCACTTCCGAACTGGAAAGGCGAGTGTCTTTAAGTTCCTCAAATCCTCGGAACAGGAGAGCTTTTGCAGTCATCGGAAAATCAAACTGCGAGTTTACGTCATTCTACAACAAGGCTGACGATGTTGTTACGTTTGAGGTTGGTTCAATCAAGACACGCATTTCCAAGTCTCGATTTGGGAAATTGCTAGGGTTTGCTGATCAAACCGACCTTATTGACCCTGAATCCCTTTCGCCTTCTACTCTTCCACGGTTGTTCTATCAACTAGGATACAAAGGTGATATCACACAACTATCGAAGTTCACAAAGAAGAGCCTACCGCCTCTGTGGAATTTTCTTTTCACTATACTGTTCAAGAGCTTCTCTGAACGTACGACAGGCACAGACAGTGCAAGTAAGCTCTTCTACTCTTTATTCTATGGCCTATATCATGATATCAACCTGGATTACGGGTCCATTCTTTGGAGCCAATTTGTAGAAAGCGTGAACTACAAAAATCGACACTCTGAAATCTCTTGTGCTCGATTTTGGACCATTGTGGTAAAAAGGGCCATTGAGCAACATCATCTCCATATCATGACCGATTCTGTCTTGGCGGTCATTCCGACTCTCTCAACAACACAGTTTGCAACCACAAAATCGGAGGATTTTGATTTCATCGGATCCATTCCGATCACAATGTTGGACCGCGTTCCTAATGGTGTGCACTGCATTGCTACATATCAACAAATACCTCCATCCGGAATTCGTGCTGTTGATCAAACTCATCAAGTCGCCTTTGACAGACTTGAAAATCCGAAGAAAAATGTCAAACGAAAAGGCAAAACTGCTGTATCTGACACGGAGAAACAACATAAACGACCAAGAAGACTCCGAAAGTTTGTTCAGTCCTATGATTCGGAAAACGAACTCTCCGATTCTCATCCAATTCCGACCCCTCCGCGAGATGTTCCGATTGCTGACAACCTCGACGATGTTCCACCTCCCAAACCTTCTCCTCCCCAATCACCGCCTCATGACCCCACACCAAAAACAACTCCTCATTCAAGTCCACAATCTACACCTGAACATTCACCACTCCGACCTACAAACACTCAAAAGTCTCCATCTTTATCTCCAGAACAAACTTCCATTCCTAATTCACCTCTTCACAACCTCCCTACCGACGTTGATGAAGACGAAGATATTTTGGTTAATGATGATCAGGATGATCTTTCTGATTTCCTTGAATCTCCATCTAATGTCAAACTGAAGCCACCCAGCTCTTCTGTTCCGATGACATCTGAACAGCTCTCGGAAATTTCTGCCAAACTGGATTTACTTCTCCAATCCCAGTCCCATCTTTCCGTCTCCGATTAGCAATCCCAATTGGATGCTCACAAGGACTCGGTGGATACCTTGATCACCGAAAATGTCAGTCTCATGCGTCAATTTACCTCCCACATAGAGAAATCTGAAGCACAAATGCGAGACTCAGCCAACTCGATTGGCAGACTGGAAAGAGATGTCCTTAAATTCACTCAAGATTTCCATGACTCTCATGCTCGGAACATTGAAGGTATGAATCAGGTTATCTCCAACTTCGGCACCTCTCTGAAGACCGAAAAAGAGGCACTCTCTACCTTACGTTCGGAATTGAAGCAACAATATTCCGACTGGGCATCTTCTATGGATGCAAAGGTTGATCAACTGAGGACCGATTTGGCCTCAGAAAATTATTTGATGGATAAAGTGGCCGCCAAAGAAACTAAAATTCAGCTCCTAAAGACCGATCTCCGTCACCAATCTGCCATTCTCACATCGGCCTTGTCACAGAACAAAGCTATTCGAAGTGGTGTATCGGAAATTGACTCCTTTCTTCATAGGATTGTTGAAGACTCTGATCCGATTCTCAACCCTCAGGTGCGCCGACATCTGACCCTCAAGCTTCATCCTGTCTTCAATCTTCTTGCCGCATTGAAGGGTGTTTCGGAAGGTGTTGCCTCTCCGAAACAAGGGGGAGACGACATACATGAAGAAAGCATATTTAATCAGGAGTCTCCAAAGAAAGACACTCCGATTGAATCAAACAAAAATGCTGAAGGAGTCCCTGGTCCATCTAAAGACAAAGGCAAGAAAATTGTGGAAGAAGATGAATCGAATCAGAACGCCACCAAATCGGTCAGGGAAACGGAAGTTGATGAAATTCTCAACCTAACTCGGAAGCTTGATGCTGAGGAAGCTGCCAAAAGAGAGGCTGAGTTACTTCTTCAAACTCAAATGTCTTTGTTTCCTCCATGGCACTACAAAAGAATGACAATGGAAGCAATTACTGAGCCTGTGGAGAACTGGCTTCAACCAATAGCCTCGTACAACACAAGCAATGACGTAAACTCGCAGTTTGATTTTCCGATGACTGCAAAAGCTCTCCTGTTCCGAGGATTTGAGGAACTTAAAGACACTCGCCTTTCCAGTTCGGAAGTGAATGATTTGTTATTCACTTTCTATCTGAAGAATGCTCGTCCTCAACATTTGACATGGAGTTTGAAGAAGATTGTGCAGCTGACTCCACGTCTTCCTGAGGTTCTTGTTCCTTTCATGAACGCAAGGTTCTTGGCTTTGAGAGGAGATGATAAAGAAAAGATGGAATTTTCTCTTGCTGATCTTCCATTTCTGAATCCATTCGACTGGATATCTTTGTTCAATATCCTGTCAAGAGAACATAAGTATCAACCTCTCTTTGATCATGTCAAAAAGATGCTTGGATACTACATCCTTGAAGTGGCAAAGCTCGATGTTGAAGTTGCTGGTGTTCTGGATAAAGCTCCTTTAACTGTGAGACGTCCTCCTCCCAAGAATCTGAGCAAGCGTAAAATCGGAAAAATTGCCAACTCAAACTGGAGTGTGGCATATAATTCTAAGGAAGGACTCGAGAATGTTAAAAGAATATTCTTTCTTTTGGACAAACATCTTTACAGGACTCCAGTGTTGGAACATATTCTTCACATCATCAACAAACTGCCTTCCAACACCACTGAAGATAAAACCTGCGTCAATGACATGTTGAGGTGGTACATTGCATTCCGAAAAAGGATCCTGGCAATCATTCCGAAGGTGTTTGACAGACAAACAAGGAAAGTAAAACTTGAAGAATGATGAGAAATCGCATTTTTGACTTAAAGGGGGAGATTGTTGAGTCATTGATTAAGATTGAGTCAAATATGCAAATCGGATCTGTTGCCTGATTTGTAGCCTATATTTTAGCTATCGGTTATGGAATGGGTCTGTCATTCCATACTTAGTTTTTGTTTATATAGCTAATTCGTAACCCTGTTAGGGTTAACTTTTGTAATCTCTTTACGGCGCTCATACAGAATAGTTCTCATTGAATTGTTCTTGAGTTGCATTGTTAATCATTCAACATCAGTTCTTCATATCGTCTGTTTTTGATCTAGTTTATTTACATTATTCCGCATTTTGAATCACGATCCAACTCTTGCAATTCAACACTTTTTCCTCATTTTAAAGCTTGAATCCAGCTCCTTCTTCTTCATACAGCAATTTTTCCTGTGTTTTGGTAATTAAGTTGAATAAGTACCTTTTATCTTGAAATTAAACCAAAAACGCGTGTTTTAGGCACTTGATATTGCCCGAAATATATGTATAAATGAAGCAATATCACTGGGTTTAAGGGCAACCCAAAAAGACGATGTTGCTATCAATTCAAGTACATGTGTCAATTATAGTTATGACTTAGACACCTAATCTAACAGTCTCCCACTTGGATAAGTCTATAACTATAACACCCATTACAACTTCTAAATTGATCAGTAAATTGTAGCTTCCAAAAGCTGCTGCCGAACTCTGATCTAATCAGTGGGATGTCCTAAGATAAGTGATCATATGATCCTCCGTTCTACAAGATATCATTCAGACGTGAGACATGGATTATTATGAATCTCAATGTCCAACACTTTGTTTCTCGATTTTTGATTTGTGATTACATAGGACTACTAATTGAACACATCAATTCAATCCTGGCTCGGCCAAGCACTATAAGTTAACACCGAATCACCGAGGGGCCTAAAGATATCGCTTTTCCCGTTAGGGAAAAAGAAACGAAAAAACTTTGACTCATATACTTGTATCTTTTACGCATCAAATCGTGCACAACAATACATTTTATAACATTGAGTTACCGATGCGTGTATGCATTATCAATGTACAACTGACTTGTAAATTTCAACTCATATGTATCCGTTTCAAGAAGTAATTCCCTGAGCGTGGGTTTGTCCAATACTTAAATCTCCATTTCCAAGTACTCATGAACACTGCAGCAATCCCATTGCTATGTCTAACTCCTTAGGCAGCCTATAATTCAATTCATGACAGTCTTAATTCACTACTTACTTCCGAAAGTATGAACGACTGTGGACCTTTGAATAATCATATTATTCGGGAAGTAAAACATGCAAGATGAAACGTAAAGTGGGAGTGATATGATAGGTAGCCACTCCTGCTTATTACCAAGTTTCCACAAGGTAATCACCAAATCAGATCTAATGAAACACAAAATTGGAATGATCTCACTGGTAGCTACTCCTGCTTATTACCAAGTCTTCACGAGGTAATCACCAAGTCAGATCCGTTATAATACTGTTATGTGTTTCTTGGTTTCTTTTAAACTTTCAATTAAGATTTCATATGTCTATATACCAAAATGACCTTCACTCTGTCCATGTATCCAAAATGTCCTACATTGATACACATCATTGCAGATAAGTCGATCGGACACTCTTCCGATGATATCTCAATATTTCATCTTGGTTTTCTCTCCTAACTCCAGTCCGGAGACGGTGGTGTGTATTGTGACTTCTCATGGTTGTCGGTATCTTTAGTCCAGATGACTACACCCTTTGGTGTCAAGAAGATTTCAAGGTGTTATGATGTTGAGGACAACCATCAATATACCGACGAAACTCTTCAACCATGAAGTCCCTTAGCACTACACATTGATTTTAATAATTACAGATTTGAAACTCCTTTCAAATTATTATTACACTCACCTCAATCATTTCTTAATGATTTCTCACGTGTGCTAAAATAATCTGTCCAGTATCCTTAGCCAGCTTGTGTCCTAAATCTAACTTACTATGCTCTAAGCATTAAGTTATCATGATAAGTCCATGACACTTATGATCGATCCAATTTGTAGAAGCTCATGGGATCAGATTTATTCCATTTCGAACCTTTTTAGAATCCGAGAATTACTCATTATTCCTGTGTCATGACTTTTAGAAACTCTTTCTTTTGGAGGCATGCATCTTGAATCTTATCAAGATCATACTCATACTGGCAGGGTCTATACTGGCAATTTCATCTATCTGATAGATGCTTGTAACTACGTGACTACGTTGTATCTTTAGATCTTTCATGTCAAGTCATTACACTTTGTAATGATGGGAAACTCTTTCATGAAGTTATGCATCTTGAATCTTATCAAGGTCATACTCAGATTGTTAGAGTCTTCATCTATCTTATAGATGTTTACAACTACGTGAGTACATTGTATCTCCTCTAAATCTTTCATAGCGAATCAACTCTTAATGCCAAGTCATTACATTTTGTAATGATAGGAGACGTTTCCTAGATATAGTATGTAACCGACATATATTGATAGGTAGATCACAATGATACTCCCAATAGCTCTGACATGATTATATGACTCTTTTAGATTATCACAAAATCCAAACTTTTGACATATTTTGAGAATCCAAAATCCAAATTTTCTGACATAATGATAGGACTCTTTCAGACTATTCACAAAATCCAGACTTTTGGCATATTTTGAGAATCCAAAGATCATTCCTTGCGAGATGCCCATTATATTAATCTCTGGGGCTATGTACCTTTCTGTTTGGATATATCAGCATGTTCTAAACCCCTTTGGTTGTGTTTCACACGCAACCCTTGTGTTTTCCATTTAATGAAAGCAGTTCAGATCATCCAATCTTGCTATGATTCATGAAGTGAAGTTATAGCAGACAATATCCCTTTAGATTTATTTCAGTTCTGTTGAGAGCGTCTCTCTCAAAATGAATCATATGGCTCTGAGTTTTGCCTCACTCAACTATTCTTGCTATGAATGTAAGTACATTTCAATCTATGTTGCTTTCATTTGATGATTCAGTTACTCCCACTGGTTCTTTAGGCCAGGTGTAAAATCAGTCAAATTATCACATAGACCGAGTCTCGCCCTTAGGTTCTCTTATTTGGTAGCAACGGGGCTCACCAATGCTTCCAAGTAGTAGGACTGCTTATCCTAACCAACTTAGTGTTTTACCACTAATCGGTATGTCACCCAGATCATAACACCTTATGACGATGACCAATACTACTGGTCTGCGAAGAGAAGAGTACGTCAGGTTTAACAGGAATCCGATCCCTGGTTAAGTCCTAGTGATGGCTAGAGGTTCTTTCACTTTGGCCAATCCTTGAACTCCTTCAAGATCACTCTTACTGCCACTGGTTCTTTAGAATATGAGTTCTTTCTAAAATGATTATTCTTTCAAAGGTACTTGCAGGATGGCCAATAAAACAGCACTGTTGATCAGGTTCAGGCTAGTTATGAGGTTCAGACGAACGCTACATGACCATGGACCTTCCTTGTATAAGTAGGGGTGAACCCTGCTTTACACTTCAGATGGTGTCTGTGGAACTCACTCAGTCTAAGATGTGGTCAGAATATGCTTTTACGAACTGACTAGTTGAATATCTAATTCATCGAAAACTAATTGGAAGTGTATCTAATACATTGAGGATCGAACTATTTCGACCAATGCTCGATCTTTTTCCCTAAGATACATCATAACCATTTAATGTTCTTGGAAGAGGAAGAACTGTGAAACATTTTCTCAGATTATGTTTTCACTCAAATTTTGTTGATCTTATACTTCCTTTGAAGTCCTTGAATAGTTCAAGGTTTCAATCAATCGCTTATTCTGATAAGCGAAGTCATATTTGTCATACTGATTGGCAAATATTATGAAGTATAACTATTTTTTGTTTTATTTGTAGATTTGAGCAATTCACAATAGTTAATGTGTCCGTTGCTCATAATCTTAATGTCTTTTACATCTCCATGTAAATTTATGACTTTGTGAATTTATTCAAGATATGCATTCATCATTTGACTCTAAGCCAACTGATTCTAAAATCCTATCCATTGGATCTTTGGGTGATTAATTTCTTGTAACAATCAATTTTATTAAGAACTCTATTCATCATGTGACTCCAAGTCAAATGATTCCAAGGTCCTTTCCACCTAGACTTTTGGTTGAAGTGATTCTTATTAAAATTTAACTTTAACAATCATAAAAACACAATTCATAAATCCAACACATTTTGGATGCATCAACATTCAAGTTATTACTATTTATGCTATTAACACATTCATACAACATTACAAGGGTAATTTAAACAACCATGTTTATGAGATAAAAGTCAAAACTTTTATTAAATCAGAAATATCCTCAAACAATGTAATATATGAAAATAATGTCATACACATCTACTAGCAAATAACAAAATCAAATATCTAACTAACCATCAAAACTGCATGAGATCGTGATCTCATCCGAATGTGCTTCTATGCATTAATGTCCTGCATTCTACCTAGTCCCTGCATACAGAGCAAATGTGAGAATCACATCCTGTATCAAGGAATTAAGGATCATGTGTTTTGAGTTTTAAATATACCTGAGTTGCCAAACGATTTGGCTTTGGAGCATCTTCCAATCTTTCTCTGACTGTATCCGACCCTGTGGATTCCCAGTTTGAGACATCTCAAAACCGGTCTGACAGACGACCTGGACCGTTTCTTGATGCGTCTCATCACCAGACTCAATCCCGAAGTAGCTGAATCAGTGGAACTATGCATCTCTATGAAGGACTCGTATAGAGTCAACATTTAATACATTTCCATGATAGTCTTGTCCTGGTTTCCCTTTTTGTACATCTAGATGAACAGATCGTACTGGCTAGTCAGCGAGTCGAGTAAGATGTTGTTGCTCAACTCCCGATTAATAGGGTGACCAAGTTTATACAGTTCGCCCATGTATTCCTCAATCTTGAGAACATGCGGACCGACGCTACTTCCTTCTTTTAGCTTGCACACTTCAAGCTCTTTGAAGATCATAGTTCGTTCCTTCAACTGGCTCTCGAAACCTTTCCTCAACCAGTCGTGCTAACTCATATGGCCCCAGGATTTCGAAATCCCTACGGATGTCGGGGTCAATGGTCAACATCATGAGGCAACGAACCTCTTTGGACTCATCAATCAAGAAGTCATGCTCATCACAAAGCTGCTGTGTGATGCCATGCTTCGGTAGAACGGGGAGCAGACACTCAATCAGATATGACTTGCCAGCAAAACTAATAACCATTCTCCATTTGCGAAGCCATTGTAACACCCTGTTTCCCGATACGTTGTCTTTCTACGAATTAATTTATTTTAGTGAATAATAATAATAATAATAATAATAATAATAATAATAATAATAATAATAATAATAATAATTATTATTATTATTATTATTATTATTATTATTATTATTATAGAAATCTTGACTTATAAGAATATGGGGGTATAATGTCATTTTGAAAACTTTCTTGGTGGATTATTTCATTTTTGGGTCTAAAGAAATTAATGGTGGATAGTTGAGGGGATAGTATTGCCGATTGGCAATAGTTGCATGTTATCAATTTAATTGTGTGATTAGGAAGGTAAATTTGCGGCAAATCATCCCTTCATTACACTTGATCGTAACTTTAGCCAAACCCACTGGTTTTCGTTTCTTTTTTTCTTTTGGTCGTTCCAACCCTAATGCGGAGAGTTCTTATTTTTAAGTGCGGCCGAGTAGATCCAACGCGATGAAAGTTGTGCGGCCGAGTATGAAAGGTTTCTTTTAGTCCAAGTGTGCGACCGAGTGATACTTCAACCCTACCTTGAAGGCGGTCGAGTATGGGAATACGTGTTCCATCTTGTGCGACCGAGTAGATGACTGTGTGCAACCGAATGGAGATTCACGCAAGTTTGTTCTCACTTGATCGATCCATCAGAAGGCGTGAGGTACTCCCATCGGGATCTATCCCATTATTCGATGCAGCTATGGACCTCGTTGAGGGCTGTAGGTCTCGATTAAATTGTTGAAAACCCACACATCACTTGTACCATATGTATTCACTCCGAAACTGTGATTTACCTTGTGGTCGTGTTCCACCCTTCATCTTGTTTTCTTCATTCTGCGGAGATCAAGGGCAAGTTGTTAGAAGTGTAGTGTGTGAAAGAAGAAGAAAGATGTCTAGCTTGCGCAGGAGATTAGGTGGAGTAGAGGGCTGCTTGTGCTGTGCATTGATCGTGATTCAATTAAGGTATATGGTCTCTTTTTTCTAGCCATGGCCATCACCACCGCCACACCTCCACCATGAGGTGTGTGTGTTTGGTTTATTGTTTCATGTGGGGTATTAATTATTGTTGATGTTTCTCATCTTAACCTTGATTCTAGAGTGATGACCCTGGTTCCTTGATGTTAATAATCGTGACTCTAGTCAATCACCACATATCACGCACCAAAGTGTGTGTGTATGATTTCATGTCGGGCGTGTTTGTTGTTTCTTTGTATGGTTTGAGATTTACTGATTTTAGTGTCCCCTTGAAGTCAAATCAGACCTTAGAGGGTCTTAATGGGTTAGGTGGGTGAAAACCCCAACCCTAGTTGTTATTTCAAGTGAACCTAAAAGTTCCTGATGTTGGGTCTGTTTGTAAAAATCACATAAAATCGCATGGGTGTCCGTTTGGGCAGAGTCTTATGTCCCTGAAATGGTCTATGGGTCTATTTTCTTACATCAGAAGGGCTTGACCTGTTTCGAATCCTAAGTGGGTGAAATTGGGAATTTCCATTGACTGATCCAAATCTATCAGCTTTGATACCCGATCTTGTTTAAATCATATAAAATAGAAGGAAAATAATTAGGGTGGTTATTTTATATCCATGGAATCCTAAAATGATTAATTAAGTTAATATGTAGAAATATCGTGGATTTGTTGGGTTTAGGATGGGCTAAATGGGTCACCAACAGACCCTCTGTTTGGGGTTTAAAACCGAAATGTAAGTTAATAACAAAAAGTAATAGTACAAATATTCAAGTATTATAATTGTTGGGCCATAATTATGATTGGTTTAAGCTTTGTATTTAATCGGATAAAATCCAAGGAGTTTCTAGGCTAAAACGAAGAATTTATTGGACTGCAGGAGGTTTTCGATCTGGACCGAAATCCTCCATGATTTCGGTGGTGGCATGACCAAAATCCTCATGGATTTCGGTTGGGCCTCTTTGGTTTTCGGTGGGCTTGTGTGACGAATGGGCTTAGGTCTTAGGCTTTAATATAAATAGCCTTTTACTTGTCATTTGTAAGGTTGATCGACTAGGAGCTTTCTAGAGAGAATTATTGTGCAATCGATCATAACCTTATGTACCAGTCTGTTAATCTTAATAGAGTGCATTGAACGTTTGTAGTAATCCGTTGTTGTGTGTGTTTCGATTCATACTCGTTGGGATTCCACACCAATCAAGTGTGTTTGATTGATACCAAGTAGATCTTGGAGATTTTTGGGACTAACAAGTGGTATCAGAGCCTAAAATCCCATTTTTTGGGTGTTTTGGTATCATTTTTTCGAAACATTTGCTTGGATTTTGGTGTTTTTGGACGATTTCTTGCTGTTTTGGATGTTTTTTTTTCTGGGTGTTCTTCGTGTTCTTGGCAATCTTCAAGCAAAACTCATCAAAAATCGTGTTTTTGATCCAAAACGGCGTTTCTATAGCTGTTTGAACGAGATCTAGATCTGTTGAAGGTTTCTCGGTCACACTCCATTGTTTCTCGGTGGCGGCGCTGAATTTTGAAGTTTTTCAGTTAGGGTTTAAGGTTTTTCCGTCCGATAAAGGTTTTTCGGTGAGTCCATTTAAGTTTTTCGGTGTATCATTAGGGTTTCCTGAATTTCGGTTGGTAGAGGTTCTTCGGTTTGAAGTTTCTCGCCCCAGTTTTTCGGTTATTTGTTTTTCGGTGTGGTTTTTCGGTCTGAGGTTTCTCGTCCCAGGTTTCTCGCTTGATTGTTTCTCGTTCCAGTTTTTCGGTGAAGAGTTTTTCGGTGTGATCCAAGGTTTTTCGGTCCAGTGCTGTTTTTCGATTTTGAGGTTTTTGATTTTAATAGGTCAAAAATTTCGAAAGGTTTCGTTGAAACTGGGTCAAAATTTTCTTTTTCGGTAGAAATTTTTTGAGGGTTTTCGATCAACGTTTTGGCATTTGAAGGTTTATTGGTCAATTTTAACATGGCTACCATGGCAAAAGATACTTGCGAAAATCCATGTACTCCAGATTGCGAAAAGATTATTGCTAAATACCGTGAACACAATGACCGGTTGGTGAGAGAAGTTTTCGACCTTACAAATGACGTCTATAATACGAAAAAAAATTGAAACCCCTGCAAGAAAAACTAGACGCTAAGACATCTGATTATAAAAGGGTACAAGAGGAATGGAGTACAATCAAGTGTTGGTACCGTTTCGCCAAAGAAGAGATAACCAATTTAACTGCCGAGCTTGAAGCATTAAAAGCCAAATACAAAGATGCTGATTTTAATATCAAAAAGTTTGACGCATCAAGTGCGGTAGTTGAATCTATGGTTGAGCAACAACTTAAGTGGCAAAACAAACAGGGCGAGGGTTTGTGGTATAAAAGTGTGCCAACCCCGTGTAATGACAATTATCCTCCGGGCTTAAGCGTCTATGATCAAGTCTGTCTTGCCCATGAAAAGGCTGAACGAGAAAGAGGGAAGCATGATGAAATTGACCAGCTCATGGATGCTCGATGTCAAGCTGATGAATCAAGAAAAACTAAAGAAGCTACGGATGGTGAAGGTCTTGGATTCAAAACTGTTGCACCTCCATTTAATCATAACTATATCTCATCTCTTGAAACTGAGGAATCTGACGAATGTTATTTCCCTAATGTCGTTCAAAAGGATCAGTCTGGTACCGCTGAGAATGAAGTAATAGTGGAAGATGCGAGCGAGGAGGACAAAGATAGTCCTAGTTCTTCTGAACACACGTCAACATCTAATGCCTCATCTTCTGCTGTCACTAATGATTGCACCAAAACTGTTGATGCTGCCTCTACAACTTCTTGTGGTGATGGTTCGAATTCCAAAAGTCACATGTTGGAAAATTTAGGCTGAAGAAGTTTGTAAAAGAAGGGGAAGTTCCTGTTGGGCCTAGACAAGGACCAAGTCACAATCTCATTTATTTGAAGAGACAAACGTGCTTTAACTGTGGCATCGCAGGTCATATTGCCAGAAACAGTCCATATCGCCCATACATTCCCTTCTATGGACAATGCTGGCAGAACGTGCCAAAAGGGAGATCTTGCAAAAGAAAGCCCTCAAAGTCACAATCAAGAGACGGTGATTGGAACGCTGCGAAGGCCAAGAAACAGGCCCCCAAGGATAAGAAGACCGATTCGAGAGATAACTCTACCAAATCGAAATCGGTAAGGTCGAGTTCATCTCAAGGGTCGTTCTCGAGTCCACACTGGCAACATAGGCACAAGTCAAGGGGGAGTGCTGCTTCAAAATCAAGTACTGATACACCCATTCGGTCAAACAACAAAAGACCTAAACCAAATTACCGATGGGTACCAAAAGGCCAAAATTCCAACTCATCTCATAATCCTGTTAACTCTTCATTGTTATCTGATAAGCATGATATGTCATGGGAGCGAGTGAAGTGTGTTGATGACAAAGGTCGACCCAGTTTCAAGATGGAATGGGTTCCCAAGACCAACTAATCTCGCATCATGTGCAGGAGCAGCTGTGGAGGAATATCATCATATCTCGGTTTGTTGATAATAGTTGTTCCAGGCACATGATTGGAGACATCTCTCTACCGCACAACATTCAAATCATTAATGGAAAGTATGTGTCCATTGAAGGAGGGAAGAAAGGAAGGATCACGTGGGGTTCATCCTGAACTGATTTGATTCGTTTTGATGACTGAAAAGTTCAATTTTTGTAAATTTTATAATATTTTCGTTTAGTTAAATTTGTTTATGGTTTTTAATTCCGCAATTCTCTTCCATGCACAAATTTAGGGGAAGAATTAAAAAACAAAACAAAAAATTTCAAAACTTTAAAAATACAAAAATATTTTTTAATTTTATATCTTTCCTTTCAGAAAATTAAAAATCCAAAAAATATTTTATACAATACCGACGACGCACTGAGTAATACCACTCACTGCTAAGGTAACAGTTAAGTGCTGATGATTCTTACTGTTACACCATAGTATGTTTGAAGCACTGACAACCGTTTCTCAACCAAATCTAAAAGTTTCTTCTGCAACACAAACTTCTAGACACTTTCAGTAAAGCCACTCGGAGTCGAGAGTTAAAAAGTCTGTGCTGATGGTTACATTGCTTACCGTAATCTATCACACGCACCAATCCATTCTTAACCACCTCTATCTTTCTGTTACAAGAAATAGTCGACTCATCATTTTAAAGCAAGTGATGATGATATTTCAACACTCTATGCCAGTGATCTCTGCTACAACACCAGTAGTAGATGTGAGGCATCGACAACCACTCTTACCTATAAATCTTCTAATTCAAGATTTGGATGATTCAGCGTAATAAACCATACACTGATGACAATTCGAAAGTCTAGCCGATGGGTATGTCTAGTAACAAATACATATTACACGCTCATACCGCTCTTGACCCAAATCATCTTCTAATACAGATATTCGTGACTTAATGTAAATTTACCTCCCATTAATGAAATATCGAAACTCTGGGTCAGTGATCGTTGTTGTCTACCACAATAGCTATGAGACCGCAACAACTTCACCTGGATTCAAATTGGCACTAGGATGGTACACTCCGTAGAGTTTGGATACCATTGAACGTCTCGCCAAGAGCCAAGTCAACTTGTTGACTTGTCAACTGCATTGAGATCTTTGATCAAGGATATGTGTTGGGAATTATTTTATTGCTTTAATATTTGTATTTAAAAGAGTTTAAAATAGAAAATATAATTATTTTGGGGCTGATATGGTTTTTCGGTTGGGAACCGAACAACCTGTGGTTGTTTGGTTGGGCTCTTGAGGTTGTTCGGTTGGGCCTTTGTCTTTTGGGATTAGGGTTTTAGGCTAGGTTTTGTAGGGTATTTTAGGATAAATGTAGCCTCATTTAGGGGGTTGGTTGTCCTCGAAAAGTGTGCTAATTAGAGAGAGTTTTTGAGTGTTCTTGGCAACCAAATAACTTATCTACTAGTCTTGGATCAATCAAGAGTGCATTGAAGTTTGTTAAATCTCCTTGTTCTTGTTCTTATCGATTTGAGTGTTTGATTGATACCATTTGTGTGTAGATCTAGGATTTTGTGGACCTACAATTGGTATCAGAGCTTGTTTTTTGGTATCAATCTTGTTTGTTCTTGGAGATTTTGTAGGATTTTGGGTAGTTTGATCCGTTTTCATCGAATTTTTGCTGTTTTTGGTGTTTTTGTTCTTGAAGTTCTTGGTGTTCTTGGTCGATCTTCAAGCAAAATCATTAAAATATCGTTTTTGATCCAAAAAGGTGTGTTACGGAAGTTATTTACGAGTTTTGGATCTAATTGGGATTGTTCGGCGGCGGCTACTGTAGCGATTAGGGTTTATTGTGGTTTTTCGGCCCATTTAGAGTGTTAATCGGTACAGCCCTTTTAAGTGTTGTTCGACGCATTAGGGTTTCTAGTTTCTCGCTTTGTTGCTCAGTGTTCCAAGTTGTTCGGCAGTCTTGTTGATCGGTTTTTCTTGTTGTTCGGTCAAAGTATTGTTCGGCTTTTGAGTTGTTCGGTCAAAGTGTTTTTCGCCTGGATCATTTCTCGCTCCATATTGTTTGGCTGCTTGTATTGTTCGGTGCTACAGTGAAAAAAAATTTTGGGTCAAATTTTTATTTTTCGGCAGAATTTTTTTGGGGTTTTCGACTAATTTTTCTGGCATTTCGGTCTCGTTTTCGGTTCTTGTGCTGTTAACTTAATGTTTTTCGGGTTAACTTGTTAGTTGAATTTTGGTGTTTTCAGCTTATTTCCAATGGATTTGACTACTACCAATTTGCATTCCGATCTCGACACCGTGATGGGTACTGTTACCCATATTCCCAGACTGTTAAATGCTGAAGGCTTTGACGAATGGAAATTTAGATTTGAAAAATATGTAAAAATGAAGGATAACAAGATATGGAGAAGCATTGTGAGAGGTCAGGTTATAATAACAAATACGGTTGAGGATGGTACAGTGACTATAAAGTCTCAGGAAGAATACTCGGATGAAGATTTCGAAGAAACTGAGAATGATGATCATGCCCTCGCTACTCTCATGATGGCTTTGTCTCCTGATATCGCTCAAGGATTCAGGGAATACAAATTTGCCAAGGCCTTATGGGAAGCACTGATTAAGGTTTATGAAGGCAACGAGGACATGAGACAAAGCAGACATGATTTGCTTAGACAAAGATTTAATATGTTTAATCACGTTCTAGGGGAAACACTTGAAGTTTAGTTGTAACGCTTTATCACTCTTAACACTGAGTTGAGTACTGCTGGAATAGTACCGTCGAAATCTGAAATCAACAAGAAGCTGTTGAAGTCACTTCCAAGAAATTAGGATATGCATGTGGTCGTGATTAAGAAGACGAAGGATCTGAATAGCTTCTCTCTCTCTCTCTCTGAAGTATTGGCTGTCATCAAAGCATGTGATATGGATGACAAACTGACACGCCTAGGTCGTCGTGCGGTCAAAAATAGTAAAATAAACCTCACTCACACTAGTACAGTGGTAGTCAGGGTCGATCCGCAGGAGTTTCGTGGTGAAGATAGAACGATAGTATACCAACTGTAGTGTCACTCTACAGTCAGCGGTATTGTTTCTACTTTTCCAAAACCAACTCAGAACTCAATTCCAAAAATCAATTCCAAAACTAAATCAAACATGAACTACTAATCCAAACCAAGTCCTAGACTAAAGTTACTTACTGAAATCAGAAGCTAGGTTCAAAATCCAGAAGCAAACAATCAATCCAATACAATCAACACATCCAAACATCAATAATGCAAAATAATATCAAACCGAATGATTAACTTTTATAAATCCAAAACCAAGTATCAAACCAATATTCAAACACTCAAATCAGATCTAAAATACCAACTATTTACTACTGAAATCAGAAACAGCAAATCTAAACGAACATCGAGTAATCGACAGAAATCCCGATTGCGGAATACCTCGATACCGAGGTGATAAAACAATAGAAAAATAAATAACTAACCAAACTACTGATGTGTTGGATTAGATGTCTAAGCCATGACTTGATATTTGTATTTATCTTGTTAATTGAAGCAATATCCATTTGGGTTGCCCTCATAGCAGGAGGATTGATGTAGAAGTCAGTAGAGAGAAATGTTGATTTATTAATTGTTTAATAAATCAATAGAAATAAATAAATAGTTTATCAATATATTTAAGTGGTAATATATTGATTAGAAACTATAATAATTAATTAGAAATTAATCTAGAATTAATTGGATTTAATTTAGTGATTAAATAAATTAATTAAAAGTGCAGGGACTGGTTTGTATTTATTCAATAGGTGAATAACTGGCAAGCCAGTAGCCAGTGGCCAAAGGTGGTGCCAAATGAGGAGGATCCCTCATAGTTGGCGAAAACCCTAATTAGGGTTTAGGGATCTGGTCCAAGTGGTTAACAGGCTTGCCCACTTTGGAGGCTCCTTAGGGTTTTAGGTGTAACCCTTGAGGGCTATAAAAGGAACCCTCTGACTCCCTAATTCCTGCGCCATTTTCACTCTGATATTACTCTGCTGGACTCTCTTCTCCATTGCTTGGGTGTGACTACATTTGAGGCATGATCTGTTTGCTGCTAGCTTCTGGATCGAGAATCAAAGGTTGGTTCTTCTGTTTTATACTTTAGAAATTATTGTTGGCCTTTAGGTTTTTAGTTTATATCCTCATAGAAGAAAACATAAATCTTTTAGGGTTGCATGTGAGCCATAAGAATTTTATTTGTTCATTGATTGCATAGAAACCCTTCATGATTCCCACTGAAGAACTGACGAAATTCTGCCTTCAGATCCCTCCTTTGCGCCCTGGGATGCTCTAAAAGTCGGACGAGACTCCGATATTTATAGTCGGACGAGACTCCCCTGCATTTACACTAAAAACATTTCCAAGCACTTTGGCACAAAAGTAAGCGATATTAGCCAATTAATAACAATAAATTAACTAAAACACGGCTAAACAATGCCTAAAATACTTGATATTACTAGGCATTATCAAACACCCCACACTTGTGCCTTTCTTGTCCCCAAGCAAGAGAGTTTTTAATAGATTTTAACTAAGACTCAAACAATTTTTGAATGTGTTTAATTTCAAAGCTTATTGTCTCCAGAGTTAGAGTGAAATAGTCTGTGAAAACATAACTAGAATATTCTTTGGAATTCATTAGTTTCTAAAGTACCATTAATTACAAATTTTCTGTCCACAAGAGTGTACGTACTCATTCAGATTTTAAAGGCCATTAAAGAACTATCAATAACTTTCGATGTTGTCCGTGTAGCGAGCTTTCAGAAATACCATCCCAGACCAGACGATCTTAGGTGACAAGGTGCATAAGTCCCACCCATTTTAGGCTTACCGGCTCGAACAACAAAGGCCACTGATTGACAGGCCCTTCCTAAATTCCAATCCTAAAATATTCCAATCTTCTAACTCCTAAAACTCAAATTATTTGACTAAACTCATAGCATGAGGACAACTAAATAGTATTTCTCGAAAAATACCAAAGCTATAACATTCAAAAACTATTCGTTTCAAAATTACAATCTATTAAATATTTTTGAAAAATTGCTAAATTTTTTGAAAATTACTCATTTTCTGCAAAAATTTCAAAAATAAACTCTTTCGACCGTCCACACCCCACACTTAAAATCGTACAACGTCCCCGTTGTACATAAAATTATTTCAAAATAAGGGAGAAAGAGTTACCATTTGAACGGCGAATTGCTCGATTGTCGGGACCATTTAATAGCAGAGTTGATTGTTCACGTCATTCACGATGAAATCCGGGAGTCGGGGCGCAGCAGTAAACACGTCGGCATAACATGAGTGTAGGGGTATGGTGACCCCACACTTGCGTTATGCAACTCCATCAGTTGGTGCAGCAATCACAGTTTGGATAGATACTAATCACACTAACAAGCCTAAAAAATAAAAATTGCAAAACACCAAAAAAATAATAATAATAATAATTATACATTGCAAGTTTTCCTTCTTGCTGGTTCCCCGTCTCCGCGACACCGAAGTGTCAAGGCCGCGACGCGTAGATACGATGAATTTCAGTGTCTGTCGATCAAGTTCGAAGGCCCGCGACGCCGAATGAAGATGACCGCGTCGCGAGTATGCACGAAAAGCCCCAGATTTTTCGATTTTTTTAATTTTAGTCTGTTTTTCAAATTGATTGCACCAATATGTTCCTAAAATAAATACTGACAAAAGCCTTAAGTTTAATTTTAGAAAAACAAGCTAAAATTGCCCTAATTTCTCATTTGGGTCAAAAACCCCTAATTATGAACCCTAGATTTCTTGATTTTCAAATCCGACCTATTTTTATCAAATTGAACACACCAATAGCATCCTAAACTAACCATTAACAAAAGCCCTCTGTCAATTTTCAGAAAAACAAGCAACAAATCCTCCAAATCGAGCAAAAACCCGAAGAACCCTAATTTTAACCCTAATTCACAAATTTCTGAAATTTTTGTTGTTTTCATCAAATTGAATGCACTACTATGTAGCTAGGGCTGCGATTAAGAAACCATAGGTGGTAATTGCATGAAAAACGAACCAGAAATCGACCAATTCGAGCCGATGGGTTCGGTATACCGAAAACCCCAAAAAACGGGCCATAACTCTTCAATGCTTCAAATCTGACCTGTTTTGCTAAATTGATTGTACCAACGTGTTGTTAAAGGTCCGATTAACAAACCCCAAGCATGAATTTCCCGAAAAATACCACAGAAATCGACCGAATCAGGGGTTACAGGTTCGAAATACCGAACCCCAAAAATCGGTCAAAAAACTCAGATTTTGCACTTGATTCGCGATAAGAACAGTAGAGAGAGGTTAGATGCGTACCGTAGGACATTGAATCGAAGTTTGATCGGAGCAATTTCTCGAAAATTCGAAAAATCCGATGAGTTCGTGCTTGTTCGGTTCAACATATGCGAAGGGGGGAAGAGGGTTTGAGATTAGCAACGAGAAGGTGGAGGGGAGCTGACCACGCGTTGACCAGAGGTTAGCGTCACTAACCTCACAAGTTAGCGGCACTAACTTGTAATTTTCCATTTTTTCGCAATTTTTCCGTAATTTTTAAAACCCGTTCGATCACCCCACACTCGAGTTATGCCAGGACATTTTGAAAAATTTTCCAAGTGATATTTTGACAAAATAAAAATTAAAAACTAAAAACAAAAATTAAACTACTTACCGAAATGCCGGGTTTCCTCCCAAAAGCGCTTCTTTGTTCGGTCTTTTAGCTGGACCGTCTTTCTGCGGCTACGGTGGGTCGTACGCCATTTGAATTTGCTAATTTTCAGTCACCACCGTCCCTTCATTGATTTCATACTCCAGTTTCCCCGGGTCAAATGGTTTGCCGGTTCCTCTACTGCTGCCCGGTTGCTGTTTTCTGATTAATTCGCGCGAATGTTTGGAAGTTGCTTTAAACCTCCAAGCTCGGTCCTTCCTTCGGTGTCTCTTCAACATCACCGGCTTAATGTGGAACGCGCCCAGTGCCGCTCCCAGTAATTGTTTTGCAAGGTACTTTTTCACATAATGCGTGTCATTTGCAGTTTATGGTTTTGGCCTGCAGTACCAATAAAAGTTTTCCAATCGAATGGGATTGGAAGGCAACATATTGGGATGCTTCTATATGTCCTCATCGATGGTATTGATTACATCTAATTTTCCATTCATGAATGGATCATGAGTGCCAACTCGTCGGCATTATCTTCTTGGTCATTGTCCATCAGGTGGATCGGGACCAAGAGTGAGCGACTAGTTTTATCTAGTGGTGGTATAGATTCACTCATAACTAGATCCTCACTTTCAAAATGCTCAAAATTTTCAAAATTTTCAAGAATTGTTGGGATGGGGTCTGTACTGTCACTAACAGCCTCCTCCTCAACATCATCATCAACCAAATTGTCCGGTGATGGTATGGATTCACTCATCACCAGATCAACATTATCAACATTTTCAAAAACATCAAAAACATCAAAAGCTGTTGAGTCAGTGGAAGCATTGTCACCTACAACCTCTTCCTCAACAACATTTTCAAACCTCTCAATGGTCTCTTGACTTTCCCAAGGTGCATGTCCTTCCATCGCATGTTCAGGTGATGCATGTTCACACACCATATCATCAGTATTAAAATCACTCGCCTCAGGTTTTGGCGAGGGTGGCGGATATTCCCAACTTTTCTCTAACTGATCTAATGAAGCTTGCAATCTTATAAAAGCATCAGCCTGATCCTTTTGTATTTGGTAGGTGTTAGCCATGAGTTCCAAGTGTTGGGCCCAAATTACAAGATTTTCAGGTTGAGATGACTCCTCGGTCCGCCATCCATTGTTATCGAATGTTCCATTGTTGCAATCATCCTCGTAATAGTTGTCGGCCGGATTCTCATAATACTCATACTGATCCGGGTACATGTAATCGCCCATTATGAAGACGTACACATACCAAAAATCAAAAAAACTAAAATTGAACATCAAAAGAAACAAACCTACTGATCGTCTATCCTAAACGCACAACTCCCCGACAACGGCGCCAAAATTTGACACGCCTAGGTCATCGTGCGGTCAAAAATAGTAAAATAAACCTCACTCACACTAGTACAGTGGTACTCAGGGTCGAGGGTCGATCCACAGGAGTTTTGTGGTCAAGATAGAACGACAGTATACCAACTGTAGTGTCACTCTACAGTCAGCGGTATTGTTTCTACTTTTCCAAAACCAACTAAGAACTCAATTCCAAAAATCAATTCCATAACTAAATCAAACATGAACTACTAATCCAAACCAAGTCCTAGACTAAAGTTACTTACTGAAATCAGAAGCTAGGTTCAAAATCCAGAAGCAAACAATCAATCCTGTACAATCAACACATCCAAACATCAATAATGCAAAATAATATCAAACCGAATGATTAACTTTTATAAATCCAAAACCAAGTATCAAACCAATATCCAAACACTCAAATCAGATATAAAAGACCAACTATTTACTACTGAAATCAGAAACTGCAAATCTAAACGAACATCGAGTAATCGACAGAAATCCCGATTGCGGAATACCTCGATACCGAGTTGATAAAACAATAGAAAAAATAAATAACTAACCAAACTACTGATGCCCACTGAAGAACTGACGAAATTCTGCCTTCGGATCCCTCCTTTGCGCCCGGGATGCTCTATAAGTCGGACGGGACTCCAATATTTATAGTTGTGCGAAATTAGGATTGTCGCATCGCGGCCTAGCTCTTCCTGCGTCACGTGTGTCGTCCCAAGCCCGAAATTTCGGAGTTTAAATGTCAAAAACGGAGATTTTATCATTTTTTGACATTAGCGTCGCTAATATATGCTTCCAGAACTTTCCAGCGCGTTCGAAATTTGAATCTGAATATTTTCCCTCCTGCGAACATTAGCGACGCTAACTTCTAAAGTTAGTGACGCTAATGTCTGCTGAATTTCATTTCTTGTTTGTTTTGCTCCGTAACTTCTCCAGAATTGCACTAAAACCCCTGCATTTACACTAAAAACATTTCCAAGCAGTTTGGCACAAAAGTAAGTGATATTAGCCAATTAATAACAATAAATTAACTAAAACACGACTAAACAACGCCTAAAATACTTGATATTATTAGGCGTTGTCACAAACAACGAGTGATAAACCACGTAAATTCTTATCAATCTGCAAACCTAGGTGTTTCTACAAACAGTGCCTTTTCTGCTTTACCTGCTCAAGCTCCAGTTTATCAAGCCTCTTCCTCTTCCAGCAAGCCGGTGGTATCTCCAGGCCCCTCAGTTCCTGTTACTCCAGCTCCAAATCTTCTAAAAGGAACTGAAGAAAATCTAAACATGATGGCTGGTCTTCTTAATTGCTACAATGCTCTTATGGCTGGTGAACTGGTTCAACCTATGATGCCTGGAGATCTTGACCAAATCAATCCCGATGACGTTGAAGAAATGGACATCTCCTGGCATATCGCTATGGCGGTATTCAGGGCAAAGAAGTTAACACAAAGGACTGGCAGAAACAATTGGGCTGCCAACAATGGAGACAGGAAGGTGGGTTTCAGCAAAGCAAATCTCCGATGTTTCAACTATAACGAGCCTGGTCATTTTTCTCGTGAATGTACTAAGCCCTGAATGGAGAATGCTGAGAGAAATCTAGTGCCTGTCGGAAACAATCGCGATGCTGCTCCCCAGAACAATGAAAAGAGCAATGGTGGCGCAACAGTTCTCTTGGGATGACCAGATGCAAGCATTGAACCTAACTGAAGGTGGTGGAGCATACCTGGCAAAGATCGAAGGAAACAGGGATGCTGATGCTGCAGAAGAACAAATGATGGATCTGTAATTTGCTTTCATCGTTTCTACTACTCCTGCTTCCACCACTGCCAAAACTGAGGTTAGTGAAGTTTTTTGCTCTTCTTAATCTTGTATTGATATTATTGCAAAGTATCGTGAACATAATGATAATCTTATTAAAGAAGTGTTTAATCTTACAAATGATGTCTATAATGCGAAAAAGAAACTAAAACCTTTACAAGAAAAACTTGATGCTAAAACGTCTAATTTTAAGAAAGTTCAAGCCGACTGGAGTACTGCGGCCACTCGATATCGTTGTGCAAAAGAAACAATTGTTAAATTAACTTCCGAACTTGACGCATTGAAAACGAAATTCAATGATGCCGAATTTAATTTCAAAAAATTCGATGTGTCAAGAAAAGTAGTTGAATCAATGATTGAACATCAAACTAAATGGACTAATAAACATGGTGAAGGTCTGGGGGTACAAAACTGTTCCACCTCCATTTAATCACAATTATACCCCACCCCTTGAAGCAGAAGAATCAGAAAAATGTTATCTTTCCAATTTTGTTAAAAAAGATCAATCTGGCACCGCTGAGAGTACTGAAATGAAATCTACTAATGTCTCTACCTCATGTGCAGATAAATTGAAAGAGAAGGTTGAGGACAAGGAAGACAAGCGCACTTTTGTTTCTGATGATATTTGTTCTAAGACTGATATTTCTACTTTGCCTGTTATTAATGATTCTGTGCAACCTAATACTAAAACTGTTCTTGTTTTGAAAACTCATGATGCCATTAATTTGCAAAAATATAGGTCTAAAATATATGTTATTGATTCTGTTGCATGTGTGTGCTCTTGTGGAAATACTGCGCATGCTCCCTTGAAAACACAGACCTATTTTAATTGTGGAATTGCTGGTCATATCACCGGAAATTGTCCCCGAATTCTGTATGCTCATCATCATGAACAGTTTTGGCAGAACGTGCCAAGAGGGAGATCTTATAAAATAAAACCCTCCAGGTCACGTTCTCGAAATAAAAATCAGAACATCCCTAAGAATAAAACAAAGACTGCCCAGGACCACAGTACTATTTCAAATAGTAGTCCTGATTTTAAGTCTAATGCAAATGTTCCCGTTTGGTCAAAAGATAAACGTTTTAAACCAAATGTTAAATGGGTTCCTAAATGCAGTGTGAAAACAGTTTCTAATGTCTCACCATTATTTGATCATCGTGACATGAGTTTTGAATATATTAAATGTCTTGATAGTTTGGGTCAATCCAGTTTTTAAATGGACTGGGTTTCCAAATCTAATTAATCCCGCAACTTGTGCAAGAACAGCTGTTGAGGAATATCAGCAGACCCTGGTATGTTGATAGCGGTTGTTCCAGGAACATGACATGCGACATGTCCTAATTACACGACATTGAAAATTTTAATGGCGGATGTGTCTCCTTTGTGGGATGTGAAAAGGGGAAGATCACTCAAAGAGGAACTGTATCAAATGGCGTGTTGACGTTTGAGAATGTAAACTTTGTACCTGAGCTCAAGCACAGTTTGCTGAGCGTTTCTCAAATCTGTGAAAGAGGCTTTTCAACCTACTTTACAAAGAAGGAATGTCTGATTCTCAAACCTGGCGTAGTTATCCCCGAGGAGTGGATTCTTGTCCGATCAGAACGTCAAAGCAATGCCTATATCATCGATATGAATCACAACATTTCGGAAAACGTCACTTGGTTATTCTCGAAAGCTTCAGAACAGAACGCCATGTTCTGGCATCGACGTTTGGGTCATGCAAACACGAAGAATTTGAATCGTCTTGCGAAAAACGATCTTGTCCGGGGGCAGCCGATCAAAGACTTCATCACTTTTGAAAAATGTGTTGCCTGTGCTCAAGGCAAACAACATCGGAAGCCTCATCAGCCCAAATTGGTCAACACCATTGACTCACTTCTTCAACTGATTCACATAGATCTCTTCGGAACAGTCAACGTTCTCAGTATTAATAAAAGCTCTTATTGTTTAGTTATAACTGATGATTACTCATGTTTTACTTGGGTTTTCTTTTTGAAGCAAAAGAGTGAAACTACTGAGCTGGTCAAGAGATTCGTCACTTTAATCGAAAATCAAACGAATCAGAAATTGAAGGCTATTTGGTGCGACAATAGGACCGAGTTCAAGAACGCGGTACCAGATAAATTCTGTGCAGATAAGAGAGTGCAGCTTCAGTACAGTGCTGTTTGTACACCTCAACAAAATGGTGTTGCTGAGCGTCGAAACAGAACACTAATTGAGGCAGCACGCACCATGCTCTGCGATTCTAAATTACCGGTGTTCTTTTGGGCTGAAGCAATCAACATGGCTTGTTATGTTCAGAACCGGGTCATCATCAACAAGCTAAAAATGAAGACTCCGTATGAGATTCTCTATGGTCATAAACCATCTGTTGCACATTTCCGTTCTTTTGGTTGTCCTTGCACCCTTCTTCATCTCGAAGCTACTCCGAAGTTCATCTCAAAAGCGGATGATTGCTACTTTGTTGGATATGCGGGTAAAACAGCTTATCGGGTATATAACAAGGTTACCAAACAGATTGTGGAATCGTTTGACGTACGGTGGCTAAAAGAAAATCAGACGGATGCTCGTGTTGGACCCGGCTGGATATTCAACTATGCTGAACTGTTTAAATCTTTTAATGTGTTTTCTGATGTTGTCTTAGGCATACAGCCAGGTACCAGTGGAGCCAGCAGAGATGAAGATGTGGAAATCATTGCAGATCCCATTATACCGCCGTTGATCTTTGAAGATCCTATTTTTAATGACGGTTCATCTCCTGTTTCCTTTACTATAACTGAAGATGCTCCTGCTGACTCATCCCAGTTGGCGAACCTCCATTTGTCGACCAATCTACTTCTAATGAAGAGCTTCTCAATTCTGATCCTGCTGATCTTTTCAACTCCACTCTCATGGATTCCCTCTTTCCCGAGAGAATTCCCGACGAGTATGTTGCAAGTACCTCTCACGACTTCAGAGATTCTGACAGAGGTGCTTTAGGCTCAGGCAGTGTTGAGAATATAACGAATCTTTCGATCTCTACTTCTTCGCTCGAACATGAAATTCCTTTAAGAATACAACGGGATCACCCAATCGATAATGTGATTGGCTCTTTAGATGCTGGGGTTCAAACTAGAAGCCAGAGCGGTCCAGTCAACGAGTGCCTCTATTCATGCCTTGTCTCTCAAATAGAGCCGAAGAATGTGCAGATGGCACTCAATGAACCAAGTTGGGTGGATGCCATGCATGAAGAGCTTAATCAGTTCGAGAAGCTGAATGTGTGGCAATTGGTGGAACTACCCGAGGGCAAGAAGTCTCTTGACATAAGATGGGTATTTCGCAACAAGCAAGATGACTCAGGAGTTATTGTGCGAAATAAGGCACACCTGGTTGTCTGCGGTTTCCGTTAGATTGAAGGTCTAGATTACACTGAAGTGTACGCCCCGGTTGCAAGATTAGAAGCGATTCAGATTTTTCTTGCCTACGCATCATATATGAACTTTACTGTATACCAGATGGATGTTAAGACTGCTTTCTTGTACGGTGAGATGAAATAAGAGATTTATGTTGATCAACCTCCGGGTTTCGTTAACTCCAAGTTTCCGAATCACGTCTACAAGCTGGATAAGGCTCTCTATGGTCTTCATCAAGCTCCCCGTGGCTGGTATGCAACATTGACGGATCATCTGTTGCAGCATGGTTACACAATAGGCAATATTGACCAGACGCTGTTCATTAAGCGTCAAAACACAGACCAAATTCTCGTCCAGATCTGCTTGGATGATATCATCTTTGGTTCTACAAGCGAAGCCTTATGCAAAGAGTTTGAGCAAGTGATGAAGAAGCGATTCGAGATGAGTTCACTGGGTGAAATGACGACGTTCCTAGGGTTGCAAGTAAAGCAAAGTTCATCGGGTATTCTGATCCATCAAGGAAAGTATGTGGAGGATATTCTTGCGAAGTTCGACCTTAAAGATGCTAAAGTTGCTAACACTCCTATGGTTGAGCGACCTCTGCTGACTTCAGACCCAGATGGCCAATTTGTTGATCAAACGTATTATCGTTCTATGATTGGATATCTGAAGTATCTGACGGCCAACGGACCAGATATCGTCTTTGTAGTATGCCAGTATGCTCGTCATCAGGCTAACCCTAAACTCTCTCATTTAACTGCTGTCAAACGGATCTTTCGATACGTCAAAGGGAGACCTAAGTTAGGTCTCTGGTATCCAAAGAACCGTGAATTTGATATTTATGCATTTTCAGATAGCAATTATGGGGATGCGACATTGATAGAAAGTCCACTAGCGCTGGATGTTAATTCTTAGGTGACCGACTGATTTCCTGGCAATGCAAGAAGTAGCAGACCGTATCAACCTCTACAGCTGAAGCTGAGTATGTTGCTGCCTCGGCCTGTTGTTTTCGAGTCATTTGGATGCAGCATCAACTTCTTGACTATGGTATGAATTTTGTTGACACTCCCATATTTTGTGATAACGATGCAGCTATCCAAATTGTCAAAAACCCTGTCCAGCATTCTAAAACCAAGCATATCAACATCAAAATTCATTTTATTTGAGATTGCTACGAGCGAAAATTGATTCATTTGGAACCAATTCACACAGAAAACAATGTGTCGTATTTGTTCACAAAACCTTTTGCAAAAGCTCGGTTCGATATGCTTGTTGAACTTTTAAAAATGATACGTTTCGATGACTGTTGAATCAGTTCTGTAAATATTTTTCTCTATTTTTGTTTAGATAAATTTGTTCATGGTTTTTACTTCCGTAATTCTATTTCATGCACAAAGTTAGGGGGAGAATTAAAAACAAAACAAAAATGACAAAACTTTAAAAATACAAAAATATTTTCCTTACTTTTATGTCTTCATTTTTCAAGAAAACTTAAAAATCCAAAAATATTTTTATAATTTTCATATCTTTCCTTCAGAAAATCAAAAATTTAAAAATATTACATACCGACGACGCACCGAGTTATACCAAACACTGCTGAGGTAACACTTAAGTGCTAGTGATTCTTACTGTTACACCACAGTAAGTTTGAAGCACTGACAACCTTTCTTAACCAAATCTATGAGTTTTTCTTGTGTAATACCAACTTCTAGATACTTTGAGAGAAACCACTCAAAGTCGAGAGTTAAAGAGTCTGTGCCGATGGTTAGACTGCACACCGTAGTCTATCACATGCACCAATCCATTCTTAACCACCTTTATCATTCTGTTGCAAGAAATAGATGACTCATTATTTTAAACCAAGTAATGATGATATTTCAAAATTCTATGTCTGTGATCTCTGCTACAACACCAATAGTAGATGTGAGGCATCAGCAACCATTCTTACCTACAAAGTTTCTAATTCAAGAGTTGGATGACTTAGTGTAATAAACCATGCACTGATGACAATTCGAAAGTCTAGCCGATGGGTATGTCTAGTAACCAAGACATATTACACACTCATACCACTCTTGACGCTTATCTTCTTCTAATAAGATGTTCGTGACTCAATGTGATTCTACCTGAAGGGTTTTGCACAAACAATGAACTAGAAATTCCTAAGTTTCCATGCAACCTAAGAAGAGATCTATGTTTTTCTAAAATGAACATATAATAAAACTTAAGGACAACAATTAATCTCTAAAGAACAAATCAAGAAAACCAACCTTTGATTCTTGATCCAGAAGCTAGCAGCAAAAGTATCCTGCCTCAAATGGAGTCACACCCAAGCAATGGAGGAGAGAAGACAGCAGAGTTTCTAGAGCGACAGAGAAGTGGCGCAGGGTTTAGGGTGGCCAGGAGGTTCCTTTTATAGCCTCCAAGGGTTACAGTCAAAACCCTAGAGGAGCCTCCTTAATGAGCAAGCCTGTTGGCCATTTGGACCAAGGCTTCTAAACCCTAATTAGGGTTTTGCCAACTATGGAGGTGGCCTCCATATTCACGCCAAATAATTTAATCACCAAATTAAATCCAATTAATTCTAGATTAATTTCTAATTAATTATTATAGTTTCTAATTAATATATTAACACTTAAATATATTAATAAACTATTTATTTTATTTCTAATGATTTATTAAACAATTAATAAATCAACCTTTCTCTCTACTTAACTCTACACCAATCCTCAAGCTATGAGGGCAACCAAAATGGACTTTGCTTCAATTAATAAGATAAATATAATTTATAAGTCATGGCTTAGACACCTAATCCAACAGTCTCCCACTTGGATAAGTCTATAACTTTAATTGTCCATTTACCTTCCGATTAATCCAATTTCCTAGAAACTGTTCCTGAACTCTGACCCAGTCAGTTCTGTCCAAAGATAAGTGATCAGATGATCCTCCGTCCAACAATATATTTTTCAAACTCAAGACATGGATTAAGATCAATCTTGGTCCGATACTCTGGTTCTCGATTTCCGATTTGCTTATGACTTTAAGACTATAAACTGAACACATCAATTTAGTCCTGGTTGGCCAACACTTTCAGTCAACTTTAAAATCATCGAGAGGCCTACATATATCTGTTTCCCATTGGGTCAGGGGACGAATAATTTTCGACTCATATGGTTATATCTTTTGCCAGTCAGATCACTAACAACAATACGTTTTATAACACCGAGTTACCGATGCATTTTCACATTATCAATGAACAACTGCCTTGCAAACTACAACTCGTATCTCTCCACTTTAAGATCATAAGATATTATCGTCTCAACATTGCTTGTGATATAATCCATGAAGCAATCTGTTGAGTGTGGGTTTATCCAATACTCAAATCTCTATTTTCTAAGTACTCATGAACGTTGTAGTATTCTTACTGCAATGTCTAACTCCTTAGACAATCTACAACCGATTCATAACAGTATTCGTTCATACTTACTCCCTAACAATATGATCGACTTTGGAACTTTGAATAATTAAATTACTCAGGAAGTTAAACATGCAAAGATGAAACACAATAATAAACAATTGACAAAAGCAGTAAACAATACTCATTTATAAATCTCCATTATAAAATCACCAAGTCAATTACATTTATATTGTTACAAGTTTCAACCTATCTAATTACTAAAACTAATATCATCTCTCAATCCTATGCTCCTAGCATGTTGATTGTGCTTACCCCTACTCAGAGCCTTTGTCAAAGGATCTACAGGATTGTCTTCAGATGATACCCTCTTTATGTGGAGGTGACCTTCTTCTACCCGATGTCGAATATAGTGGTACTTTCTGTCGATATGCCTGGACTTTCCATGATCTCGCGGTTCCTTTGTTAAAGCGACCACTCCTTCATTATCACAGAATAGTTCCATTGGCTCCTGAATGCTCGGGACATATCCAAGGTCACCGATAAAGTTCTTTAGCCAAGCTGCTTCCTTAGACGCTTCACTCGCTGTAATGTACTATGATTCGCATGTTGAATCAGCCACCGTCTCTTGCTTGGAAATTTTCCAAGTGACCGCTCCACCATTTAAGACAAACACCCAGCCCGACAGAGACCGACCATTGTCTCTATCTGTCTGGAAGCTGGCATCGGTGTATCCACTCACTTTCAAGTCATCACTGCCACCAAGGACTAATAACATGTTCTTCGTCCTTCGCAGATACTTGAGTATGTTCTTAACAGCTATCCAGTGTGTCCTACCAGGATTACGCTGGTACCGACTAACCATGCTCAAGGCAAAGGATACGCCGGGGCGAGTATAGGTCATAGCATACCTGATCGACCCTACTGCGGAAGCATAAGGTACTCGACTCATCTCATCTATTTCCTCATCGGTACTCGGACTTTGAGTCTTACTCAACTTGGCATTACTTTATATAGGTGGCTCTCCCTTTTTGGAATTTTCCATACTAAACCTCTTTAGTACCTTTTCCAAGTATGTACACTGACTAAGACCTATAAGTCTTTTCTTTCTATCTCTTAATATTCTTATCCCTAGAATATAGGTAGGTTCTCCATGGTCTTTCATGACGAAACACTTCCCGAGTCAAGACTTGACATCTTGCAAGGTCGGAACGTCGTTTCCCATGAGCAGTATGTCATCAACATACAACACCAGAAAAGTGACTATACTCCCACTAGCATTGGCATATACACAGGACTCATCTTCACTCCTATAGAAACCAAACTCTTTGACTTTCTCATAGAAGGAGAGATTCCAACTGCGAGAAGCTTGTTTCAATCCGTAGATTGATTTCTCAAGCTTACACACCTTGTTAGGATGCATTGTGTCTACAAAACCCTCTGGCTGATTCATGTAAACATCCTCAGTCAACTTCCCGTTAAGGAAAGAGGTTTTGACATCCATCTACCAAATTTCATAATCATGAAATGCAGCTATGACAAGCATTATCCTAATCGACTTAATCTTGGCTACTGGTGAGAAGGTTTCATCATAATCAACCCCTCGGGGTTTGAGTGAATCCCTTTGCGACCAGCCGAGCTTTAAAGGTGTGTACCTTTCCATCCATGTCGGTCTTCTTCTTGAAGATCCATTTGCACATGACTGTCTTTCGACCCGGCACATTGTCAACCAAGTTCCAAACTTGATTGTCATACATGGACTTGATCTCGCTGCCCATCGCCTATTTCCATTTGGCAGACTCAGGGCCCTCCATCGCTTCACGGTAGTTAGCTGGCTCATCCAAATTTATCAATGTATGATCACTGAAAAACATGTCACCATCCGTAGTTATATGGAAACCATAAAACTCGGGTGGCATGCTAACTCTATCGGAACGCCTAAAAGGTAATGAAATGTCTGTTGGTCCAACAGGAACCTCTTCCTCACGTTGGTGGCTAGTTTCTGCTAAGGTTGTTTCATCGGGTGTCTCTTGAATCTCTTCGAGATCAATTGTACTCCCACTGTCCTCTTTGGAAATGAGCTCTCTCTCTCGAAAGACTCCTCGTCTAGCTACAAAGACCACGTCCTCACTTGGTTTGTAGAACAAGTATCCAAATGACTGTTTTGGGTATCCGATGAAAAAGCACCTCTCACTTCTTTCTGCGAGTTTGTCTTGAGTCTCTCGTCTCACAAAAGCCTCACAACCCCAAACATTGATGTGTGCCAACGAGGGAACTTTCCCCGTCCACATCTCGTGAGGTGTTTTAGCAACCTTCTTGGTTGGGACAAGGTTAAGGATATGGGCGACAGTCTCTAAGGCATACCCTAGAAATGGATTGGAAGAAAAGCTCGACTCATCATGGAACGAACCATGTCCAACAGGGTTCGGTTTCGTCTCTCAGCAACACCGTTTAACTGTGGTGTCCTGGGAGGCGACAACTGTGAAACTATTCCACATTCCTTTAGATAATCGAGAAACTCGATACTAAGATACTTACCATCTCTGTCGGATCTAAGCATCTTTATCTTTCTGCCCAATTGATTTTCTACTTCATTTTTAAACTCTTTATACTTTTCAAAGGTGTCTGACTTGTGCTTGATTAAGTAGATATATCCATATGTACTAAAATCGTCAGTAAAGGTCATGTAGAACCGCGTGCCATCTTTTGTGGTTGTTCTGAAGGGACCACACACATCTGTGTGTATAATATCCAACAAACCTTCACCTATTTCAAAGGACCCTTTGAATGGTGATTTTGTCATCTTGCCAAATAAACAAGACTCGCATACATCATCCGATTTGAGGTCGAACGATTCCAACACTCCATCCTTTTGGAGTTGGGCGATGCGTTTCTTGTTGATATGGCCAAGGCGACAGTGCCACAAACACACCTTTTCTACACCACTTGAAGAATCAATGTTTAGTACATTATTACCACAATTGTCAACATACATAATAGTTTCATACACTCCATCACAAGGTAAAGCTTCAAAGATAAGAACATCATTTTTAAAAACTGAAATTGAACCATTCAATTTATCAAAAGTGTAATAATAACATTGTCTGAACAATACATGAAGAGAAATTATGTAAATCTAAACTAACTCCACTACTAAGAACTATTCTATAGACACCGATCTTGGTAACAGGTGACGTTCGCCTATTGCCCATGACCAAGTTTAATCTACCGTGCTCCAGCTCCATACTTTCCTTTAGGCCCTGCAAATCAGAATAGATATAAAAACCACATCCGGTGTCAAGGACCCAAGAACAGGAAGATGATGAGTTATTAGATATAGTGTAAGTACCTACTTATGATGGCTTCACTTTGCCATCCTTGATATGTTGCAAGTACCTGGGGCATCTCCTCTTCCAGTGACCCTTCTCTTTGCAATAGAAACAGCCGGCTTCCTTGGGATTCATGACATCCGGAATGCCAGAAGACTTGGCTCTCGGGGCACTGCTAGATGACCCGACTTGAATCTTTTCCCTCCAATTTTGCTTGGGAGGGCCCTTCCTTTTCTTTCCCTTGCCAGAGCCAATAGCCAGGATGGGCTGACTCACAGGGGGTACACCTTTACCCTTTAGCCCATTTTCTGCCGTTTGAAGCATGTGATGCAACTCAGCCAAAGTGGTCTGATTGTTGTTCAAATGATATGCCAGTCTAAACTGGTCATAAGAACTCGGTAAGGAGTTAAGAACTATGTCAACGGCCAACTCCTCATGTACATGCATCGCAAGCTTCTTTAGCCGATCCACGTAACCTTGCATCCTTTGAACGTGAGTGCAGATGGACTCTCCATCCCTAGGCTTGCTGTTCGTGAAATCTTTGACCACTTCGCACCTTTTGATACGCTCTTGCTTGCGGGACTTTTCCACAAGCTCTTTGTGCATCTCATAGGGCCAGTAGTCTTCATAGAGTCTTTGTAATTCATGATTCATGGTAGCAATCATGATGCAGGCCACTTTGGTGGCATCATCAGAGTGTTTTTGGTATGAGGCAACTTCCTCGGGAGTAGCGGTATCTGGGTCAACTTCAATTAGCTCGGTCTCGAGAACATACTCTTTCTGCTCAAACCTTAGAGCCATCTTGATGTTACGGATCCAATCATTGTAGATTGTACCATCCAATGTCACTTTGGAACACAATGACATGATTGAAGTGACGTTAACGGAGTTTGAGTGGGGAACGGTTTGGTCAATGGAAGACATCTATAAAAGAAGATAGTTTTTAATTAGATACATAAATATAATCCTTATATTAACCCAAATATAATAATAAGGCTAGGATCCAACTATAACAATTCACAACATAGAAGAGGGATGCCGTAAACTATTTGTAAATTTTATAAAGGTAGGCGAATGACGATTCAACCAATTCCACCGCGGAAACATAATCATATTATAATGGAATTCCTAGTTTCTTTTTAGATTTATTGAACTGTTCAATAGCATGTTTTAATCTCGCAAATGCCCCACTGTTTGTGACTGGGATACCGAGGAGCACAAACGGGGTGTGAATAACCATGCAAATTAGCTTGGTACTCTCGAAGTCAATTACCATCTCAAATTGATGTGCCGGTTAACCACACACGCTCCATCAACAATGGTAAGATCGAGAAACCCATTGCAACTCTTTGTGGACACCAATTGGTGTGCCGGTAAACCAAACATGCTCCACCAACGTTCCACAAAGTGTAATGTGCAATTTCATGGATTAGCATCAATTCACATTTTAACCTAAAGTAACTAGATTGGGATTTTGTTAATGGTTCTAGTACTTTCAATTATAGCATTATACTTTTAAGAGGCTTAAGCGGTTCTATCAAACCCGTTCGGCTAACGACACTCGACTGACCAGGAGAGTGGTGAGTGAGAGTGTACACCCATTAGACTACCATTTATACCCTCTTTGTAGGACAATTTTGTGAATGAGGCCTACTAACGGTAAGACTAACCAATTTTATCTTACATATAAATATTAACTTTTAATCATAAATATATAAGATGTATTTTAAACTCTTTAAAATATTTTATATTTAATTTATTCTAATTTTCGCAAATTATCTCTTAAATTTCAAAAATTTATATTAAATCTTTAAGTGATTTAATTTGCCTTTTAATTAAACAATTTAATTAAGAAAATTAAATCAAAGATAGGCATCACAGAATTAATCAAATTAGTTTCCTATCTTTACCCCCTAATCTCGAAAATTGCAAGCATGGGATAAAGGGTTCTAGTTATTTAATTATTCAACAATTACCAAAAATAACAACCTACTATCCATGGCAATATACAAATCGCCAAAGGGAGGGGAAGAGGCTAGGGTTTTCGAAACCCTAGCCACCAAATCGACAAGGCCACATGATGGGTCAAAATTTTCGCAAATTACCCATCATCATGCATAACAATTATATCAATTCACAAGAAAAACAAATTTGCTCTCATACCACTGAAGGGTTTTGCACAGACAATAAACTAGAAATTCCTAAGTTCACATGCAACCTAAGAAGAGATCTATGTTTTTCTACAATGAACATATAATAAAACTTAAGGCCAACAATTAATCTCTAAAGAACAAATCAAGAAAACCAACATTTGATTCTTGATCCAGAAGCTAGCAGCAAAAGTATCCTGCCTCAAATGGAGTCACACCCAAGAAATGGAGGAGAGAAGAAAGCAGAGTTTCCAGAGAGACAGAGAATGGTGCAGGGTTTAGGGTGGCCAAGAGGTTCCTTTTATAGCCTCCAAGGGTTACAGTCAAAACCCTAGAGGAGCCTCCTTAATGGGCAAGCCTGTTGGCCATTTGGACCAAGGCTTCTAAACCCTAGACTAATTTCTAATTAATTATTATAGTTTCTAATTAATATATTAACACTTAAATATATTAATAAACTATTTATTTTATTTCTATTGATTTATTAAACAATTAATAAATCAACCTTTCTCTCTACTTAACTCTACACCAATCCTCCAGCTATGAGGGAAACCTAAATGGACTTTGCTTCAATTAATAAGATAAATATAATTTATAAGTCATGGCTTAGACACCTAATCCAACACTACCTTACATTGATGAAACATCGAAACTCTGGGTCAGTGATCGTTGTTGCTTACCACAATAGCTATGAGACCCCAACAACTTTACCGGATTTAAATTGGCACCAGGATGGTACACTCCGCAGAGTTTGGATACCATTGAACGTCTCGCCAAGAGCCAAGTCAACTTGTTGACTTGTCAACTGCATTGAGATCTATGATCAAGAATATGCAGGGGCCTAAATCAAAACGGCCACGAGTAGTTCACCGATACTCAAACAATCGTAGTGCGTTCCCTTGGGCTCACACAGATACTGCGAGAAGTCTCATTCTGAGCCAAGGATGAATCCTTGAACAACTATGGTGAGAGTTTATAACTCCGTGACCCATATGATTTGCAGTCAAAGACCGTATCGAGAAGCGCCATCTCAAGAAGTGAAATTTGTGAATTTCGACACGAATATTTTGTTCCTGAAGAATGTTAAACTCAATTCCATGTGACAGGCTACTTGAATTCCTCATCAGCCAGCTTGTTGCTACATTTGCTCCTGTACGTGATCATGAAGAAGACTTGAAGATTCAGACTCCAGTCAAAGTCAAAGTCAAATCAAAAGACTAGATGTGCTGATTCAAGACCTATGCTGAAGCCCGTACCCATTGCGTGTTCAAAGTAAAATCTAAAGACAGTCCAATGCCAAAGCTGAAGTTGTATCTGCATCGTGCTGAATGTTATCAAAATCTTGTCCTGTTCCTTGGTTAAGGGGGAGATTGATTGTTAGAATTCTTCTGCAATGCACAACTGAGACCAAGACCAAGAGAAGCCTGAAGATTAAATGAAAGCAATAAACCAAGGGGGAGATTGTTGAGAATTATTTTATTGGTTTAATATATGCATTTAAAAGAGTTTAAAATAGAAAATATAATTATTTTGGGGCTGATTTGGTTTTTCGGTTGGGAACCGAACAACCCCTGGTTGTTCGGTTAGGCTCTTGAGGTTGTTCGGTTAAGACTTTGTCTTTTGGGCTTAGGGTTTTAGGCTAGGTTTTATAGGGTATTTAAGGGTAAATGTAGCCTTATTTAGGGGGTTGGTTGTCCTCGAAAAGTGTGCTAATTAGAGAGAGTTTTTGAGTGTTCTTGGCAACCAATGAACTTATGTACTAGTCTTGGATCAATCAAGAGTGCATTGAAGTTTGTTAAATATCATTGTTCTTGTTCTTATCGATTTGAGTGTCTGATTGATACCATTTGTGTGCAGATCTAGGATTTTGTGGACCTACAATATGCAGGGGCCAAAATCAAAACGGCCACGAGTAGTTCTCCGATACTCAAACAATCGCAGTGCATTCCTCTGGGTTCACACAGATAATGCGAGAAGTCTCATTCTAAGCCAAGGATGAATCCTTGAACAACTGTGGTGAGAGTTTTTTTGACTCTGTGACCGACAGGATTTGCGGTCATCGTTACACACTGGTTATAGTCGAAGACAACCCAATGAAGTCTTTCAAGTGATGGAGCCAGAAGTGAAGTTTGAAGTTTCAACACAATCATTTCAACCCCAGAGAAGGTGAATGATAATTCCATGCGACAAGCTGTGTTGAATTCCTCCTCAAACAATTTTTGTTGCTACACTCATACCTTTATGTGATCAAGAAGAAGAAATGAAAAGTCAGACTCCAGTTCCAGTCAAAGTCAAATGAAAAGCTGGATGTGCTGATTCAAGACCTATGCTGAAGCCCGTACCTAATGTGCGTTCAAATTCAAACCTGAAGACACTCCGATACCGAAGATGAAGTTGTCTCTGCAACGTACTGAAAGCTATCAACATCTATACCCGTCACCAGCTAAGGGGAGATTGCTATGCTAAAGGGAAGATTGTTAAAATGTTCTGTATTGTACAACCGAAACCAAGTTTAAGACAGAGCTCAAAGTTAAATGAAAGCATTAAACCAGGGGGAGATTGTTGGGCCATACCTATGATTGGTTTAAGCTTTGCATTTAATCGAATAAAATCCAACGAGTTTTTAGGCTAAAATGAAGAATTTATTGGACTGTAGGAGGATTTCGATCTGGACCAAAATCCTCCATGATTTTGGCGGTGGCATGACCAAAATCCTCAAGGATTTCGGTTAGGCCTCTTTGGTTTTTGGTGGGCTTGTGTGACGAATGGGGTTAGGTCTTAGGCTTTCGTATAAATAGTCTTTTCATTTTCATTTGTAAAGTTGATCGACTAGGAGCTTTCTAGAGAGAATTATTATGCAATCGATCATAACCTTATGTACTAGTCTGTTAATCTTAATAGAGTGCATTAAAGGTTTGTAGTAATCCGTTGTTGTGTGTGTTTCGATTCATACTCGTTGGGATTCCGCACAAATCGAGTGTGCTTGATTGATACCAAGTACATCTAGGATATTTTTAGGACTAACAACAATTTGAGTTAATATGCCTCGTAGTAATTATATATACCTTATAGGAGTATAAGGTGTGCGAGTGGAGCTTGGTGGGACCTATGGAGTCGTCAACGTATTTCTACAGTTGTGGTTTCGAGGTGAGTTTCTCACTACATTGTGTGGATGTTATATGTGCCTTACTGTAGCTCGTGTGTGCTCATATGATTTGTGTGGATAGTACCAGGCCATTTGGATGTCTAGTGAGTGTTGATGTGTTGGTGTGTAGTTAGTATTAGATTGTAGTTAGTACTAGACGGGTCTAGGTCTAGTATGTTGATGTTATGGGCTCGATGCACTGGACAATATAGGATGGCTCGACGAACTGAGCAATATAGGATGGCTCGACGAATTGAGCAACATAGGGTGGCTCGACGCACTGAGCAACATAGGGTGGCTCGACGCACTAGGCAATATAAGGTGGCTCGACATACTGAGCAATATAGGAATGCTCGACGTACTGAGCAATATAGGGTGGCTCGACGTATTGAGCAATATAAGGATGCCTGGAAAGATGCACTGAGTGGATACGCATGGCTCGACGAACAGAGCATGCGCGACTTGGAGTGTTGAGCTGTGGACTATGACTAATTGTATGGGGTAGAGTAGACTATGTGTTTACTTTACTGTGTTGTGTGGTTGTGTGCTTCCTGATAGGGGTAGGGTATATGTAACTGATATGACATATATGTGTTGGAACGCACGAACGTGTGTGCTTACCCTTTATCTATTAATTCATTGTTGCAGGTTCTTCGGATGTGGGTGACAGCAAGGCATGACGCGTACACACTACTACTGTCTTCAGTGGAGATTATATTTTGTTATGAGATATTTTTATTAGATTTTGTTTCCACTTTGGTTTTATTGGTTGATGATTAAAATGTTTTTGGATCTAAGAAGTAATAAGCTTTAATAATATGATATTTGTTTAATGAAAACTATTTTAGAAAATTTTAAATTTACCTAAAAAACTGGGATGTTACAATTTGGTATCAGAGCATAGCTTGAGAGAATCAGGCTCACTTCGATGAGTTCTGAACAGAAGTTAAGGCCTAGAAGTTTTCCTAAACCATTTTTTTTACAAAAGAATGAAATTTGATGAATGGTGTAGTGAAGACACAGTGTGTACCGCCAGTCGACGCCAGTGGGGAAAAGGTTTAAGTGCTTAGTCTTTGTTGATGCTTTCTATAATATATGATGTATGTATGCTAGGTTGATTGCTAGAAAGAATACTGTTGATGTTGTTATTTTCTGCTACTGGCTTTTGGAATGTATGCTAGTGTTGATTAGTTTCTTTGTGAATGCCATTAGAGTTGTATACAGTAGGAATTGAATAGCCTTAGAATGCCTGGTCTAGTCTTATTGCATGTTCCTTGTTTGGTTGTTGCCTTAGGGTAGGATCTTTTATTCAAATGTCCATTTGATTCTATGCTGTATATGATTGCGTATTTATGAGGCGACTCATCACCACTAGAGGAAAAATCCATCTTACATGAGTAGCAGGGTGGGGTGGAATTCCTAATGGTGTAGGAAGAGTTTATATGTGTATGTAGGATGGCCTGTTAGAATGAATACCTTAAGTGTTTTGTTTGTCTGCTGCTTACTATTGGGGATGTACGCTAGTATGGATTAGTTGTTTAACGAATGCCATTAAAGTTGTATACAGTAGGAACTGAATAGTCGGAGAATTCTTGATTTGGCCTTATTGCATGTTCCTTGTTTGGTTGTTGGCTTAGGGTATGATCTCTTATTTGAATGCCTATTTAATTCTACACTGTATATAATTGTGAATTTGCGAGGTGATTCGTCAATGCCAGAGGAAATTCTGTCGTAGTAGAGTAGCATGGTGGGTGGGATCCCTAGCGGACTAGGAAAAGTGATGACATATGTATATATGGGCATATGTGTTGGCATTATTGGTGAGAATCGAATTAGGGATTTCAGGACGGGTCTCAGAACGGACATGGATAGGTGTGGAAGGTAGTAGTAGAGCTCCTACTATCGAAAGTACAGGATCCACATTTGAGTCGGTAATTGGTCATGAAGAATCCAAGGAGCTGAGTGTGTGAGTGTTTAGCATAGTTGATTTAAATGCTAGTGTGATGTGGTAAACCTTTATCCATTTAATTGTTAAATGGTGATCATAAGGTTTAGTGAGAGTGGTTAGGATGCTGGCCTGAGTGCCCAAGAGTTTCGAGATCCGATGGCGACAGAGGTGTCATAGACGAGTAGGGATGAGTTCATGACGTGGTTCCAGAGGCAATACGTGCCAGAAATAGAGTTGGGGCGGATTTCTTGTGCATTTTTGGCTTTGAAGCAGACGACGGAGACCGTATGTGGGATGACACGAAAATACGTAGATGGCGCAAGTGAGGGAGCGGTCATGTGCTGCAAGAACGGTTCAGGCAGGGACTGAGAGGGTGTGTGGTTAAGCTTTACGACTCACGATCAATGAGGTGCCGATGACGGTTAGAGTGGCTAGCGGAGGATGAACAGCATACGATGGTTGATGTAAATGTCTTTACATCGTCAACACACATGTAATGAGATGGTGTTTGGCTTCGATGCGAGTTGTTAGGTTGGTAAGCTAGGCTTACTTTTCATTTTCCAAAGAGTTGAAGAAGTGGGAGGTGATAGTAAAGTGTGCTTACCTAGGAGTTGTCGAGGCTTCGAGACAAGTGTTATGTTCAGTCTAAGTGGGGGAGCTCGTCAAGTCGTCGAGTGCGACTACGAGAAGTGAAATTGAGATTTTGGGTACAACTGGAGTTGTTAGAATGGAGACACGTGGTGTGGTTGAAATTAAAAGAACATTGAGCATTATTGCAAGAGTAGGTGGCATGTTGTTGAAATGATCAGTAGTAGGATCGAATTTGAACCCAAGTGGGGGAGAATTGGTCATTTACGGTGAAAAAAGGTGCTTAAATGGCAAGAGTGTGTTTAGATACGTAATGATATGCTGTGAGTAGGAGTTGAGATTCCATGGGAGTTGGGGCGGTATCTTCTTTGTTGGGTTTTTCTTTAAGTCACAGAAGGACTCGAGCCTCAATATACCCCCTCTTCCGACTATTAGGAGAGAAGAAGTGCATAATTCGGTATGCAGAGGTTAATCAGGTGGTGTATGCTAGTGTTATGTTAGAAGTTATGCAAACCAGTTGGTGGTAGCAAGGTATGTGGAGGTCAGATGATTGCGGGGAAATAACATCTATATAGATGGTATACCTTACTACACGCTATATCGGGGATCGGATGTCGTGCTCTTTTAGCATGGTGAGGTAATAACACACGTATTGATCATATAGCTGTTGTGGTTGATGATTAGACAGAAAAGAAGAAATTTAGAATAGACATGGTGCTACTAAGATGTACAAAGATTTGATAGAAGGTTATTGGCGGCCAAGGATGAAGTTGGCTGGACCAAGTTGCATAGAGATGTGTTTTGGAATTGGGGAAATGGTAGCTGGGATGTTAACCTCCTACCGGCTGAATTCGTCTTTGCTGGCAGTTGCAAGTTACAACATCGATGTGTCGATTCACGAGAAGTTGTGTGCAATAAAGTGTAGGAACACCACCTATTGCGGTAGCTAGAACAAATATAGATCATGAGTCGTATGAGGGTGTGGGGGTGTTCTAACCTAGAGGTGTTAGAGTTGAATTTCAGGGACGAAATTCATATAAGTGGGGGAGAGTTGTAACGCCCTATTTCCCTATACGTTGCCTTTCTACGAACTAATTTATTTTAGTGAATAATAATAATAATAATAATAATAACAATAACAATAATAATAATAGAAATCTTGACTTATAAAAATAAGGGGGTATAATGTAATTTTGAAAACTTTTTTGATGGATTATTTCATTTTGGGTCTAAAGAAATTAATGGTGGATAGTTGAAGGGCTAGTATTGCCGATTGGCAATAGTTGCATGTTATCAATTTAATTGTGTGATCAGGAAGGTAAATTTGCGGCTGATCATCCCTCCATTACACTTGATCGTAACTTTAGCCAAACCCACTGGTTCCCCATTTTTTTTGGTCATTCCAACCCTAATGCGGAGAGTTCTTATTTTTAAGTGCGGCCGAGTAGATCCAACACGATGCAAGTTGTGCTACCGAGTATGAAAAGTTTCTTTTAGTCCAAGTGTGCGACCGAGTGATACTTCAACCCTACCTTGTGGGTGGTCGAGTATGGGAATACGTGTTCCATCTTGTGCGACCAAGTAGATGACTGTGTGCGACCGAATGGAGATTCACGCAAGTTTGTTCTCACTTGATCGATCCATTAGAAGCCGTGAGGTACTCCCATCGAGATCTATGCCATTAGTCAATGCAGCTGTGGACCTCGTCGAAGGCTGTAGGTATCGATTAAATTGTTGAAAACCCACACATCACTTGTACCATATGTATTCACTCCGAAACTGTGATTTACCTTGAGGTCGTGTTCCACCCTTCATCTCGTTTTCTTCATTATGTGGAGATCAAGGGCAAGTTGTTAGAAGTGTGGTGCGTGAAAGAAGAAGAAAGATGTCTTGCTTGAGAAGGAGATCGAGTGCAGTAGAGGGCTGCTTGTGCATTGATCGTGATTCAATTAAGGTATACGGTCTCTCTTTTCTAGCCATGGCCATCACCACCGCCACACCTCCACCGTGAGAGGTGTGTGTGTATGGTTTATTGTTTCATGTGGAGTATTTATTATTCTTAATGTTTCTCATCTTAACCTTGATTCTAGAGTGATGACCTTGGTTCCTTGATGTTAATAATCATGACTCTTGTCAATCACCACATATCACACACCATTTTTGTCCCAAAAATCTCCTAGATCTACTTGGTATCAATCAAACACACTCGATTGGTGCGGAATCCCGGCGAGTATGAATCGAAACACACACAACAACGGATTACTACAAACCTTCAATGCACGCTATTAAGATTAACAAACTGATACATAATAATTCTCTCTAGAAATCTCCTAATCGATCAACCCTTACAAATGACAAGGAAAAGGCTAATTATACTAAAGCCTAAGACCTAAGCCCATTCGTCACACAAGCCCACCAAAAACCAGGAGTATTTTGCTCCATCACACCGGAAAACCATAGTTTTTCGGTGCAGACCGAAAAACTCATTTAGCCCCTAAATTATATATATATTCTATTTTAGCCCAATTAAGTGCTATTTTAGCCCAATTAAATGTAAAGATTAAACAAACTAAATTATGACCCAACAATCTCCCCCTTGGTTTAATACTTTCATTTAATATTCAGGCTTCTCTTGGATTAGACTTCAGTTGAACACTGCAGAACACTTCAACAATCTCCCCCTTAGCAGGTGACGGGTATAGATGTTAATGATATTTAGCACATTTGCAGCGACAACTTCATCTTCGGATAAAATGGTCTTCAAATTTAACTTTGAACGCACATTGGGCTTTAGCATAGGTCTTTAATCAACACACCCAACTTTTAATTTAACTTTGACTAGAGTCTGACTCTTCACGTCTTCTTCTTGATCACTTGAAGGTGCAAATATAGCAACGAACTGATTGATGAGGAATTCAACGCAACTTGTCACATGGAATTATGATTCACCTTCTCTGGGTTTTAAATGATTGTGTTGAGAACTTCAAACTTCACTTCTGGCTTCATCACTTGAGAGACTTCACTGGATTATCTTCGACTATAACCAGCGCGTAATGATGACCAAAAATCGTATGGGTCACAGAGTCATAAAACTCTAACCACAGTTGTTCAAGGATTCAGCCTTGGCTCACAATGAGACTTATCGCAGTATCTGTGTGAACCTGGAGTAACGCACTGCGATTGTTTGAGTATCGGAGAACTACCCGTGGCCGTTTTGATTTTGGCCCCTATATATCCTTGATCAAAGATCTCAATGCAGTTGACAAGTCAACAAGTTGACTTGGCTCTTGGCGAGACGTTCAATGATATCCAAACTCTATGCAGTATACCATCCTAGTACCAAATTTGAATCTGGTGAAGTTGTTGAGATCTCACAGCTATTGTGGTTAACAACAATGATCACTGACCCAGAGTTTCGATGTTTCATCAATGTGAGGTAAAATCACATTGAGTCACGAACTTCTTTATTAGAAAAAGATCAAGGTCAAGAGTGGTATAAGCGTGTAATATGTCTTGGTTACTAGACATACCCATCGGCTAGACTTTCGAATTGTCATCAGTGTATGGTTTATTACACTGAGTCATCCAACTCTTAAATTAGCAGATTTGTAGGTAAGAATGGTTATTAATGTCTCACATCTACTTCTGGTGTTGTAGCAGAGATCACTGGCATAGAGTGTCGAAATATCATCACCACTTGGTTTAAAAATGATGAGTTGTTTATTTCTTGCAACACAAAGTTATGGGTGGTTGAGAATGGATTGGTGCGTGTGATAGATTACAGTAAGCAATCTAACCATCGGCACATAATTTTAACTCTCGACTCTGAGTGGCTTTACTCAAAGTGTCTAGAAGTTTGTGCTGCATAAATATTTATAGATTTGGTTAAGAAGCGGTTGTCAGTGCTTCAAACTTACTATGGTGTAACAGTAAGGATCATCAACACTTAAGTGTTACCTCAGCAGTGAGTGGTATTACTCGGTGCCTCGTCGGTTGGTAAAGAATATCTTAGCGAGTCACGGTAATAGTGAGTCGCATCTTTGACATAAGGATTTGATCTGTATTCCTGATTGATATTTATCAGAAACATTGATGATCGTGCAAATATGAAAAAGAACAATATTTTTGAATTTTGTAATTTTCTGAAAGGAAAGACATGTAACGAAAAACATATTTTTGGATTTTTAAGTTTTCTGAAAAGTAAAGACATAAAAGTAATAGAAATATTTTTGTATTTTTGAATTTTATATTTTTTGTTGTTGTTTTTTTTATTTCTCCCCCTAAATTTGTGCATGGAGGAAAATTAGTGAAAATAACGACATGAACAAATTTAACCGGAAACAAAAATATACAAATTTTACAAAAATTGATCTTTTAGTCATCATAACGAATCAAAATCAGTTCAAGAACGAAGTTACCTTTAAGTTTCAACACATCGTAAGATACGATCCCCACGTGATCTTTTCCCTCTCCCCTCCCGCAAAGGACACATACTCTCCATAAAGATTTGAATGTTGTAAAGTGGAAATATGTCTCCTATCATGTGCCTGGAACAACCATTATCAACAAACCAAGGTCTGATGATATTCCTCCATAGCTGCTCCTGCACAAGATGCGTGATTAATTCGTCTTGGTAACCCAGTCCATTATGAAGCTGGAGTTTCCATTGCTATCCACACACTTCACTCGCTCCAATGACATATCCTGCTTATTAGATAAGAATGAAGAGTTAACAGGATTATGAGATGAGTTGGAATTTTGGCCTTTTGGTACCCATCGATAGTTTGGTTTGGGTCTTTTGTGGTTAGACCGGATGGGTGTATCAGGACTTGAGTTTGAAGTAGCACTCCCCCTTGACTTGTGCTTATGTTGCCAATGTGGACTCGAGGACGATCCTTGAGATGAACTCGACCTTACCGATTTCGATTTGGTAGAGTCATCTCTCGAATCGGACTTCTTGTCCTTGGGGGCCTGCTTCTTGGCCTTTGCAGCGTTCCAATCACCTTATCTTGATCGTGACCTTGAGGGCTTTCTTTTGCAAGATCTCCCTTTTGGCACGTTCTGCCATCATTGTGTGTAGAAGGGAACATATGGACGATATAGACACTTCCTGGTGATGTGACCTGCAATCCTACAATTGAAGCATGTTTTCCTTTTTAAGTAAATGAGGTTGTGACTTGGTCCTTGTCCTTTTGAATTCTTTAAGGAGTTACCACCAATACAATCACAATCACATTTTGTGGGACTTGGTCTTGGTCCAACAGGAACTTCACCTTCTTTCACAAACTTCTGTGGTTTAAATTTCCTAACATTAGGAATTTTTGATTTCAAGGCATCACCACAAGAGGTTGCAGAATCCGAAGCAACGGTTTTGGTGCAAATTTTAGGAACAGCAGAAGATGAAGCGTTAGATTTTGACGAGTTTTCAACATAATTAGGACCATTTTTGTCCTCCTCGCTTGCATCTTCCACTATGACTGTATTAGCACAAGACGAAGAGGCATTAGTAGCGTCTACCTTAACATCTACCTTAGCTTCCGCGGTTGATCTTGTTTCAGCAGCTTGACGTTTAGTATCCATGAGTTGATCAATGTCATCAAGCTTGTCGTTTTCTCTTTCAGCCTTATCACGAGCAAGTAATATCTCATCGTAGGTATAAGTTGGAGTATAATTATCATTAAATGGATGTGGCATACTGTTATACCCCAAACCCTCGCCCAACTTGTTTTGCCACTTAAGCTATTGTTCAACCATTGTTTCAACTACTGCACTTGATGCGTCAAAGTTTTTGATATTAAAATCAACATCTTTGTATTTTGCTTTTAATGCTTCACGCTCGGTAGTTAAAATGGCTATCTCCTTTTTGGCATAACGATATCGAGTGCTTATAGTACTCCATTCTTCTTGAACTCTCTTGTAATCGCTTGTTTTGGCTTCTAATGCTTCTTGTACAGGTTTTACTTTCTTTTTAGTGTTATAAACGAGATTTTACATATCAAATATTTCTCTAATCAGACGGTCATTGTGTTTACGATATTTGACAATTATTTTTTCACAATCAGGAGTGCATGGTTTTTCGCAAGCGTCTTTTGTCGCCATTTAAAGGTTCAAGTGGTCCGAAAAAGCCTTCAAATGCCAAAATATTGATCAAAACCCCAAAAAAATTCTGCCGAAAAAAAATTTTGACCCAGCCTTTCAAAATTTTTACCATCTATTTTTAGCGAAAACACTGTAACTCGAGAACCAGGACCGAAAAACCTTGTAATTACACCGAACAACACTTCACCGAAAAACTTGGGGCGAGAAACACTTAAAACGAGAAACCTTGCACAAAATCTTCACACCGAAAAACTTGACCGAACAACAATACCGAACAACCGACTAACCGATTAGCCAGGCGAAAAACTTAAGACCGAACCACTTAAATCGACCGATTTTCTGAAACCATAAGTCACACCGAACAGCCTTAAATGGGCTCACCGAACAACCCAGTAATGGACTGAACAACCTTCAACCCTAATCGAACAACTTTGAAAAACCCTAACAATTCAGCGCCGCCACCGAACAACCTGGAGCCTGACCAAAAAACCTTTTCAGATCTGAAAAACGTTAAAAACACTCGCAAAAAAGCCGTTTTTGGATCTAAAACACTGTTTTTGATGATTTTTTCTTGAAGATTGCCAAGAACACGAAGAAAACCAAGAACAAAAACCTCCAAAACAGCAAGAAATCATCCAAAACTCGCCAAAAACACCAAAATCCAAGAAAATGTTTCGAAAAATTGATACCAAAACACCCAAAAATGGGATTTTAGGCTCTGATACCACTTGTTAGTCCCAAAAATCTCCTGGATCTACTTGGTATCAATCAAACACACTCGATTGGTGTGGAATCCCAACGAGTATGAATCGAAACACACACAACAACATATTACTACAAACCTTCAATGCACTCTATTAAGATTAATAGACAGGTACATAAGGTTATGATCGATTGCACAATAATTCTCTATAGAAACCTCCTAATCGATCAACCCTTACAAATGACAAGGAAAAGGCTATTTATACTAAAGCCTAAGACCTAAGCCCATTCGTCACACAAGCCCACCGAAAACCAGGAGTATTTCGGTCCATCACACCGAAAAACCATAATTTTTCGGTCCAGACCGAAAAACTCATTTAGCCCCTAAATTATATATATTTTCTATTTTAGCCCAATTAAGTGCTATTTTAGCCCAATTAAATGTAAAGATTAAACCAACTAAATTATGACCCAACACACCAAAGTGTGTGTGTGTATGATTTCATGTCGGGCGTGTTTGTTGTTTCATTGAATGGTTTGAGATTTACTGATTTTTGAAGTCAATTCAGACCTTAGAGGGTCTTAATGGGTTAGGTGGGTGAAAACCCCAACCCTAGTTGTTATTTCAAGTGAACCTAAAAGTTCCTGATTTTGGGTCTGTTTGTAAAAATCACATAAAATCGCATGGGTGTCCATTTGTGTCGAGTCTTATGTCCCTGAAATGGTCTATGGGTCTATCTTCTTACATCAGTAGGGCTTGACCTGTTTCGAATCGTAAGTGGGTGAAATTGGGAATTTCCATTGGCTGGTACAAATCTGTCAGCTTTGATACCCGATCTTGTTTAAATCATATAAAATAGAAAGAAAATAATTAGAGTGATTATTTTATATCCCCGGAATCCTAAAATGATGAATTAATTTAATTTTTAAAAATATCTTGGATTTGTTGGGTTTAGGATGGGATAAATGGGTCACCAACAGACCCTCTGTTTGCGATTTAAAATTGAAATGTAAGTTAATAACAAAAAGTAATAGTAAAAATATTAAAGTATTGTAATTTGAGTTAAAATGCCTCATAGTAATTATATATACCTTATATGAGTATAAGGTGTGTGAGTGGAGCTTGGTGGGACCTGTGGAGTCATCAACGGATTTCTATAGTTGCGGTTTCGAGGTGAGTTTCCCACTACATTGTGTGAATGTTATATGTGCCTTACTGTAGCTCGTGTGTGCTCATATGATGTGTGTGGATAGTAGCAGGCCATTTGGATGTCTAGTGTGTGTTGATGTGTTGGTGTGTAGTTAGTATTAGATTGTAGTTAGTACTAGACGGGTCTAGGTCTAGTATGTAGATGTTATGGGTTCGACGCACTGAGCAATATATGATGGCTCGACGAACTGAGCAATATAGGATGGCTCGACGAACTGAGCAACATAGGGTGGCTTGAAGCACTAAGCAACATAGGGTGACTCAACGCACTAAGCAATATAGGGTGGCTCGATGTACTGAGCAATATAGGATGGCTCGACATACTGAGCAATATAGGGTGGCTCGACTCATTGAGCAATATAGGGAAGCCCGGCAAGATGCACTGAGTGGATACATATAGCTTGATAAACAGAGGTTGCGCGGCTCGGAGTGCTGAGTTGCGGAGTTGTTAGGTTATATATGTGATTGAGTCAATTGCATATGCATTTATAAAGCCTTTAGATTAGTCGTGTATTTATGGGTGGGCCTATCCATTCCAAATTTAGTTTTTGTATATAAGGCATGCACGTTCCCAAATTAGGGTCAACAACCTTTGTAATTCTTGTTCACGGCACTAATACATAATAGTTCTCTTTGAATTGTTCTTGAGTTGCTTATACAATCATTCGGCATCAGTTCTTCAGATCTTGTTGTTTATTATAATTCCGCTTTATTGAATCTCGATCTGTTACTTTGTTCTAACAATTGGTATCAGAGCAGGAGATTGTGTAAACAATACACTTCTCTTCTGTCGAGTTTAAAAGTTTTTAAACTCAGATCTGTTCTTGATCGTCTTAATCGCGTCAATCGATTTTAGACATCAGATCTTGATCCTTTATTTTTATTTTAACTCGATTTGTTTATACACGTCTGATTCTCTTTTAAAGAAGATCAAATGGCCAACGAGGATCCACATTCACTATCATTCAACTTGTCTAGCAACATTGGTTCTACCACAAGGACCCCGATCTTATTTCCAAGTGATTATGAAGTCTGGGCACTCCATTTTGAGGATCATGTTCTCGGAATAGAAGAACATGGATCCACCATATGGCATGCAATCACAGTGGAACCGTTTGCTCATGTTGCCTCAAGGAACGTTATCAAAACCCTAGTAGAATACAACGCTCTTCTTGTCGCTCACAAAAACATTCCTTTGGACGAAAATAATAAACTGATGTGCAACATAAAAGCCTTCAGGATTATTCGATTTGCTCTTCCTCCAGATACGATAAGACTGGTTAGCTCCTGTGAAACTATAAATGAGATATGGGATAGGCTGAAAGAACTATACTCCAATGATATAGATTTGGAGCACTCAGTTCAAACCACACTTCTCTCCGAGTTCGGATCTTTTCCTCAAGCCTCCGATGAGACCTTGGCTCAAACCTTCAATCGCTACAACCATCTTCTGAGAGGATTGTTAAAATACAAAATTACTCGTACTATCATTGAGCAAAAATCACCATTCTGAATAGCCTTCGACCTAAATGAAAAGATATTGTGTCGACTATTAAAGCTCATGAGCAATTCCGAAATTATACACTGGTAAAGGTGATAGGTATCCTCAAGTCTCATGAAAATGAAATTACTGAAGAAGCAAAGACCACCTCCAGCATGGGATCTCTAGCTTTGGTGACAAAGGGAAAGAAAGCTACAGATGACGATTCGGAATCTGACCTCTCCGATGATGATCTGACGAGAGAAGAAAAAGCTATCATGGTCTCAAATCCAAAAAATTTCTTCAAGAAGAATTTCTCTAGATTCAAGAATCGCAGCAGACAAGGGAACTTCAGTTATGAAAATCCCAAAGAGGATGGCCCAAAGAAACAAAAGTCCGAAGACGAAAATAAATTGGTTGGCGACTCTGGTTATGACTGCCATTATTGCAAAGGCAAGAATCATTTCGTGAAGGATTGCTTGCTCTCAAAGCAAAATGAAAAGAAGGAGCAATTTAAAGACGAGGCTGACTACACCAAGAATATTTCCGATCTGAAAAAGGATGAAGCTTCAACTGCCAAGCCAGCGTTTGTTGTACAAGAGGAAAATGAGTATGGTGCTGTTGAAGTCTGGTCAACGGATTCTGAGGATGATGACGTGAGGAAACCAACGCATGGTCGATGTTTCATTGTGAAGGAGGATAGCTCCGAACAAAGGGCGTATGCCACAGATGGCTGTCAAACATTAGCAAGCTGTTTCGCTACGAAACCTGTTTCGGAACAGGTGGAAGAATGTGAGGCTGTCATCAATAAGGTACGCTCTATTCTTAAGTCCTTAAATGTCTGCTCTACTATTTATGATAAAGAATTAGATGACCTAAGGTTTACTGTTTCGAATTTTACTGATAGTTTAAAATGAACTCGACTTAGTAATTCTAACCTAAATGATCAATTGAGCAGGGTAACGCTTAAAAATGAGGAGAGGCGAATGAAAATCGATGCTTAAGAGTTAGAGTTGCTTAGGGCTAAGGATGACATCATATATGTCAAAAGAGACAATTTTTGCTTGTTAAACAGATGAATATTTTTTGTTTAATTGTGAAACGCCTTTATAACAACATTACTCAATTACATCATGATTGTGACATAGGCTGGGGATTGCACAAAATGATTTTACCCTTTCTTGAATTGAAAGAGGATGAAATCGATGCTGAATGTTATAAGTGTGAAACAATTGTTTCTTATGACGATATGTCAGAAGCCTATCGTATTGGTCTGGACAAAATTGAAAATTATATACAATCCAAAGAACACAAAAACATGGTCAAAGAATATTTATCTGAAAATGATAAAGAAGATATTAAAACTGCCACCCTACAGAACTTTCAGTCATTATGCAAGAAATTGAATTCCGAATATACTCTCATTATTGAGAATGTCTCCGATTTTGATGAAAGTGAAATGAGTGAGATATCTGTTGAGGATGAAGTCGATTGTTCTGTTTTTGTGAATAATCAAACTGAAACTAAGAAAAATCTCATTTCTGAAAACTCAGTCGCTTTTGCAAGAATTGTTGAAAATAAAGGATCACAAACTTTAAATGAACAAGCAACAGTTTTTCGAAAAATAAAAACTGTTCCAAATCAGGTTTTTGTGAAACAAGGACTGAACTCAAAAGACACTTCAGAACTCAAGGTCCTAGTTGATAATGATAATTCTGATGGTTGCGATTCTTCTTCTGGTCTGAACCAATTGATAATTCGGAAGAAACTAAAGGACTCTCCGAAATGACACCATGGAAGTCCCGAGGAAAGTATATTTCAGGATCTTTGAATCACAAAGATTCATTCTCTCAGCCAGGGACAAGTGGCACAAAGCCTATTCAGTACTCTACTATTGGTTCTCATAAATCAATACCAACCAAATTATCAACCTCAGTATCTAGTATTCATAAGTCTCCCGAAGAGCTTATAGCAAGAAGGAGACAGAGGAATACTCAGTACAAAAAGAATTTGAAGGAACGAAAACAATTTTGGAAAAATAAAAATGACAAAAATTATTTTTATTCTAACCCAAATTCTGTTCAAAAAGTTGGTACCTTTCCGATTCCGAAATCGCAACAACACACCACAAAAGAAACTCCTTAAAACCCGCAAATCGTCACCAATATGACTGCAAAACGTCATCAATCTGAAGGGTAAAGCCAAACTTCATCCCGAACCAGAATGAACACTAATTTTAAAGGAGCCAAAACCCATTTTCCGATCAACCAAACTCACACGAGTTTCAGAAACTTTTCTTCCAACACCAATTCAAAAAACAAACTCTTTTGTTCCAACCAAGTCATGATTCGCTAACGAAAATTGGCAATCTAACTAAACAAAAGTATTTCGTTTCGAAAAAGAAAAGAATCAACCTCCAATTAATAAATCATTTTGGGTTGACAAGTCAAGTGTATTCCCTGCCTTTCAGAAATTGTCACAAGGACCCACATTGGTTTAGGTTCCTAAATCTCTCTAAATTGTGCAAGTGATACCTGACGAACAATATGATCCAGAATGGTACATTGATACTGGCTGTTCGCATCACATGACAGGGAGAAAGGAAGAGCTGAGGGAGTATCGTTCGCTACGAAATGGAGGAAGAATTCGCTATGGAAATAATGCAACAGGCGAAATCAAAGGCTATGGCATGATCACAAATGGCGAACTCTCATTTCGGAAGGTAGCATATGTGGAAGTTATTCAGCACAATCTGATCAATGTTTCGCAATTGGTGGTTGGAACTAGGCTCAAAGTGTCCTTTGATGAAGATGGTTCGGAAATAATCGAAAAGAAATCTAAGAAAATTGTTCTAAAGTCAAAGCGAAAGGGTGAAATGTTTCCTCTCGATATGAAGCCCATCAAAGGAAAACCTGCCATCTGCTTACTCTCGAAAGCTGCTAACGACGATAGTTGGCTTTGGCATAGACGCCTGTCTCACATGAACTTCAGAGACATAAACAAGCTTGTACTTGGTGATTTGGTGCGAGGATTGCCGCTACTAAAGTACGATAAAGATCGTCTGTGTGATGCTTGCGAACTCGGAAAAAAAAGCAGGAAGAGTCACTCCACGATAATCAACACAAAGTGTAACACCCCATTTTCTGATTCTTTATTTTCAGCAAATTTAGTATGCATTTTAACAAAAAATAAATATTAATGTGAATAATAAAGAGAAAATAATAGAAATGATGTTTCTAAATTATAAATTATAATAGGGGAGGTTTATGTCATATTTATAAACCTAAATTGTTGTAATATATGGAGATTGAATTAATTAAAAGACCCAAAGACTAAAAGTGAAAAGAATAATTGTAATATTTAAAAATTAATATATAAATATCTATAGGATTTGGGAAAAAGTCATCAACAAGAATTCTGTAGATTTTGTTGAAATAATACTATAGGAAAAAGATTCGTATTATTTGGAGTTATAACGAAGAAGTTATGAGAGGTCAAAGATGACCAAAAAGTGACAAAAATAGCCGATAACCCATGTTTGAAGGACTGTATCGAACAATCTTAAATGATTCAGACTTAAGTCAGTAGAAGAATGTTGTAAAGCTCATTCCCATCTTTCTAAAGGTATAAATTGGGTAAAAGTCGGATGTCACATGTGGAAGTTATGACATGGTGAAAATCAGGAAAAATAAGGGACAAATGTTGAGAAATATGTCTTAAGGCAATGTTTGAGGGGCATTTTGGTCATTCTGAAATTGACCAAGTCAAAATCAGGTTACAACATATCTGATCGTATCTTTTCCAGTGGGTTCTTTTGAGCATAAAAACAATTGGAAAGAAGAAGAAAAAGGGGATGTAAGACAACACCCAAGTGGGTGATCGATCGAGAGGAAGAGAGAAGCGAGAGAGAGAGAGAGACGCAGTCCGAGAGAGAAAGAAAGTTAGATCATTCGTGCTGTTGGGATCAAACCTATGGCAAGACAAGAAGAAGAAGAAGAAGAAAGACGAGAAAGAACAAAGAAGAAGGTGTGAAGAATGAAATCAAAGGTTTGATTTTCGGACAGGAATATGTCCTATATAGTATAATTCGTAGAAAAATCATAAGATGTCCAAATCAGGCGATTCTAGTGCCCATGGTTTCGTCTCGATGTCATTTTTAGTTCATCAGTTGAGGTCCAGACCTCATTCGGTCGTTTTCTAGGGCTTTGAACCCGATTTCCATGAGTATGATTTCTGTGTCCAATTGTGTTGTGAAATTCTTGAAAAATCGTGTGTCCACTGGATTGTTCTGAACTTTTGGGTGGAAAAGAACTTTGTCATGAGCCATACTCGACCAAAAGGGATTGACTCAGTTCATTGTTTTGGTTTGGACTTTGGCGTGTGCAATCCGACTTGCACAGATTGGTTGCTGCACACCTTGGTCAACTTGTGGGATTTTTAATTACCAAATGGTTCATAGTATGGGTCGGAAACTTTGATGGGAAGTCCATCCTTATGTCTAGTGTGTTCCATCCAGAGGGCTTGATCCAATTCTATTAGGATGCTAGGGTTCCAATGCCTTCTCCTTAACTGAACCAGAATTGTAGCTGTGCACATTGTCCTTGTTGCACGATTTTTAATTCTGTATTGGCTTATGCTTTGAGTTTTATTTTTGGATGAGAGCTTTATCTTCATGTCTAGTGTAACTCATCCAAAAGGCTTGACTTATTTCCTTTCATAATTTAGGTTGTTGGACCAATCTTGTCAAGCTATGCTGAGTTGTGACAGAAATGTTGCTGCTCATATTGTGTGATTGTTAATTCTTAATTGGTTTGTCTTTTGGGTCTGAATTTCGGAGGGTAGTCTCTTGGTTATATCTAGTTTACCCATGATTTTTATTGGATTTTATTTTCAATCTATCCTTGGTTTAATATTGCAAATCTTGTTGTGGGACGAAAACTCAGCTTGCTGTCAAGTTCTCTCTTTGTGGTAAATGTTGTGGTCATGGGTTTTGGGGTTTGTGATGAGGCTCATGGTATTGTATTATATTCTCAAGTCTTCTGCTTTGTAATTCCATTTGGACTTGTTATTGTCTTAAAGGTCTTAATCCATGTCTTAATAGGTTTAGGGGTTGAAACCCTAAACCCAGTTCTTAGAAAATTCGTGTAAAATATTTTACTTGACCATTTGGGATGAGCCATAAATTTCTGGAAAGGTCTAGGTGTGTAGTTCTTTGGTTCAGAAGGCCTTTAACTAACTCGGACCCTAAGTCAGGTGGAAGTTGCAATCTTTACTGACTGGTCCAGAGGTGTACTCTTCAGTGATTTCTATCTTCAAAAATTCAAAAGTGATCGTAGGAGAATCATCTAGTGGCAAAGTCTGTGGGAGAAGTTTGGTATAAGGGTATAATTTCTTCACACCACATTTTAGAACCTAAATCCTTCTGATTCTCCTTCTTCGTTAATATCTTTGGGGGTACGTCCTGTGACTGTTTTTGTAAATTGTGGTGACTTGGTAGGTTTTTCTTTTGCAAATGGAAAATGAAAACGAATTCAGGTCAGGCCCTGTGGTCTTGACCTAGGGTCTAGTTTCTACATGTTTTTGTTTAGATTTTATGTCTGAATATTCCTTGGCCATTCGTTGCAAATCTTTTTATGGGTAAAAAAGTCATCTTTCCTCTCAAATGTCGGTTTAGGTTTGGTAACGGGTGTCGGGACCTTCACAAACTTATAAAGATAATTAATAACTTCAATTATGTATTTATAAGGTAAAGAGAGGGTATAGTGGGACACGGTACGTGTTGGGTATCGAGAAAAGTATATATATACTTATATAAATATAAGTAGTAAATGTAAACGTTGATACGTTCTAAGCAGTACTGTGTGGAATGTAGGTCCGGGGAAGAAGAATAGTTCTTAAGTATGACGTGGCTTATGTGTGCAACCTACTGTGGTTATCAGGTGAGTTTCTCACTGCATTGTATTGATATCATTCCTTCCTGCTATATGTTATGAATAGGAGTTTGATATTTTATCTGTGTTTCGTGATCTATGTGATATGTGTAGTTTGTGCTATACTTGGTGCATTGTTTGAATATTGAGATGATACTATTGTTGGGTGCATTATGTAGTATTATCGTTGTTGGGTGCATTATGAGACCATACACAGCTGGGTGCATTATGTGAATGGTAATACCACTGCTGGGTGCATTATGTGGCCAGACCACTGCTGGGTGCGTTATGTGGTAATATGTGTTTGTTAGCAAGGCATGCCTTATTGATATATTATGTGTGTGTTGAAATTCACTAAGTTGTATGCTTACCCTTTCCCTATATAAATTAATGTTTCAGGTTCTTTAGATGTGGGAGATGGCAAGGCGTGACGCGTATACACTGTGCTGCTTCATTTGGGACTTATAAATTGAGTTGATGTTTCCACTGATATTTGATTACTGTTAACTCGTGTTAATTATAGATGTCTTTACTAGATTTATAAATTGTTAGTTGTTTTATGAAAATTAAATAAAGTGGTTTTCTTTAAATTAAAGTGATCAAAAAATTTTAAATTTCCCCTAATTTCGGGATGTTACAAGTTGGTATCAGAGCACAGCTTGAGTGAATCAAGCTCACTTGGTGGGTTTTGATCTCAAATTTGAGGCTCAAAAGTTTTCTTTAAAAATATTTTTACAAGAAAGATATTTTATGAAGGGTGAACTGAAGACACAGTGTGTACCGCCAGCCGACGCCAGTGTGGGAAAAGGTTAAGTATTTAATATTGTTGATGTTTTTTTTAAAACATATGAGTTATGTATGCTAGATTGCCTGGTAGAGATCACACATTGTCGTATTGTTATCTGCTATTTGCTAATAGAAATATATGCTAGTGCCGATAGGTTGCTTAGGGAATGCCACTAAATTGTATACTGTAAGGACTGAATAGCCGTAAAATGTTTGCGTTGGCCTTATTGCATGTTCCTTGTTTGGTTGTTGCCTTAGGGTAGGTTCATTTATTGAAAGCCTATTTAGTTTACACTGTATACGACCGTGCATTCACAAGGCGACTCGTCATCACTGGAGGAAATTCCGTTTTAGTTAAAATAGCAGGGTGGGGGTTGGATTTCCTAGTATTCTAGGAATGTGTTGACATATGCCTTGTAGGGGCATATGTGTTATAATTATTGATGAAAAGTAAATTGGGGACTTCTGGACAAGTCTTGGATCGGACATGGATAGGTATGGAAGGTAGTAGTAGAGCTCCTACTATCGAAAGCACAAGATCCAACTTCGAGTCGGGAGTTGGTCACGAAGAATCCAAATTACTTGAGGGTGTGAGTAATTAACATACTATTCTTTGAGATTACTCTTTATTGTCTAAGTTGAAGATTTGCAAGAGAGAAGATAGTAGTTGGACCTTCATGTGTTGGGCCGAAGGTTTAATGAGATTTAATTTGGATCGTATAGGAAAATTTTGGTTTCATTCTATTGAATGGAATTGGATTGGGCTTATGACCCTCTTTTTCTTGTAATTTCCTTTTTATTTTAAAATTTGTTTAAAAACTGGGACTTTATTATAATTAGAAGAAACAGACTTGGACTATAGTCAAAGTGGGGGAGGAATACAAAATTAAGGGAACAACATGAATATTGTATAGAACCGATGAAATTATTAAAATTATAGTAACATGTCGATATGTATTTAATTAATTACTATAATTTTATATTATTACATTAAAAAAAGTTTACAGAACTACTAATCTAAACTGGAGAATCAAAAAGAAGAGAGAAAAGCTCTCCTGCACTCAATTCTTCGTTATTGTTGGGTTGGCTTGTACCTTCTTGAAGATTTGGAAGGGGTACATTTTCTGTCATTGGAGGAGGAGTTCCAAGGTGTGGAGCCTCAATAGGGTTGAAATCCGTGACTCCATGATTGGGGGCTAAATATTGAACGATCTGGGGCGTGTGTAAGTAGGGAAGTGATGAGGAAGGATTTCAATTGGGAACAACTTGAGGGTAGCTATAAGAAGGAGGAAATGAGGCTAGGTCTCCTATTAAGTCCTCAAAATTCTTTTCACTCGTTGGTTCGAGTAAATTAGGGTTTATACTACTCATACCAGAATTAGATGGCAGAGATTGCTGCTGGGTATGAGTTCCAGATGAAGTTTCCCTCTTTTCCAGAATTTTTCTTTTCTTATATTCAGCCTTATGAGCAGCTTTTATTAACTTCTTTGTGCTGTCTGCTAGACCCGAATGAGAACCTTCAATTATCGCTTCCTTCTCTTTTTCTAGACTGGGAATTATAATTCTCGACAATTCTGTTGCTGTATTGGAATTATTACCAAATTCCTGTGGCACAAATAACTTCAGAAATTACAACATTATAATATAAATGAATTAAGAACAAAAATGTAATTTTTAACTGGGTACGATCAATAAGAGTTTACAGACTCTTAATCTGTCGTTGGGTCCAACGTTCGATACCTAAATCCCTACAGCGTTTCTTCAACTGTGTTGTTCCAATGTTGAGTTCTATTGCAGCTTGCCTTATTGGTTTGTTAACGTGTTCAACTATTATTTCCTTACTTAATAAATGTCTAGAACCTCTTCCACTGCCAACTACTGTGGTTATCGAAGGATCGAATTCAGATGTACTATTATCGTTCGGGATCATTCGAACATGATCCTGATTTTCTGAACCAAAGATGAACATTGATTCATTAAAATCAGTAGCTTCTATCGGTGGTAATTGTGGGTTTTCAATCATGAACCCATGATTTTGAAATCCTTGTAGATTTCTTTAAATCACCTGAAGGTGATTCACCTGAAGGTGATCCTAGTATTGAAAACTACCCCCGAACTCGGGATTTATTTCAATATTGACGTTGTGAGTTGTTTGTAATTCGCTTTCATTTGGAATGTCAGTCGTAAATCCTTGATTCATGGGATAATCTCATTGCTCGTCGGGTGCACATCCATGAACGGATTGTAATCAATTAAACAATCCATAAATGGATCTATAAAATAACATATTTCAGCTGATAATAAAAAAAATAATAAATAAATAAATAAAATAAAATTTAGAAGAAATCATTTAAAAGAATTTAACCTGGAAGAAGGTATGGAGCGTGCTCAAGTGCAAAATCTAAAGATGAGGGCACTGGATCTTTCAGATTTATGTTCAGCCGGGGAAAACTTCCAGCTCATCTAGGAGTTGCTCCATTGATAGTATATCTGGAAGTCTGTATCATAATTCAGAATCAATCAAAACATTAGAAAAATAAGTGAAGTATAGATAATAAATATCTAGAATGTTAAAAATCACCGAACTCCATTAAAGACGCTTGAATTGAAGTACCCTCTCCTCGCGGGATACTGGGTCCAGAGTTTGACCGATCGCTCATTGAAGATCTGTTTTCCATGAATCAATTTTAAAAATGAGTTTGTTTACGAACAGACTAGTGATAGGAGAGGATGAGACTGAAAATGAATGTAGAAATGAATGATACTACATACCTGTATATATAATATCTTGCAGCTGGAACTAAAAGGACACCCGGAACTGAAAGGACACCCTACATTTTTATTACCAAAATTCAAACTAACTACAGTAGGTGCGACTCTTCATTACCCTGAGTGTCGTTTCTTTTTCAAAATTCGCTGCTTGGCTCCAATGATATAGGGATATTGAAGAGACTTTTTGGAATAAATGTGTATAAAGTGGTGCCGTTTATTGATTACTTTAATGCACAGACTGATGTGGGTTGTTGATTATTAGTGATGTGATGTCACATAAAAACAAAGTATAGGACCTATCTGTTAACATTGGAGAGGTAGTGACCTTGACTTATTTTGACTTTTCATACCGTGTTCAACTCTAAGCCTAATGGGCTAAAGCTTAACTTATTTGGGCTCGTGTTGTTAGACTAATACTTATGGGCAAATTAATAGACCAATATAGGAATGGAATATGGGCTAATGCATTCACAGACTATTGTCTTGGTGTTGAATTTCGGGGACGAAATTCTTATAAGTGGGGTGATTTGTAACACCCCATTTTCCAATTCTTTATTTTCACCAAATTTAGTATGCATTTTAACAAAAAATAAATATTAATGTGAATAATAAAGAGAAAATAATAGAAATGATGTTTCTAAATTATAAATTATAATAGGGAAGGTTTATGTCATATTTATAAACCTAAATTGTTGTAATATATGGAGATTGAATTAATTAAAAGACCCAAGGACTAAAAGTGAAAAGAATAATTTTAATCTTTAAAAATTAATATATAAATATCTATAAGGATTTGGGAAAAAGTCATCAAGAAGACGTTTGTAGATTTTGATGAAATAAGACTATAGGAATAAGATTCGTATTATTTGGAGTTATAACGAAGAAGTTATGAGATGGTGAAAATCACATGTGGAAGTTATGACATGGTGAAAATCAGGAAAAATAAGGGACAAATGTTGAGAAATCTGTCTTAAGGCAATGTTTGAGGGGCATTTTGGTTATTCTGAAATTGACCAAGTCAAAATCAAGTTACAACATATATGATCATATCTTTTCCAGTGGGTTCTTTTGAGCATAAAAACAAATGGAAAGAAAAAGAAAAAGGGGATGTAAGACAACACCCAAGTGGGTGATCGATCGAGAGGAAGAGAGAAGCGAGAGAGAGACGCAGTCCGAGAGAGAAAGAAAGTGAGATCATTCCTGCTGTTGGGATCAAACCTATGGCAAGACAAGAAGAAGAAAAAGAAAGACGAGAAAGAACAAAGAAGAAGAAGGTGTGAAGAATGAAATCAAAGGTTTGATTTTCGGAGAGGAATCTGTCCTATATTGTATAATTCGTAGAAAAATCATATGATGTCCAAATCAGGCGATTCCAGTGCCCATGGTTTCTTCTCGATATCCTTTTCAGTTCATCAGTTGAGGTCCAGACCTCATTCGGTCATTTTCTAGGGCTTTGAACCCGATTTCCATGAGTATGATTTATGTGTCCAATTGTGTTGTGAAATTCTTGTAAAATCGTGTGTTCACTGGATTGTTCTGAACTTTTTTGTGGAAAAGAACCTTGTCATGATCCATACTCGACCAAAAGGGATTGACTCGGTTCATCGTTTTGGTTTGGACTTTGGTGTGTGCAATCCGACTTCCACAGATTGGTTGCTGCACACCGAGGTCAACTTGTGGGATTTTTAATTCCCAAATGGTTCATATTTTGGGTCTGAAATTTGATGGGAAGTCCATTCTCATGTCTAGTGTGTTCCATCTAGAGGGCTTGATCCAATTCCATTAGGAAGCTAGGGTTCCAATGCCTTCTCCTTGACTGGACCAGAATTGTAGCTGTGCACATTGTCCTTGTTGCACGATTTTTAATTCTCAATTGGCTTATACTTTGAGTTTTATTTTTGGATGAGAGCTTTATCTTCATGTCTAGTGTAAGTCATCCAAAAGGCGTGACTTATTTCCTTTCATAAGTTAGGTTATTGGACCAATCTTTTCAAGCTATGCTGAGTTGTGACAGAAATGTTGCTACTCATTTCCTTCATATTGTGTGATTGTTAATTCTTAATTGGTTTGTCTTTTAGGTCTAAATTTTGGAGGTTAGTCTCTTGGTTATATCTAGTTTACCCATAATTTTTATTGGATTTTATTTTCAATCTATCCTTGGTTTAATATTGCAAATCTTGTTGTGGGACGAAGACTCAGCTTGCTGTCAAGTTCTCTCTTTGTGGTAAATATTGTGGTCATGGGTTTTGGGGGTTGTGATGAGGCTCATGGTATTGTATTATATTCTCAAGTATTCTGCTTTGTAATTCCATTTGGACTTGTTATTGTCTTAAAGGTCTTAATCCATATGTTAATGGGTTTAGGGGTTGAAACCTTAGACCCTAATGTCAATGTTTGGATTTTCGAAATTTTCACTGTTTTGGACCTGTTCTTAGAAAATTCGTGTAAAATCTTTTACTTGACCATTTGGGATGACCCATAAATCTCTGGAAAGTTCTAGGTGTGTAGTTCTTTGGTTCTGAAGCCCTTTGACTAACTCGGAACCTAAGTCAGGTGGAAGTTGCAATCTTTACTGACTGGTCCAGAGGTGTACTCTTCAGTGATTTCTGTCTTCAAAAATAAAAAAAGTGATCGTAGGAGGAGCATCTAGTGGCAAGGTATGTGGGAGAAGTTTGGTATAAGGGTCTAATTTCTTCACACCAAATTTCAGAACCTAAATCCTTCTGATTCTCCTTCTTGGTTAATCTCTTTGGGTCTAATTTCTTCACAAGCCTTTGAGCTTCGTACACCACTCCAACTTTATCATTTAAGATAGACTACTTGAAATGTTCATATTTTCTACAAAGTACTCGACTATGTTATAGGAGCTCCTTGTATCGTTATTTAAAACAGAAGAATAAGCCTTTGAATGCTGATTTTTCAAACTTTTGCATTCCTTTGTTTATCTTTTTGTCTTTGTTTGTCTTTGATTCTTTTGACAATTTTTTTTATCCGAAGACACAAAATATCACCATATAGTTTCCTATTTTGGTGTCCTTTATTTTTGTTTTAAATAATCCTTGTGGGTGAAAATCTTCTTATAGTTCAATTTTGTACCACTAATGAAAAGAGATTTAAATTTACTTATCAAACAATGTTGGTACAATTTTTGAGAAAACGTTCGGAGCACTTGAGTTATCCTATGCAGTTTTGAGGCTACATGATTAATTTGAAGTTGAAGCGAGTCAAGTTCCGAAGGGTGGTTAGAAATAGACATTATGCTAAGGTTATTGGAATCAAACAAGGCTTCAAATTGTAAAATAGCCTTAACCTCACTTCAAAGTCTGTTTTCTTACCAATGTTTCAAGTCGATTCCCAAATACCTTTTAGTGCAATAAGGTATGATTATCAGAATCTAAAATCAAAGTTTTGTCTTTTACTTGGTTAATTCATGAGAGAAAGGTTGAACTTTGTCATTTTGCATCAAAATATTCTTATCATTTGGTATGAATTTTCTTGTTTTTGAATTTCCTTTGACTTAAACAACTCTTTATTTTTATCCTTAAAGGACAAAGTCAACTTATGTTTAAGTGATTTTCAAATTTGAAGAGTTTATTTTGAAGAAAAGTTTGTTCCGCATAGGTCCGAAGTGATATTTTACTTCGGAGTACTGCGTTGTAGTTCCAAGTGTTTTTGCTTGTTTTACTCCGATGAGCTCCGAAGCCGAAATTGACTTTGGGGGTCTGTGGAGTGAAGAAAAGTTTGTTCCGCTGTTTTTGCTTGTTTTACTCCGATGAGCTCCGAAGCCGAAATTGACTTCGGGGTTCTGCGGAGCCTTTTTGAATTTGCAAAAAAGAGTAAGAGTGAGCAAATCTGGAAATTATTGAAGAGTAGATCCATCAATCATTCCAAGTCCACGGACGATTCTTGTGAAAGCTTCTTCATTCAGAGCCTTTGTGAAGATATCTGCCAATTGGTTTGTAGTGTGAACAAAGTGCACCTCAATATTCCCCTCCTCAACATGACTTTTGATGAAGTGATAGCGAAGAGCTATATGTTTTGTCTTAGAATGTTGAACTGGATTGTGGCATATACGAATTGCACTTTGAGAGTCACAGAACAAAGGAATTTTTCTCATATTAATGGCATAGTCTTTCAATTGACTTTGAATCCAAATGATCTGTGAAGTACACGCTGCGGCTGCTACATATTCAGCCTCTGCGGTGGAGATAGAGACACAAGTTTGCTTCTTGGATTGCCAGCTGATAAGTTTTCCATCTAAGAATTCACAACCCCCCGAAGTGCTCTTGCGATCAATAGAGCATCCACCAAGATCGGAGTCCGAGTAGGCTTGTATGTAGAAGCCAGAGTTTGCTGGATACCACAGACCATAAGCAGTAGTGCCATGAAGATATCGGAATATTGTCTTAACCGCAGCCAAGTGAGGTTCACTTGGGTCAGCCTGATATCTTGCACAATTGCAAACTACAAACATGATGTCAGGACGACTGGCTGTAAGGTAGAGTAGGGATCCGATCATACTTCGGTATTGCTGGATGTCCGTCTTCGGTTTATCCAATGAAGGATTTAGCCTTGTACCTGCAGGAAATGGAACTTTTGCTTTAGAACAGTTAGTCATCCCGAAGCGTTCGAGCAAACTCTTCGTATACTTTTGTTGATTGATGAATATCCCCTCCTTGGATTGTTTTATTTGTAATCCAAGAAAGAAATTAATTTTTCCCATCATGCTCATTTGAAATTTGCTTTTCATCAGTTTTTCAAAATCTTTTGACAAATTAGGGTCAGTGGATCCAAAAATTATGTCATCCACATAAATTTGGACTAACATCAAGTGAGATCCAACTTTCTTTCTAAAAAGTGTTGGATCCACCGAGCCTTGTTTAAAGTTTGATTCTTTCAAAAATTTAGTCAAGGTCTCATACCAAGTTCTTGGGGCTTGTTTTAAACCATAGACTGCTTTGTCTAGCTCCAACTGTCTTTCCCTGTTTAAACTCAACCTTTATTGGAAAGAACAGTCTGGGACAAAAGTATTCAAAGAAACAGCAGACAAATAAACAACCCATTCAAGCTGTCTTTAAACCAAAAGAACAAAGCAAGCCTAATGTTTTCAAATAAACCCAAGAGAAACCTTTGAAACCAGTCTCTGTGCCACAAAACCAAACTTTCAATCCAAAACTAAAATCTTTTCAAAAACCAATTCAAAGCCACTTTCAAGAGATAAACTTCAATCTCTCAAGGAACTTTCAAAAACCATCATTTCACCAAATTCCACTCTATCATCATAATGTTTTTCAAAACCATCCAAATCCCAGACATAAAGAAAGGTTATCAAACAGATCTTCACATATAGGATACCTTTCACAAAATCAAAGACCATTTCAACTTACAGGTTTTCAAAAACAAATCTTACTTTGGGAAAATCTGATAAGTCAACTTAAACCTCAACCATTTCGTCCAATAAACAAATACCACAATGATTCCAAATTATCAAAAACCATTAACAAATCAGGACCCACCATGGTTTGGGTACCTAAACTTTCTGTCTAATTGTAGGCACATTGTGCTGGAGAGCCCAAGGATGGCACATGGTATATTGATAGTGGCTGCTCCAAGCATATGACAGGAAAACAGAGCTTTCTATGAGACTTCAAACCCATAGTACCTCCGATGTAGAAACTTCACAATCAAACCAAGAAAATGCAGATCAAATCGAGGGGGAACCACCAACACTAAATCCCTCTTTGAACACTCCCAATCCACCTGTCCAAAATGATCCCAGTGCATTATCTATGGGGGAACTTTCATTACCTCATTCTCACCCTACAATCGAAAATTTTCAAAAAACATCCACACAATCAAAAATCACAAAAATTAGGATAAAGTTTTACCTTTTATAAAACCATGTGATTAACATCTTCTTGACTAAATTTTCAGATACTAATGCTCGATGAATGTTCTCAGTCATATTGATTCTTAATTAAAGTGAAGGTTCAAATTTCAAAATTTTCGTTATGTACACTCTCTTATTCCCTTTGAATTTATTTCAATTATAACGATTTTATCTATTAAGGGACATAAGATTAGGAGATTCAGATGAAAACCAAACCCATGTGAGAATTTGTGCCTCGTCTTCAACTGCTAAGTGGAAATCATTTTTGTGAGCAAAGGTGTTTTCATTATGACTTATAGGATTTATACACTTATACCGTGATGCTAGTCTCATTTTTGCTTAGATATCAAAATGACCAGGGACGATACAATAATATTCTTATATATTAGACAAACTGTCTTTTATATCACCTATCCCTATCCTCAATCAAGCCACATCAAGAAAAGATTTGTCATCTTGCATAGCAAGTCTGATAATTGAAGAAACGACAAGTCATATCCAAGAAAACCAGAAGAAAACATGAAAATCAAATCTCAAAGTGCAAAGTCATCTCCAACAAATGCTGTCAACAAATCACAATTGGTAACCACATCAGATATCTTTTATACAATGTGTATTCACACAAATCAAGAAAAGATAAAGATAAAGGTGAATACCTCACCAAAGAAAAAGAAGATTTACAACAACAATCCATCAAGACAGACATCTCTCAAAATTTTCCAAACAAACGGATTCTCAAATGCTTTATCAAATATAACTGTCAAAACCGAAGATTTACCAGGATACTGTAGCCTTCATAATTGAATATTCTTAGTTGCAAACTGCACTATGAAAATTTTTAAACCCCTCTACATGTATTTCCTGACGGAGAGAGAGTGAACATCAATGGCATGAATGAAGAAACCGTCAGAGTAATGCCGAAACCAGTCTTATGTGATTGATTATCTAATATGAAGACCAAGTGACTAAAGTATATAGGTATAAATCCACATTAAGCATAAGTCAACACCTTCAAACTGAGAGATATCACTCATCTTTAGTGATTATACACCAGTTCTGCACCCAGAACAACCAAAACACCTCAGTCAAGTGTGAGCTATACCTATGAGAGTTCATCTGAATCGACCTATTAAGATCACTTGTCATCTTTATAAATGCTATAAAATCTTAAGGAATATTATGAAAATACATATACAAAAACCCTTTGATAATTGAACATGAAACCTTGATTCAGAAACAAATATTCTTGACAAACATTTTTCAAAACATAAGTAAAATCTAGTCACACTTTTTCAAAACAAGTGATATAGTTTTATAAGTGTTTTATCCAAATTTCAAGAATTTTCAATCTTACCTTTTAATCTGTCCTTATTTCAGTAATGATCACATAGGGGGAAATTGTTGGAAAATATTTTTGTATGTGACCATCACTGAAAAATGATGAACTGTTTTTATCTAACAAATATTATCAGTTTATTTCAGGTTGCGTGATTTCGAGATCAAAAACAAGAATGAATCAAGACCCAAGAAACTTTGAGAAAACAACCAAACCTGAGGAAGTAATGCTACGAACCAAAGAGCAAAATACAAAAAAAACACACAAAAAGCTACAGCAATCGCGACCCGACAGGCCATGGTCGCGACGCGAAGAAGAACAAAACACAAGAGTCCAGATTGTACAGCAATCGCGACGCGACGGCACCCTTGGTCGCGACGCGAAGCCTTCAACGCGACACCACCAACTTTTCAATCGCGAGGCTACCAACACAACGCACTAAACAGTGGCCGACCAAAAGCAACTCTACTACGGACCTTCGCGACGCGACGGCCATATGGTCGTGACGCGAACCCTGTATTTCAGCAACTATAAATAAGAAGCTCACCTCTTGCCAATCTAACACCTTACACCATTACTCATACACACTCAAAGAAACCCACGACCAAACACCTCAAGACACTCTAATTTCTGAATCTTTCAACAAGAACCAAACCATATAACCGCAAGAAACAAAACCTCCACCCGACACCAAACTTCAAACCTCTAAACAACCTCCACCCGACACCGAACTTCAAACCTCTAAACAACCTCTACCCGACACCAAACAAAACCTCTATAAAACCCGACACCAAACCCATACAGCACCAATACAACTGCAATACACACACACAAGCAAACCCACGTCCAAACCAACACAAAACCGAAGAAATATCATTTCAGCAAGTAAAACCAAGCATACCACCCTTTCTACAAGAACCAAACCGCACAACCTCAAGATTCAAAAATCCATTCCACCCAAACACCAAAAATTCACCAAAACCTCATCCTACCGCAAAGAACAAGAATCGACGCTTCAAAGAAAAACGCCATCTTCCTCTGCTATCGATAAGTTCTTTTGAAATTATAATTCCAATAATTTACCTGTGCCGTTATTGATTTATTTAAACTTTTATAAATCAATTGTACTAAATTCCAAGACATACAAATTGAACCAAGACAACAACAACATATGTGGACTGTATTTAACCGAGACATCTAACTTCTAACTTCTAACTTCTAAATTCTTATTTATTGTAAAAACACTTTATCATTGATAATGGCGTTTATTACATCTAACCTCTAACTTCTAACATTTATTTTATTTACCGCTTTCTGTCTATTTAAATACTGTCTAGTTTAAATTTACCGCTTTATTTTATTTATTAATAGCTTTCAGTAACTTAATCTTATTCCGCAACTCTTATTTATTCCGCATATTATATCTAAAATACATATCTGTCACACAGTAATCGGCTTAAAAACCTTATTCGTGGAGATCAGTTATCGTATTTTCAACAGTTATCAGGTGCACTGGCTTCGGAGTCCAGTGCTCTCATAGGTGGATCGAACAAAAGTGCGAAGTCTGTGTCAAATGTTGTAATTGGAACCGCATCTACAGCAGGCTTTGGAAAGATTGATGACATTGGAAATGGATGCAAAGACTTCTTGATGTAATAGTCATCAAACCTTAGATTGAAGGTTTCTTCAATTTTGCGAGTTCTCTTGTTCATGACTCTGTAAGCTTTTGAGTCTTGAGAGTAACCAAGGAAGATTCCTACTTCTGATTTGTCATCGAACTTGGTCATGTGATCCTTCAAGTTCAAGATAAAACACCTACAACCAAAGATGTGAAAAAATTTGACATTTGGCTTTCTTCGGTTGATTACTTCGTAAGGTGTAATATGAAATCGTTTGTGAATGTAGGATCTGTTTTGAGTGAAGCATGCAGTAGAAATAGCTTCAGCCCAGAAGTACATGGGCAAGTTTGCGAAATTTAGCATAGTTATAGCTGCTTTACACAAAGAATGATTTCTTCTTTCCACAACCCCATTTTGTTGAGTATAGGGTGCAGAAAAGTTGTGACTAATTCCCTTTGTTTTCAAGAATCCATCCAAGGTCTGATTTTTGAACTCCGAACCGTTATCACTGTGCACAGTTCGGACTTTCTTGTTAAGCATCAATTCCATTTTCTTTATGAAGTTGATGATTTCTTCAGCAGCATCTGATTTGTTTCTTAGGAACAGCACCCAAGTGAACCTTGAAAAGTCATCAACAATAACAAGAATATACTTTTTCTTTCCTATTGATTCCACTGCAGATGGTCCACACAAATCCATGTAGAGAAGAGAAAGAGGTTCGGTGATTTTAGGGTTGATCACTGTTGGATGCCTTTGTTTTGTCTGCTTGCCATGTTCACAAGCAGAACAAAGAGAATCATTATCAAACTTGAGAGCAGGCATACCTCGAACCAAATCCATAGCCACCAATTTGTTCAATTCTTTGAAGTTCAAATGAGCAAGTCTTCGGTGCCACAACCAGCTGACATCGGTGTTGGCTTTTGAGAGAAGACATAAAGATTGCCCACCAGTTACAGGCTTTAGATTCAAGGGAAACATTGATCCCTTCCTTTTAGATTTTAGTAAGACTTCTTTTGTTTCTCCTTTTGTGATTACACTGCCTTGGTTGTTGAATGTTACAGCATTGCCAGTTCCAACCACCAATTGAGATATACTCACAAGATTGTGTTTTAACCCTTCAACAAATGCCACTCTACTGATTATGAATTGACCATTTGTTATTTTACCATATCCCCGAATTGGACAAGTTTCATTATTGCCAAAGCGAACATTTCCAGCATCATCCAAAGTTCTGTAGTCCCTGAGATACTCCTTCTTCCCAGTCATGTGTCTTGAGCAGCCACTATCCATATACCATTTAGAATCATACCGCTCATTTGACATAACCTGCAATCAATTAAGAAGGAGTTGGTACCCAATCAATCTTGGGTCCTCATGGTAAGTAAAGGATTCTTGAATCCATTTTTCTACGGCCTCTTCAAAAATTTCATTTGTGTTTAAATTAATCAGATTCTACGAAGCCTCATGTGATGAACATGAGTCCGATGAGTTTGAACAGGTTTCTAAAAGGCTTTTTGACAAAACAGATGAGTCCGAAGTGACTGATAAAGTGCAAGACTTCGGAACCCAAATTTGTTTGGTCGATTTAGACTTTGAAGCTATTGTTGTTACTTTTGAAGATGATGATTTTGAAGACTTGGTTTTAACAGTAAGATTTTCTTTCAAATCATTCCTTTTCCAATTTTGTTTTGGTTTTTCAATTGTTGACTTCGTTGAGATTGAGCTGCATAACGTAGAGGTACAAAGGTACTCTTCGTATGCCAATTTGAAGTCGTTTAGTGAAAGATTCTTATCTTTAAACAGATCCAAGTTTTTGTCTAGCCACTGATGGAATGTATCTATCAAATTGTTTCCTTTTGAAAATGTTTTCTTAGTGGGTTTTTGAAATTTTGGATTTTGAAAATTGGGTTTCGTTGGTGTAGAAGTTGGTTTTTTATTTCGAACTTTGACTTCTGAGATTTTTGAGCAGGTGGGTTTTGTACCAGACGTGGAAGCGATTGCTTCATTTTGTTTCAAATCTCCTAAGGGAGATTTTCTTTTCACAAGATTCAAGGTTTGTTTTGATTTTAAAATCTTCACTGTTGCTTTCGAGATTACAACAGTAGTGTTTGTTTTAGAAGTTGATGCCTGATTTTGACATTGAGGTTTTTGCAAAATTTTGATGTTGTGTACCACAGGCTTCGGAGCGATTTGTGTTTTGTTCTTATCCTTAAAATTTGGGAATTCCATTGAGGGATAAGAGATATCAGATTTAATTTTTGATGCCTCAATTTCAGCAGCTTTAGCATGTGGTGTTATGGGTTTTTCCATAATTTGAATTTGTTTGTAGTTTCGGTTAGTATAATCATGATTGTCGTTTTTAGTATTCAAAAGATTTGTCAAATTCTTTGGTATTTTCTACTTTTCATAACATAAACGATTGTAAATGTTGTGACCATACAAATCCTGCTTTCTTATGTTGATTTTTACTTCCATGTTTTTGTTCATTTGATTTTCAAGGATTTTAGATGATGAGAAGAATCCTTCCTCAGTGACTGTGGAGTTATCCTTATCAACTATCTTTTGTAAATCATTATCAATCAATGGTATACCACCAGGTATCACAAAGATAGAGTTTTTGAAATAAGAAACCTTAGGATAAACATAAGCAACATTGACTAGTCTTTTGGAAGAGTTTTTGAGATAATCTTCATAGGATTCACATTCATCAGAAATTTGAGTCTTAGTTTTAACAATTTCCATGTTGTCCGTATTTTCTTTTTCACAATCAATTTTAATCTTGCCTTTCTCCTCCGAAGACAATTGTGAGATGTCTTCGGATGTTGATGCGGATGTGGAGGATGATTTATGCAGGGACAAGGTTGAACAGTCAACTTCCTCCATATCTGAATCAGATTCAGAATCATTTTCAGACACGATTTCTACCACAACATCATATTTGTTTTCACATTGAGGTACGTGCTGTTTCAAGATTGGAATCTCTTGAGGCAGCAGTGTTAACAAATTTTCTTTTTCTTTTCCTTCGATTTGTGGAACAGCCTTTTTCAGGATGGGGATTTCTTGCGGCAAAATTTTCAACAAATTATCAGCAGTTAGATGTTTTTCTACAGATATCAGGCCATGTTTGTATGAGGGATTTGTAACTTCGGAACCTGATACTATTGTTTCGCATTCATAGGATATACTATCAACTTCCTTTAATTTAAACTCAATGAAAGGCAATAGTTGTCTATGTTGTACATTGCAAACATCAGCTGAATGATAAATTCTAGTAATATGCGCATATAATCTTTTGGCTGTTTCACAAAATATGTTTCCTTGTTTCAAGATTATATCATGATTGTTTAGGAATTTTTCTTTATTTTCTTCTAACAAGGAGATTCTAAGATTGGATTTTTCTAATGCTAGTTTCAGGCTCTCTACTCTCCCCCTCAAGCTTAGAAGCTCTTGCTCAGTGATTACTTCCCTATTTTTAGCATCAATGAGTAATTTATGCATAACAGAGCAATCACGAGTTATTTCATTTATAATTGGAGCAGAATGAGAAATAGGAATTTTAAAAGATGAAAGAAGTTTTGATACCTGTTCTGGGATTTTCAAGCGGGTGTCGTTTGCCATCAAGCACACCTCCTCATCATCATCAGAAGAGTCTTCAAACCAAGTCTTCAGAGTATCAGCAGCAATCATTTCCAATTCCTCCGAAGTCACAAACCCAAGACCCGCAGTCGCTTCATCCTTCATCATTTCCTCATCATTCAACTTCTCCGAAGTGTCCTTTAGAGAGCTCTTACCGACATCATAGGCCATGAAAGCACTATGAGATGGCTTTCTCACTTCATCATCATCTAAGTCCGAAGACCAAACTTGATAAGATCCTTGACGATCATCAGCAGCCATTAAGGCTAGGTCCTTGGTCTTCACTCTAACTTCCTCTATTTTTCTTGCGTAGTATGCTTCGTCCTTCACTTGTGGTTTTCTTTCGTTTTGTTTGCGCAGCATACAATCTTTTGCAAAATCATTCTTTCCATGACAATAGTTGCAGTCACAGCCAGAATCACCTGAGACCTTTTTCTCTTCAGTCTTTTCTTTGGATGACTCCGAAGCCGGTTTGTCAGATGGCTTCTGGGTTGACAATTTCAAGTTCTCCTCCTTTGGTGTGAATATTTCTATTTTGGGTTTGGAGTTGAAGTTTGATTTGTTGAAGTTCTTCACGAATGGATTCCCAGAGTTGTTCTTGAAGAAGGGCTTTTTGAATCTACGATTGTTAGCGGCATAGAGAGCAACTGTATCTCCATTATCATCTACCATGTAGGTAGCAATGTCTTCATCACTTGATTCTTCATCTTCTTTTGACACGAGGGCTAGTGGTCCAGAACCAGCCATTTCACTTCTTCGACCCACCACATCGGGTTCGTGTGATTTCAGTAGATTGTATAGGGCGGCCAGATTGTATTTCTCAATATTCTCATAGGATTTGACCATGAGCATGATTGGCCTCCACTCCTTGGGAAGACTATAAAGAAATTTGATATTTATCTCTTGTTGGCTTCTTGTTTCCCCATACTTATCCAGTGTGTAAATCATGTTGCTCAGTCGTTCATAACAGGCTTCTAAGGACTCATTTTCTTCTTGCTTAAAGTTTCTGAAGTCCACAAGGATTTCTTGAACCTTGCTGGTATGGAGGATTTTATCTCCTCCAAAACGGAGTTCAAGATTGTCCCACATTTCTTTTGCAGATTTCGCATCAGCAATGTGATGGCTGACATCAGGACCCAAGCCACTTCTCAGTTCACGCATGGCCCTTTCATCGTTTTCGAGCTTCTTCATGTCAACTGCGTTGAGGACACCGGCTTCTTCTCCGTCAGGAACAACGAATCGACCAGCAATGTCTGTGTGTGGACCTTCAGTCACCGACCTCCATAAGTCCTTATCGAGTCCAATAAGACAATCCTTCATTCGACTAGCCCAGTAATCATAGTAAGAAGTTACTAGAACAGAGGCCTTTGTTGCAGAACCAATGAGGTTTGCATAGTTAAGCATATTGGCATAAGTTGTTGTAGAATCAGTCATCTTGATGTGTTTCAACTGGATCTTTTCAGTAAAAAAACAGGTAATAGAGATTTGCAGTAGTTGCGGAAAGCTAGATCTGAGAATCGATTCAGATCTAGAACTGAAGCAAATGAAATTGAGCTCTATCAATAGGTTTTTGAGCTGACTCGCTCTGATACCATTTGTTGGGTGTTGAAATCGATTAATGGTTGAATAATGACTAAGGATTTGGCAATTACACAGGGATTTAACAATCACACAAGTATGATGTAAAGCAGTTAAATGAATAAAGTGAAATGGATAACTTGTGCCGAATGCTTGATTAGATCGTAAGGTTTTACAATGGGGTTTTCTATTTGGTAGACTTACAAAATACTCGTAATGTTTTTTTCTACACGGTAAGGTATCACTGATATTTATACTGAATCAGTGATACCAATAGTACAACTTTTACAGAGAATATCCTATCAGTGTACTAGCCAATAGGATTGAAGATTCATGCAACACGTATTGTACTATACGAGTGCACATAAAAGACAGATGGACAGGCTGTGAAGTGTTCGGATCCTCCATGCGTAGCACTTCAGAGTCTTCAGACATCGGGTTCTTCTATTCGTTTATTTACTTCGGGGCTTTAGGGAGACAGACTTCGGATAACTGAGCACTTCAGCACAAATAGTCTCAACAGATGATACTCCATCTGAAGGTCTATCGGAAACTGAAGTATTATTTGCAGAACTTAATCCGGAATACGACCCAAATTATTCTCCGATGTAAAAATGAACAAAAGATCATCCACGAACTCACATAATCGGAGAAACGTCAGTTGGTGTTTTAACAAGAGCTCAGCAAAAAGTGAATCAAACTGCATTATTTTAAAAAATGGAATATTACATGTTCAATTCGTTTATCTAAAAGATAGAACCCAAAATGGTCAACATTGCACTTGATCATGCTGAATGGGTTCAAGCAATGCAATATGAATTAAATGAGTTTGAACGCAACAAGGTCTGGAATCGACTAGTTCCGACTCCCGAAAATGCATCAGTTCTCGGAATGAAATGGGTGTTCAGAAACAAGCTAGACAACGATGGGAACGTTATTCGAAATAAAGTTCGATTGGTAGTCAAAGGTTATTGCCAAGAAGAAGGAATCGACTACGAAGAGACCTTCACACCTGTTGCAAGATTGGAATCCGTTCGGATCTTTCTTGCATATGCAGCACACAAGGGCTTTGATGTCTATCAAATGGACGTTAAGTGTGCATTTTTGAATGGTGAACTGGAAGAAACCATTTTTGTTGAGCAACCTCCAGGATTCGTCAACAATAAATATTCGGATCATTGTTATGTTATGGATAAGGCAGTCTATGGTCTGAAGCAAGCCCCAAGAGCATGGTACGATACGTTGACCCACTTTCTCAAGCAGTCTAAATTCAAACAAGGCTCAGTTGATCCAACATTCTTTCGCAAAAAGGAAGGAAACCATCTTATGATCGTTCAAATCTATGTTGATGACATCATTTTCGGATCTACTCATCCAAGCTTAACTGCTGAGTTCCGAAAACTGATGGAAACAAAATTCGAGATGAGTTCAGTGGGAAAATTCAACTTCTTCATTGGCCTTAACATCAGACAAAGCTCGGAAGGGATTTTCATAAATCAAGAAGCCTGCACAAAGTCACTACTGGGGAAGTTCGGAATGATGGGAGATTCAAAGGTCAAAGTTCCAATGGCATTCGGAACCAAACACACACCTTCTCTAGATAAACCTGCAGCTGACATTACTCTTTATCGACAAATGATCGGGTCACTTCTTTACCTTAATTCTAGTCGACCTGATATTATGTTTGTCGTATGTTATTGTGCTAGGTATCAGGCTAATCCAAGAGAGCCACATATCACCGCCATCAAAAATATATTCCGATATCTGAAGCGAACAACATCACTCGTACTGTGGTATCCATCAGGATCTGGTTTTTTATACAAGCCTTCACAGACGTAGATCTTGGCGGATGTGGACTGGATTGGAAAAGTACTTCTGGAGGATGTCAACTTTTAGATAGCAAGCTTGTGAGCTGGCAATCTAGAAAACAGACATGTGTCTCTCTCACAACAGCTAAAGCAGAGTACATTGCAGCTTCTTTCTATACCTCTTAGATCATTTTGATTCAAAACCAACTGAGAGATTATGGGATCAGTATGAAACGTATTCCGCTTTACTGTGATTCCGAAAGTGCCATTCGGATCTTTCATAATCCAATTACAACACTCAAAGACAAAGCACGTTGCACTAAGATATCATTTCATCAAGGATCATGTTGAAGATGGCAACATTGAAGTTCATTTTGTGCGATCTGCAGACCAACTAGCTAACATCTTTATCAAGGCCCTACTAGAACCTACTTTCAATCGCATCTTACAAGGGCTTGGAATGATTGAGGCTGAATCGGTTCCGAAATCAGCTTAACACTAAAAGTCATTGGTGACATTCCGAATGATTCCGAATTTCAGAAAGCTTCGGAATCATTACCAACATCAAAAGATCTCAAAATTGTCTTTGTATATCTTTTGTACGATGGTTCTCTATTTCTTTTCTTAATTCTTCTTTAAGTTTTTTTTATTTTGACAAACTCAAAAAGATTTTATTTTTTTATATTTTTTTGTGTGCTAACTGTGACATCCGCCTAAAATGGATTCGGGTCAAAACAACCCAATTGGAAATTTAATAAACCCTACTCAAGATTACTTGACGCTAATAGGATCAAAACACATACACTACGATATAAATTGATGTTAATAGCAATATAGCATAGTATAACATTATAACTATAATCAAATTAAATTATGATACCATATTAAAATCAAATCAAAGTATGATGCTCTAATTAAATTAAAAGAATCAAACTTGAATGCTATAATTAAACTTCAAATCAAAGTAGATTGTTATAATAAAATAATAACCTATTTTTTATAAAACTCTATTTTTATAAACACTACATTAAATTTTATAAAACTCTTATATTAATTAGTGTATTATATAAAAGATGATTGTGTTAGTATGGAATTATGAAGACCACCAAAAGCACAAAGTTATTCCCATGGTCTCCCACTCACACCTCCCATCATATTTTTTTTTCTTTTTTTCTCCCAACACATTATTCTCATCACCACTCAAACCCTCTCTATTCTTTCTCTCACTCTCAATCTCGAAATTCCTCCAAGAAATCTCCATATTTCAGCCAAGAACACTCTATTATACTCAAATCTTCATCCTTCTTGAAGCATTCATCAATGTATGTTGTTAAAAGTTTCAAATTCATACATAAAACAAATTAAATCCACCAAACTATCTAAAACTCATTTTACGTATAAACCTGATTTTTCTTAGAATCCCATCAATAAAATAATATGTTCTGGAAATGTTCAGAAAATAACTTATTTTTATTGAATTACTACAATTATTGCAATAAAATATTGCAATAATTCACATAAAATAATTTTTGAAGTCAACAAATTCTGGGAAAATTCTGAGATGACCCGTAAACTGGGTGAACATGATTTATAAAGTTTAATGCATTTATATTACTGTTTTATGGTTATTTTGTATTTTATTTTGTTGATGATAAATAAATAGCAAAATATAGTTATGTATGTCTAAAACTAGATTTTATATTTTTTGCACCTTAAGAACATTATAAAGACTTCAGGAAAATATTTACAGATGTTTTTAAGAATGTTTGCTTATTTATCCTGATTTAATGATTCTTTAATGGGTTAAATTGATAATAAATAGCCACACATGTCCGAAAATTATAAAACCTTATCACAATATCATATATATTACATATTAGTCATAGATAAAAAGTTTAATGAATTTTTCTTAATAGTTTACTATTATTTATGATTTTATTGATTAATTAATAAAGAAAAAACATAAGAAATACTTCCCATAGTCACAAATATCCAAAACGCTTACAGTAAGCTTAATATCATGTTATAAAACTATGGTTAAGTTTCCAGAATTTGTGGGGATCATTTATTATTTTTCCCGAATTTTGTTGTTGTTTAATCATTAAAATACTAAATAAATACTAAAGCAGTTCAAAAATATATGAAAATTTTACAGTAATTACTATTTTATGAAATAATGATTTTCGGATAATTTCAGAATGTTTCATTACAGTTTAGTATTTAAAACCATTTTCCTAAGTATTTAAGCATGTAAAAATGCATTTTTTAATGATTATTTCATATAAATAATTGTTTTTAATATATAAAATCTGTAAATACTTATAATTTGACAAGTTATTATTTTAATAAGAAATTATTAAAATCTTGCCTAAAGTGAAAATATAAATTAATTATGCAAAGTAAGTAATTCAATTTAAAATACATTTAACATATGAATACATTAATATTTAAAACAAAATGGATTATTGTTAATTCATCTAATATAAGAATATGTGTCTAATTATTTTTATTAATACTCCATTCCCGTTCGGCGATTCCTAAACCAAAACTATTAATTATATTAGGTTTGTTGAAAAATGTTTTTGTATGTGACCATCATTGAAATAAGACGAACTATTTTTATATTATCTAACAAATATTATCAGTTTATTTCAGGTTGCGTGGATTCGAGATTGAACGAGAAAATAAAAGAAAAAGAGTTTTAAAGCCAAAACAAAGAAAAATATAAAAGAAAATTAAATTAAATCTATCTAAAATGAATTTTTGGAAATATATTTTCTAAATAATTTATTTTATAAGATTTAATTAATTTTATAAAGTAAAAATGATTTTTCCTAATTTATTTGAATTTATTTCGGATTTTAAATCATTTTTAAAATTAAAAACAATGGAAACAGGCCAGCCCCAACGCCAGCCCACTCCACCGGCCCAAGCCCCACGTCCGCGACCCAGATCCGGAACCCGCATCTGAAACCCGCTCCGATCCGGCTCCATCTGCACTCACAACATGACCCGCGCTTCAACCCGACTTGCCGACCCTGTCCGAACCGCCCTCCGATCCGGCACACTCTCAAACCACACGCGGACCTAACCCGCCCCTTATTCGACCCAGGACCCGAACCGTCCGAACTATTTATACTCACATCAGGGGCCGCGCGTCGACCCGTTTCCAAACCCGACCCAAAGTCCGCGTGTTTCTGACGAAAAAGTTACATTTTCACCCCCTAAACTTCCGAAAACCTATTAAAACTCACCCAAAACCTCTAAAATCCATATATAAACCATTTTACACCATTTTTTTTAACAACACATAATTATAACCAAAAACTCTTTCAATAACCTCTCCAACTTCCACCATCTTATTTCCAACCTTCCAAACACTCTCCAAAAACACCAAGAACACCAAGATCAACACCAAGAAAAACACCAAGAACACCAAGAAAAACACCAAGAACACCAAGATCAACACCAAGAACACCAAGATCATCAAACAAGAAAACCAAGATCACCAAGATCATCAAACAAGAACAAATAGAGACACAGTCTATTAGAAATCCGGTCCAACCCTAAGCCAGTTCAGTCAATTTATTTGACGAACCTACTTGATAAACCAGTCGTTCCACAGTCCTGTTGTAAACCAGTTCAGTCAATTTATTAACCAACCTACTTGATATATATATATATATATATATATATATATATATATATATATATATATATATATATATATATATATATATATATATATATATATATATATATATATAATTATAGTCATTTACATTATTTATCGTTTTATGTCTTTTAATTATAGTCATTTATATTATTTATCGCTTTAAGTCATTTAATTACTGCAATTTATATTATTTATATATCTTTCACACAGTAAACGGTGCAAACCTTTATTTGTGGCGATCAGATTATATATTTTTATTCTGCAACTCTTATTATTTATTCCGCATATTATCTTTAATATATATATATATATATATATATATATATATATATATATATATATATATATATATATATATATATATATATATATATATATATTTCACACAATAAACGGTGCAAACCTTTATTTGTGGTGATCATATTTTATATTTTCAACAATTGGTATCAGAGCTTGTGTGATTTATGTTGAATTTTTCGTTGAAAAACTTTTGGTTAGCGTTTATATAAACCTTCCATAAGCGTTTCTTTGAATATTTCATTTTAATATCACTTGTTAAAAATCCTTTTTTTTAAATTAAAATTAAAAATCTTAAAAACATGTCTTCTGCTAATTATTCTAACATGAATTCAGTTTCTATTGCCAACAGCTTAGGATCTGGTTCACGGGCACCCATACTTATACCTGAAGAGTATAATTTGTGGGTTGGCCGAATGAATCTACATCTTAACACAATAAATGAAGATGTATGGAAATGTGTTGAAGGCACATATACTGATCCAGAAAATATGACTACTCTTGCTACGAATCAAGTCACCCAAGTTGAAAACAGAAGAAAATTGGAACTACAAGCAAAAAAGGAACTCGTGTCTGGCATACCTCACAGTATTTTAAGTCAAATGGATGACATAATACTGTTGACTGCGAATCAAATTTGGGAAAACTTAAAAAACCGTTTTTGTGGAAATCAAAGAATTATTCGAAATAAAAGAACATCCGTTTTAAATGAATTCGATAATTTTAAGATGCTTTCATCAGAAACCATCCATGATGCACATGATAGGTTCAATTTTACCATGGTAAAATTGAATAACTTGGGCATCAAAAAGACACAGCACGAGATCAATCTTAAATTTCTGAACAATCTTTACGAAAGCTGGAAGATGGTTAAACTCATCATTCAGGGAAATCCTGCCATTCATACAGAAACTCTATACAATTTGTACGGAGAACTTCAATCGTATGAATCCTCGATTGACCCACCAACCTCTACAGCTTTTGGAGGACCACTTGCTCTCGTTTCCACATCAAACCAAAACCAAACACTTTTTCATGAACAAAACTTCAATCATTTTAATCAAACATGTTTTCAAAATCAACCATTTTTGAACAATTCTTTTGATCAAACTGATTTAAATGATGAAGCAGACTACCAACAATTGTGTGCTTTGGTTGCAAATACAAATCTCCAAAGATTTATTCCAAATCTCGGTCAATCGAATTTTAAACCAAATTTTCAAAACCGACCACAATTTGGACAAAATAATTCTGGATTTCAACCAAGATCACAATTTGGTCAAAACAACCAAGGTTTTCAACCAAGACCTTATTTTAGACAAAATTCGCAAAGACCCTCTTTCCAAAATAACTCAAACCAGGGATTTCAAAACAATCCCAACTCAAATCATCAAAACAATAACCAAAACAACGGTCTTCAAAACCAAAACCGGGGATTCCAAAATCAAGGATACAATAATCAAAATAATGGTTTTTCAAACAACCAAAATTTTGGATTCCAACAAAACTCCTCCCAATCTTCCCAACAAATCCAAACTCAAGCACCGGAACGACTTCCAATCAAAAGTCAAAAGGAAGAAAGTGATGAAGAAGTGATTATCTGTCACAATTGCAAAGGAACTAATCACTACGTAAGAGAATGTCGAGCCAAAAACAAGACAAAAATCAAAGACTCGGCATACTACGCTCAAAAAGCCGATGAGTTAAAGAAAAAGGAAAACCAAGAAAACCAAAGAGCTTTGATGGCAATCCACGAACCAAATGTGGAATACTGGCCAACCTCTGAAGACGAAGCCGACAATGAACCGACACAATCCAACTTTTGCTTCGTAGTTGGTACAACTTCAAGAGCTCCAAATGTCATAGAACAGGTATGGTCTATGATCTCTGAACTCGGTTTTTCTAAAATACTTTTTGAGTCCCATATATCCAAAATTGCGAAAAGTTTAGAAGCTCATCTCAAGAAATACCATGACACAGTGGTTAATTCTGAAATCTTCAAATGTGAGTTACAAACCCTACAACTCAAATTTGCAGAATTAACCAGAACAAAGACCAAATTGGAAAGAGACGTTGAAAGAAAATCAGAAGATTACAATCACGTCTTTGAACAATTAAATCAATCTCTAATTTAAAAAAAGGAATTGGAATTAAAAAGTCAATCAGTCATTTCTTCTAAAACAAAAGATGTTTTAGAAATGGAAATCATTCAGTTAACACAAAACCTTCAAGAGTCAACTGAAAAACACAAAATCTTAAATGAAAAACTGACTGATTCTTTAAACCAAATCACTTTTCTTGAATCTGAAAAAAAAAGATTGATACGGAATGTGGAATCTATCAAAATTGCCAGAAAACTCAGTGATGATATTTTCAACAAGGCAAACACCTTGGGTACTGGAAAATTTGATACGAGTTACAGACCAGGAATTGGTAGAGAAACCTTTGAAAAAGAACTAGAAAATCAAGAAAACATGATAATTTGTGAAAACTCTGAATCAACTCTACCAGATCTTTTCACATCCGTTAATGAGGAAGATTCAGATGACGAAACAGTTATCAACTGTAGCCCAGATGATACTGCTTTCATTGTTTCCAAAAAGTCTTTCAAAAGAGTCTTAAATTCTGAAATAGACTCAGCTAGTTCTTTAACTCACCAAATCAAACATACCAACGAAACCACCAAATCAAAAAACTTTTTGAATGGAGAAAATTCCTTTTACGAGGTTGGTAGTACTTCTGTACCAACTGCTTTTCCTACAATGAGTTCATCAATTGTTGGAAAAACTAGTCCGGGACAAAAATACTCCAAGAAACAACAAATAAGCAAAAAACCCTTTCAAGTCATCAAAACCCCACTTGTCAAGCCAAAAGTTTTTGAAAACCAACCAAAGAAACCAGTTAAACCCTATGTCATACCTCATAAACAGGTTTCCAAACAAAAACCAAAACCTCTTCAAAAACCTTTTCATAGCCGTTCATCATACCCCAGATATGAAGAAAACTTTTCAAATCAATTTTCACATCTAGGATATCGTTCACCAAATCACAGATCTTATCAACTCACAGGTTATCAAAAACAAATCATATTTTGGGAAAACTTGATAAATCAAATCAAACCTCAACCATTCTATCCCAATAAACCAAAGTCATTGAACAACAAACCCAAAATAGCAAAAGCTAACAAATCAGGACCCATTCAGATCTGGGTACCTAAAATTTCTGTCTAATTACAGGGATCTAATGCTGGAGAACCCAAGGATGATACATGGTACATTGATAGTGGCTGCCCCAAGCATATGACAGGAAACAGAAACTACCTTCGTGACTTTAGACCCACCCAAACCAATCAAGACGTTACCTTTGGCAACAACATGACGGCAAAAATCAAAGGTTATGGAAACATAACAAATGGTAAATTTACCATAAAGAAAGTTGCCTATGTCGATGATCTGAAACACAACCTCATCAGTGTTTCTCAACTGTGTGATAACGATCTTGAAGTTTTATTCACGAAACAACAAAGCTTGATCATGAACGCCAACACCAAAGAAATCATTGTTGATTCACACCGTGCCGGAAATATCTATCCACTAGACATGGATCTTATTTATGGTAAACCCGATATTTGTCTGCTATCCAAAGCCCCAGCAGATATTAGTTGGTTATGGCACCGCCGCCTTTCCCATCTAAATTTCGGGTACATCAACAAATTGATCGGAGATGATCTAGTTCGAGGACTGCCACTTCTGAAGCTCGACAATGAAACTCTTTGTGCCGCTTGTGAAAAGGGAAAACTTTCCAAATCCTCTCACAAAATCATTACAGAATCTAGTGTATCCGAACCACTAGAATTGATGCACATAGACCTCTATGGCCCCGCCAAAATCCAAACAATACAAGGGAAGAAGTATGTCCTTGTCATAGTTGATGGCTTCTCTCGATTTACATGGGTCTTTTTCTTAAGACTAAAATCAGAAGCACCAGAAGAGATGATCAACTTTATAAAACAGATCGAACTAAAGCTCAAACGACCAGTTCGAAGAATCCGAAGTGATAATGGTTTAGAGTTCAAAAACATAACTCTAGACTCATTTCTCAAAAACAAAGGCATCGAACACAACTTCTCAGCCCCTTACACTCCTCAACAAAACGGCGTTGTTGAAAGAAGGAACCGAACTCTGTGCGAAGCTGCAAGATCAATGCTCATCTTTGCTGATCTGCCACAATACTTCTGGGCAGAAGCAATTGCCACATCTTGCTACACACAAAATCGCTCCTTAATTCACAAAAATCTTCATAAAACACCATATGAAGTCATTAACAACCGAAAACCAAATATCAAATTTTTCCATATTTTTGGTTGTCAATGCTTCATAAAGAATAATAAAGACCACCTTTCAAAATTTGAATCAAGGTCGGACGAAGGAATTTTCCTTGGTTACTCATTTTCTTCAGCTGCTTATCGAGTACTGAACAAACGTACAAGAGTAATTGAAGAAAGTACCGATGTCCACTTCGATGAATTTTATGTCAGAAAATTGGATCGTATACATTTTGGTTCACAAATGATAGATAATATTTTTCAAAATCCAATTCCACAAACACCATCTCCTGACATAGACATTGAAGTTGATATTGATTTACTTTTTGAACAACCTAAAACTGCTTATAATTCTGAAATTCTAACTACTCAAATTGATCCTACAGGAACACCCACTGAAGGAACTCCACAAAGAAACAGAAATGTTGCAGATCAAGTTGAGGGGGAACCACAAACACATACTTCTTCATTAGAACAAACACCAAATCCTCCTTTAACCACTCCAAATTTAACCACCCCAGATTTTACCACTCCATCCCCAAATATCCAAAACAATCCCGATGCAACATTTATGGGGGAACCTTCAAACCTCTTCCAAGAAGAAACTACTGGAGAAGAACAATGGGATAATGAAAATCCTATTATTACAACGGAAGAAAATCGTTTAATAAAATGGACCAGAAACCATCCCACTGACCTAATCATCGGAGATCCCAATTCAGGCATCCAAACTAGAGCCGCAACTGCAAATGAATGTTTATTTGGAGCCTTCCTATCCATGACTGAACCCAAAACCATACATACTGCTCTCAAAGACCCAGACTGGGTAAAAGCTATGCAAGAAGAGCTAGCTGAATTCAAAAGAAATGACGTATGGAATCTTGTTCCTACACCACCCGATGTTACTATCATAGGTTCAAGATGGGTATTCAGAAACAAGACTGACGATCAAGGAGTCGTGTGTCGAAACAAGGCACGTCTCGTAGTCAAAGGCTATTCACAACAAGAAGGAATAGACTACGATGAAACATATGCTCCAGTCGCCAGAATAGAAGCTATCCGCATCTTTCTCGCATATGCTGCACACAAGAATTTTAAAGTTTTTCAAATGGACGTTAAATGTGCATTCCTACATGGAGAGTTAGATCGAGATGTTTATATCCAACAACCACCAGGCTTTGAAGATCCCAACTTTCCTCATCACAGCTTCAAATTGCAGAAAGCTGTCTATGGCTTAAAACAAGCACCCCGTGCCTGGTATGCCACGTTGTCAACATTTCTCGAAGAATCAGGTTTTAAAAGAGGTTCAATCGATCAAACCCTTTTTCGTAAAATCTTTAATAAACATCTGTTAATCGTACAAATATATGTTGATGACATTATTTTCGGTTCTACTGATGAATCTTTGAGTGTTAAGTTTGCAGATTTAATGAAAAGCAAATTTGAAATGAGCATGATTGGGGAGATGACTACTTTTCTCGGACTTCAAATCAAACAGTCAACTGATGGAATTTTCATCAACCAAGAGAATTATGTCAAAAACCTACTCACTCGCTTTTCAATGGACAAATCCAATACTGCCAAAACCCCAATGGCCATTGGATACAAAATCGATGCAGACTTAAATGGCAAACCCGTTGACCAGAAAAGATATCGTGGAATGATCGGATCACTATTATACCTCACTGCCAGCAGACCTGACATTATGTTTTCTACTTGTGTCTGTGCTAGATACCAAGCAAATCCAATGGAATCCCATGTCATTGCTGTGAAACGCATCTTCAAATACCTAAAAGGCACTCCCAAACTTGGCCTTTGGTATCCAGCTAAATCCGATTTTCAGTTGAACGCTTTCACCGACTCAGACTATGGAGGATGCAAGCTAGATAGGAAAAGTACATCTGGTAGCTGTCAATTCCTAGGAGGTAGACTAGTGAGTTGGTCTTCAAAGAAACAGAGTTGTGTATCCACATCAACAGCAGAAGCTGAATACGTCGCTGCCGCCAGCTGTTGTTCACAAGTCATATGGATGCAAACTCAACTGCGTGACTATGGCTTCAGAGTTTCACAAATTCCCATATTTTGTGACTCAACCAGTGCAATAGCCATTTCTCACAATCCCGTTCACCATTCCATGACAAAGCACATCGATATTCGATATCACTTCATTAAAGACAACATTCAAAAGGGTCATATCGAATTACACTTCATAAACACCGAAGATCAAATTGCCGATGTCTTCACTAAGGCTCTCGATGAAACAAAGTTTCTATACTTCCTAGGCCGTCTAGGAATGTTAAATCCAGATATCATCCATCCTTAAACTTTTACTTTTTGTTTGTACAAACGTGTGTTTACTTTAATTCAAAAAGAAAAAACAAAAAAAATTACAAAACTTCAAATGACAAAAAGATTTTAGATTTTTATAATTTTCATATCTTTCCTTAAAAAACCAATATTTCCAAAAACATTCAAATAACCAAAATTTCCAAAAACATTCAGAAAAACAAATTTTCAAAAATACAATAAAAGACTTGCCATAATAAGCTTTTATAGAACCTTGTGATTAATCGTCTCTTGACTTAATTTTTCAGATGCTTATGCTCGATGAAGATTTTATGTCATATTGATTCTCAATTGGAGTGAAGGTTCAAATCTCCTACTTTTCATAATGTATATAACTTTATTTCCTTCGATTTTATTTCATTATTGACGATTTTAAACAATCAAGGGACATAAGGTTAGGAGGTTCAGATGAAAACAAAAACCCATGTGAGAATTTGTGCCTCGTCGATCTAAATCATTGTGGAATTCAATTCTTGTGAGCTTAGGTGTGTCACTATTGCTAATAAGGTATAGCTGATTATACCTTGTCACAGTCTCATTTTTGCTTAGATATCAAAATGACCAGGGACGATACTTTCATTTCTTACATACTAGACAAATTGTCTTTTATGCCACCTATCCCTACCTAGATAAAAGCCAACCAAAAATGAAGACAACATCAAAATGGAAAGACTTCAAACAGCGACATATCCTTACAAGAAAATCAAAGGCGAAACAAATATCTTTCAACATCCAATCCTCAAAGACGAATCAACAAGCAAGCCAAATCACTCACCGAAGAAATACCAAACAAAACAAACTTTCAACCAAATGGTTAATTCAAAACAAACATCATAAAATCCCGTGATTTGTTTTTAACCATTTTTTCAGAAAAACAGATATCTCAATCATTCAAGACAGATACTCTTTCAAAAAAAACACAAAAATTTATTCTCATTTGTAGCAAATTCTTAATGTTAAAACAAAATATCTTTTTACAATAAATCGATATTGATCAACAAACAGGATACCATCAAAGAAGAAGCTGCAACAATAATGGATTTCCCGGGATACTGTAGCCTTCATAACTGAAGATTCTTAGTTGCAAACTGCACTATGAAAATTGCTAAACCCCTCTACATGTATTTCCCGACGGAGAGAGAGTGAACGTTAATGGCATGAATGAAGAAACCCATTGAGTAATGCTGAAACCAGTCTTATGTGATTGATTATCTAATAATGAGACTAAGTGACTTTACAGGAAAAGCATAGATGAACACCTACAATATGAGTGTGAGTCGTCAGAGAGAGATATCACTCATTTTTAGTGATCATTAACTTGTTCTGCTGCCAGAACAACCAAACACCCAAGTGAAATGTGAGTTATATCTATGAGCGTTCATCTGAATCGACCTGTTAGACCACTTGTCGTCATAAATAATGCTATAAAATCTTAAGAAATTTATTTAGATACATGTATGGCTACCCTTTGATAACCGAACCCGAGACTTTGATTCGGAAACAAATAGTCTTCAAAATCTTTTTCAAAACATAAGATATGTAAAAGCAAGTCACAAATTTTCAAAATGATTACAATGGTTTTATATATATCTTATCATTGACAAAACTTTTATCTCAAATATTCAATATTAAAACTTCTAATGTGATTATATCTGTCCTTATTTCATCAATGATCACATAGGGGGAAATTGTTGAAAAATGTTTTTGTATGTGACCATCATTGAAATAAGACGAACTATTTTTATATTATCTAACAAATATTATCAGTTTATTTCAGGTTGCGTGGATTCGAGATTGAACGAGAAAACGAGAAAATAAAAGAAAAAGAGTTTTAAAGCCAAAACAAAGAAAAATATAAAAGAAAATTAAATTAAATCTATCTAAAATGAATTTTTGGAAATATATTTTCTAAATAATTTATTTTATAAGATTTAATTCATTTTATAAAGTAAAAATGATTTTTCCTAATTTATTTGAATTTATTTCGGATTTTAAATCATTTTTAAAATTAAAAACAATGGAAACAGGCCAGCCCAAACGCCAGCCCACTCCACCGGCCCAAGCCCCACTTCCGCGACCCAGATCCGGAACCCGCATCTGAAACCCGCTCCGATCCGGCTCCATCTGCACTCACAACATGACCCGCGCTTCAACCCGACTTGCCGACCCGGTCCGAACCGCCCTCCGATCCGGCACACTCTCAAACCACACGCGGACCTAACCCGCCCCTTATTCGACCCAGGACCCGAACCGTCCGAACCATTTATACTCACATCAGGGTCCGCGCGTCGACCCGTTTCCAAACCCGACCCAAAGTCCGCGTGTTTCTGACGAAAAAGTTACATTTTCACCCCCCCTAAACTTCCGAAAACCTATTAAAACTCACCCAAAACCTCTAAAATCCATATATAAACCATTTTACACCATTTTTTTTAACAACACATAATTATAACCAAAAACTCTCTCAAAAACCTCTCCAACTTCCACCATCTTATTTCCAACCTTCCAAACACTCTCCAAAAACACCAAGAACACCAAGATCAACACCAAGAAAAACACCAAGAACACCAAGAAAAACACCAAGAACACCAAGATCAACACCAAGAACACCAAGATCATGAAACAAGAAAACCAAGATCACCAAGATCATCAAACAAGAACAAATAGAGACACGGTCTATTAGAAATCCAGTCCAACCCTAAGCCAGTTTAGTCAATTTATTTGACGAACCTACTTGATAAACCAGTCGTTCCACAGTCCTGTTGTAAACCAGTTCAGTCAATCTATTGACGAACCTACTTGATATATATATATATATATATATATATATATATATATATATATATATATATATATATATATATATATATATATATATATATATATATATATATATATATATATATATATATATATATATAGAGTTAGGTTCTTTTGAGAACTCATATATTCATGAGATCTTGAGAACTCCTAGGCTATAAATTTTTTTTTCAAAATTGTGACTTAATACATTAAGTCGCTTATATATAAGACATTTCGTAAAAAAAAATCTTTAAAAAAAGTCGATTTTTTTTTAAGATGCACATATACACAAAACGTGCACATATGCACATTTGCACAAAAATGCACATATGCACATTTCGTATATGCATATATTTTTTTTCAAATTTTTTTAAAAAATGTCTTAAATATAAGTGACTTAATGCATTAAGTCATTTTTGTTGAAAAATAAAAATTAGTTTAAGAGTTCTCAAGATCTCACGAATATTTGGGTTCTCACAAGATCCTGACCCTATATATATATATATATAATTATAGTCATTTACATTATTTATCGTTTTATGTCTTTTAATTATAGTCATTTATATTATTTATTGCTTTAAGTCATTTAATTACTGCAATTTATATTATTTATATATCTTTCACACAGTAAACGGTGCAAACCTTAATTTGTGGCGATCAGATTATATATTTTTATTCTGCAACTCTTATTATTTATTCCGCATATTATCTTTAATATATATATATATATATATATATATATATATATATATATATATATATATATATATATATATATATATATATATATATATATATATATATATATATATATATATATATATATTTCACACAATAAACGGTGCAAACCTTTATTTGTGGTGATCATATTTTATATTTTCAACAAGGTTCTACGTCATTTTGACCCGAGCCGTCCATGATACGACATGCGCATTCCGTTTTGGACTAATGTGAGTAATCTACCCTATATTTTATAATTTTCAATACTTTTGGGGTGTATCATGTGGTTCTAATATGTTTTTAACTTCATTTTAATATTTTATCACAATTGAGACATTGTTGGAACATTTATACGTGAATCATTATTTGTATAATTATTGTTAGTTTACGCTACATTTACTTGTAGTGCATTACCATTTTTAGTCTAATCTCCATGACTATGCCCGTATTCTTGAGGTACGTTATGGACAATAATAGCGCTATTGGGTTGAACACCCCGCCTTGGGACGCTAAGTTGATTGATCGCACGTGGTTGAGTGTTATTGAGATAACGGGTTATAAATCAAAAATTGATTAACAAATGATAACAACATCAATAAGTCCTCACCCTATATATATATATATATATATATATATATATATATATATATATATATATATATATATATATATATATATATATATATATATATATATATATATATATATATATATATATATATATATATATATATATATATATATAGGGTGAGGACTTATTGATGTTGTTATCATTTGTTAATCAATTTTTGATTTATAAACCGTTATCTCAATAACACTTGCTTGCCGACTTCAAAAGAAAACAAGTTTCAAATTATAAATATTTCAAACTCGGAATTTTCTTTAATAAAACTGGATTACTCACCAACTCTCGTAGTTGACCTGTTTTTACCCATGATGCAGATTTGAAGAATGAAGTTGATGAAAAGTAGGGTGTATCTTAGAAACCCACAAGACTATTTAAATTTGATGTAATAAATGTTGTTTGTATTTGAATTTGTATTTATATTTTATGGATCTTGTTTGCCTACTTAGTACTTAATTGAATCTAATCATATTATAACATAGTTGTCATGAGACTTTGAACAATATATCACGCCTTGATCAATTCCGCCAAGGATTGGGGTATGAGAGATTGGTATCAGAGCCCTTGACTATAGGAAATTAGGTTAATTGCCTAGACCTATTCTATAGCCTCTAGGGTCATCTCCTTTGTTAGTTTATAAAATGCACACACAACTGCATGCAATTCTCACTTAAAAAATCCTAGGAATACATTTGTGTGCTAATTGCTCCCTTATGTGCTTACATATTACTCCTGACACTTATATGTGTGCAAACACTGTGAATTTTCTCCTCTTTCTCTAAAAATCACACACATACTCAAGTGGTTTCAAAAAAAAATTTATATACATATATATTCGTTAGAGCTCATAGGAAATTCAAAGTCATCCACTCTAGTTGGGTAGGATCATAGTAATGGACGTGTAGTAACTGGAAGGGGGAGGTGCCGGTAGCCCGAAAGTCCTGACTAGGCAAGCATTCGTATACATCCCAATCAATCGAGGGACCAGTTTGCTTACCTGGGGACCAAAGGAGAGAGTTCCCAAACCTATAGGCCAAAGCGCGTCATTCACATTACTTTTGAGCCATCAAAATACCCGACCTTATCAAACGTATCCGAAAGGATACACTCCAAAATGGCTAACTCATTGGACTATTAAGTTCCCTAATAGGCCCAGAAGTGGGAAAAACATGTGAAAACTTAGTATTATGGGGGCCTATGCAAGTGCTACATGCTTCACATTTAGTACCCTTGGAAAGCCCAAAAGGTGCCCAACACTCCTAACCATGGCCCAATAAGTGTTTTATAATCATTTTACCCAACAATGTCTACAAACTTAATTTCCATAATCAATTTACAAATAACTCACAAGTCCATATGCGTGTTTCTCGTAGATGGAATTACGACCACCATACGCTGCTCGCAACAACCGAAGGCTAGCCGCCCTTATTGCCAAGGAGGTAGCAAACGTCATCCCAACAATTGCAACCCAACTTCATGCTCTTCAGCCGCAAGTTCCAGCAACCACTCCTCGTTGCTCGTTTAAGCACTTTCGTAACTGCAATCTGCCTTACTTCAAAGGAATTGATGGTGCCATCGCACTCCCCACATGGATCGAAGAAATGGAGAGTAGTTTCATCCACAGCGAGTGCCTTGAGGACCTGATGGTCCGTCATGCTACAGGGTGCCTCCAAGGTCATGCTCTCACATGGTGGAACCTAGAAAAACGGGCGAAAGGAGAGGCCGTTTCCTTGGGAATGACGTGGTCAAAACTAAAGGAACGCATGATGGAAAAGTTCTGCCCTGACAGCGAATTGCAAACTCTCGAGGAGGAATTCTGGAATCTAAAACAGGTGGGAGGCGACAACGCAACCTACACCAATAGATTCCATGATATCTCAAGACTCCAACCTCACATGGTTCAACCTATGAAAAATGCAATACGCCGCTACATTAAAGGGTTACCACGCCACATCCGTGATTCGGTGACCAGCAGCTGGCCATCTACCCTAGAATCTGCTATTGAAATAGCAGGTCAACTCAACGAGGATAATATGAACGATGGTGTCCTCCCATGCAAGGGTTCAAAGATGTAAACTGAAAAGCCGACCCTTGAGACTCCCCTAATTGTCAAGTCCGAGTCCTCACACCGACACGACAAAAAGAAGAGGAAAATCCATCACCACAACCATGCGGTTATTACCCCTGCTACTCCTATCACCCAAGTCACCCAACCAAACAAAAAGTTGTATACCGGACCTCACCCCCTCTGTAACCACTGTAACTATCACCATATGACCACCAGCCCGTGTCGCCTTTCTACGACTTGTGGTCGCTATGGCCACTTAGTAGACACATGCCGTGCACCAAAAACTCAGCTACCATTTTTTCTACCCTCAAATCAGCAAACAGAAACCCGGTATCCAACTGGAACATGCTTCAACTGTGGTGACCCCACCCATTTCAGAAACGTGTGTCCTAGGCTAGTCAATTTCATCAACACTCAAGCCCAGGCAAATCCAACAATATAGGTTCCAGCTCCCAAAGGCCAAGCCTTTGTCATTACCGCAACCCAAACACAAACCAATAATAAGGTCGTAAATGGTACGTTTCTCATAATTGATTGCTACGCTTCAGTACTTTTTGATTCAGGTGCCGATAAAAGTTTTGTGTCTTTGGAATTTGAGCCCATACTTCACACATCTCGCATGATTCTTGATGAGTACTTTACCGTAGAAGTCGCCAATGGAAAATATGAAAGGTTTTCTGCAATCTATGAACTAATAATCATAAGTTCACATGCAACCTAGAAAAGGATCTATGTTTTCTACTATTGAACATATAACAAAAAACCTAAAGGCCAACAAATTGTTTCTAAGGAATTAAATAAGAAAAAACTAACCTTTAGATCCTTAGATCTCTTGGAAATAAGCACCACATGTGTCGTGCCTCTAATGATTCACACCCAGAACCAAGCAAGCAAGAAAATAAGAGAGGAGAAGGGTAGAAACCTTTAGAATTTCGTGGTTTATGAGGGGTGGAGGAGGCCTTTATTTATAGCCTCCAGGTGATAAGTAATAACGAGTATAACTGCCTTATTTAAGATCCAGATATGATAAGGCTTTTATCATATAACTTATCACTGCCATAAATAATGCCAATACCATTAAGGAATGCGAAACCCTAAGGCCTTAGGCCTCAATTTCGTTCAACCCAATTAGGTATGCCCTAATTGTCAATTGCTCAACTATTGAACAATTACAATTCAGCCCCTGCACCTTTAATTAATCCAATTAATACCAAAATTAATTCCAATTAATTTTTGATCAATTATTAATTAAATATTACGATTTCTAATTAATATATTATTCTCAAAATATATTAACAAATCATATTTCTTTCTGTCTCTTTAAGTTATCTTGTCCTCTGCTAGGTTTTGAGGGCAACCCAAAAGGACTGTGCTGCCATCAATCAAGTATATTCTTAAATTATAGTCATGGCTTAGACATCTAATCCAACAGTCTCCCACTTAGATAAGTCTATGACTATAATTCAATATAGCTTCTAAATTGACCAGCAAATTGTAGCTTCTAAAAGCACGCAGTCGAACTCTGACCCAGTCAGTTCTGTCCATAGATAAGTGATCATATGATTCTTCGTCCAACAAGATATTTTCAGACTCAAGACATGGATTAAGATCAATCTCGGTCCGATACTCTGTTTCTCGATTTCTGATTCTTCTTATGACTTTAAGACTTCTAATTGAACACATCAATTTAGTCCTGACTGGCCAGCACATTAGTCAACTTCAAAATCACTGAGAGGCCTACAGATATTTGTTTCCCATCTGGGTCAAGGAACGAATAAGCTTCAAATCACATGCTTGTGTCTTTTACTCATCAAAATCGTAGACAACAATACGCTTTATAACATCGAGTTACCGATGTGTTTACGTATTATCAATGCACAACCGACTTGCAAATTTCAACTCATATGTCTCCGCTTTAAGACCATAAGATATTACCTTCTCAAAATTGCTCGTGATATAATCCATGAAGCAATTCTTTGAGCGTGGGTTTATCCAATACTCAAATCTCCATTTCTAAGTACTCATGAACGTTGTAGCAATCCTGTTGCAATGTCTAACACCTTAGACAATCTACAATCCAATTCATGACAGCCTTGATCCAATACTTACTTCCCAAAGTATGAGCGACTGTGGACCATTCGAATAATCAAATTATTTAGGAAGTAAAACATGCAAATGTGAAACATAAAATATGACTGGCAACTACTCCTGCTTATTACCAAGTCTCCACGAGGTAATCACCAAGTCGGATCTTGTCATAAAACTATTATTGGTTTCTTGATTTCTTTTAAACTTTCAATTCAAGTTTTATATCTATGTCTACATGAATCTTTTACTCTTTCAATGTATCTATAGTGTCTTACACTGATACACTTCATTACATATAGTCCAATCGGAAGCTCTTTCGATGACATCTCAATACGTTATTCTGTCCTTTTCTTTCCCAACTCCATTATGGTGATGTATACTGTGACTTCCCATGGTTCTCGGTGTCTTTAGTCTACATGACTACACCCTAAGACTATTTCAAGGTGTTATGATGTGCCGGTGACCCACACGCGCTCCATCATAATGCCAACGAAACTCTTTAACCATGAAATCCTACAGCACCACGTCCTGGTGTAAACAATTACCGATTTGAAACTCCTTTCAAATTCTTACTAACATTCACCCCAATCATTTCACGTGTGTTCAAATAATCCATCCAGTATTCTCAGCCAAATTACATCCTAAGTCTAACTTACTATGCTCTAAGCATCAAGTCATCAGGACATGTTCATGTCACTTCTAATCGATCCAAGAAGATCGTGGAATCTGATATAATCTTATTCCAACCGCTTCGGAATCTAAAGATTACTTATAATCCCTGTGTCATGACTTTTGAAAAACTATTTCCTTTTAGAGACTCTTTCTCATGCATCTTGAATCTTATCAAGATCATGCTCACAATGGCTGGGTCTACACTGACGATTTCATCTATCCGATAGATGTTTGTGAACTACGTGAGTATGTTGCACCTTCTTTATTTCTTTCATGCCAAGTCATCACACTTTGCAATAATAAGAAACTCCTTTCCTGGGTTATGCATCTTGAATCTCATCAAGATCATATTGGCAGAGTTTTTGATCTATCTAATAGATGTTTGCAACCACCTAAGTACGTTGTATCTCTTTAAAGTCTTTCATAACGAACCATCTCTTAATTCCAAGTCATTACACTTTGTAATGATAAGAGATGTTTCCTAGAAACAATATGTAACCAACATACAGTCATAGGTTGATAACAACGATACTCCCACTGGCTTTGACTCTTTCGGACTATTCACAAAATCCAAACCTTTTGGTATATTTTGAGAATCCGAAACCTTTCTAACATAGTTATGGGAACCTTTCAGGCTATTCACAAAATCCAAACAGTTGGCATATTTTGAGAATCGTATATCCTTTCTTGCGAGGTGCCCATGGGATGAATCTCGGGCCTATGTACCTTTGTATTGGCACGCTCTTTCTGAGTCCATATTAGTGTGCCGGTAAACCACACACGCTCCACTAACTATTCACAAGGTGCCACGCAGTATCCTCTCTATTGAGAGTGTTTCTCTCGGAATCAATTGCTTAACTCTGAGTATCGTCTCACACAACCAGATGTTTTGTAACTACATTTTTATCCATGTCGCTTTCTTTTGACGATTCAATTACTCCCAGTGGTTTTTTAGAACAGGTGTAAAATCAATCAAATTGTCACACAGACTGTGTCTCGCCCTAAGGTTCTCTTATTTGGAAGCAACCGGGCTTACCAATTCTTCCAAGTAGTCGGATTGCTTATCTGTACCATCTTTAGTGTTTTACCACTAATTGGTATGTCACCCAGATCATAACACTTGGTAACCAATACTACTGGTTAAGAGAAGAGTATGTCAGGTTTAACAGAAATTTGATTCCTGTTCAAATCCTAGTGATGACTAAAGGTTCTTTCACTTGGCTAATCCTGAACTCTTTCAGGATTATTCTTACTCCCACTGTTTCCTTAGAACACGAGTCCTTTCTAAAAAAGCTCTTCTTTCACAGGTATAGTCGGGATAGCCAATGAAACGACATTGCTGATCAGTATCAGGCTAGTCATGAGGTTCGGACGAAACGCTACATGACCCGGACTTTCTATGTACAAGTGGGACGATCCCAGCTTCACATTTTAGACAGTGTCTGCAAAACCTACTTAGTCATAGATGTGGTCGGAATATGGTTTATATGGTTTGACTGGTTGAATATTCAATTCATCGGAAACTAATTGAAGATGTATCTCATACATCAGCGATCGAACTATTTCAATCAATGCTCCAACATTTTTCCTAAGACACATTATAACCATTAATGTTCTTGGAAAAGGATATAATGTGAAACATTTTTCTCAGTTTATGTTGTCAGTCAAATTCTTGTTGATCTTATACTTCCTTTGAAGTCCTTGAACTGTTCAAGGTTTCAATTCAATCGCTTATTCTGATAAGCGAAGCCATATTAGTCATACTAATTGACAAATATCGTGAAGTATAACTAATTGTGTTCTTTTTGAAGTTTCGAGCAATACACAGTAAATGATGTGTCCGTTGCTCATAATCTTAATGTCTTTTACATCTCTATGTAAATTTATGACTTTGTTAATTTTGTTCAAGATTTGCAATCATCACCTGACTCTAAGTCAACTGATTCCAAAATCCTATCCTCTGGATCTTTAGGTGATTCATTTCTTGCCACATATGTTTTATTAAGAACTCAATTCATCATGTGACTCGAAGTCAAATGATTCCAAAGTCCTATCCAACTGGACCTTTGGGTGATTCATTTCTTTACCACATATGTTTTACTAAGAACTCAATTCATCATGTGACTCTAAGTCAAACGATTCCAAAGTTCTTTCCAACTGTACCTTTGGTTGAATTGATTCTTTGATTTTAACAATCATAGAGGACACAATTCCTGAATCCAAACACTTTGGATGTATCAACATTCAAGTTATTGCCATGTAGTTAACATACTCACGCAACATTTCAAGGATGATTTTTAAATAGCATGTATTAAAAAAACACCATTTTATAAAACTAAAATATCCTTGAATAATGTACTATATGACAGACAATGTCGCACGCATATAATAAGCTAATAACAAGATCATAATATCTAACTAAACTCCAAAGCTGCATGAGCTTCAGATACAATCTGAATATGCTCCTTATGCAACAACATCACACATCCTACATAGTCCATGCACACAGAGCATATGTGAGAAACACATCCTGTATCAACGAATTAAGGATCAGGAGTTCTGAGTTTTAAGATATTCCTGAGTTGCCAAACCGTTCGGCTTCGAAGCATTTTTTCCAATCTATCTGTGATTGTGTTCCATCTTGTGGATTCCCAGTTGGGACATCGATGAACCGGGCCATACGATCCAGATCGTCTCTTGATGTGCCTTATTACTGGACTCAATCCCGAAGCAGCTGAATCAATGGAACTAAGCTTCTCCATGAACGACTCATACAGAGTCAACATTGAATGCATTCCCATGATAGTCTTACCCTGGTTTCCCTTCCTGTACATCTGGATGAACAGATCAGCGAGTCGAGCTAATGCTCAACTCCCGATCAAAAGGGATAAACAATTTTATACAGTTTGCCTATGTATCCCTCAAACTTAAGAACATGCAAATGGGTGCTACTTCCTTCAAGCTCGCATACTTCAAGCTCTTTGAAGATCTTAGTTCGTCCTTTTTCAACCGGTTCTCAGAACCTTTCCTCAACCAGCTGTGCTAACTTATCTGACCCTAGGAATTCTAAATCCCTGCGGAACTCAAGGTCAATGATCAATAGCATGAGGCAACGAACTTCCTTGGACTTAATGGTCAAGGGTTCATGCTCATCACAAGTTGCTGTGTGATACCATGCTTTGGAGAGCGGACACTCAATAAAATATGGCTTGCCAGCAAAACTAAGAACCATTCTCCATTTGTGAAGCCATACCACATAGTTCAGGCCAGTCAGCTTTACCATATTTAACAGGTGCTTTCTAAAACTCTCAGAAATGGGTGAAGGAGGAGAAGGAGGAGAATTGACACTATCTTTAGACATTTATAAAATTTGAATTTGTTAGTTTAATTTTAATCCTTTTAAATAATTACCCAATTTATTATTTTAACAAAGATAGGATCCGAAATACCCCAACTATGGTGTGAAGAGGGATGTCGTAATCACAACATAATGGTCATTAACGTAGATAAACATTTATCAATTTCAGTCTTATGAAATTCCTAGATCTGTGAGATTCATTGAACTGTTCAATGGCATGTTTAATCTCGGAAATGCTCTACTGTTTGTGACTGGGATGCCGAGGATCACAAACCAGATGTGAATAACCATGCAATTTAGCTTGGTAACCTCAATGTCATTTATCATCTCTAATTGATGTACCGGTTAACCACACACGCTCCATCAATAATGATAAATCATGAGAAACCCATTACCACTCTTTATGAGCCCCTATTAGTGTGCCGGTTAACCACACATGCTCCACTAATGTCTCATAATGTGTAATGTGCAATTTCATGGGATAGCATCAATTCACATTTTCCTAAAGTAACTAGATTGGGATTTTATGAAATGTTCTAGTACTTTGATTAACATCATTATATTTTTAATGAGATTAAGCGGTCCTATCAAACCCATTCGGCTAACGACACTCCACTGATCAGGAGAGCGGTGGGTGAGAATGAACACTCATTAGACCTCCATTTTATAGGTTGTCTCCTTATACCCTCTTTATATCCAGTTTTGTGAATGAGGCCTAATATTGATTTGACTGACCAGTTTATCTTATACATATAATATTAACTTTTAATTTTAATATATATAAGATGTATTTTAACCTTTTAAAATATTTCTGGTTTAATCTTTTAATTTTCTAAAATTAACTCTTTAATTTAAAATTAAATTTAAACCTTTAAGTGATTTAATTTATCTTTTAATTAAACAATTAATTAAACTAATTAAATCTAGATAAACATCACAAATTAATCAAATTAATTTAATCCTATCTTAAACCCTTAATTTTGAAAAAGGCAAGCAAGTGGGTTTAAGGTTTCCATTTATTAATTAATCAAAATTACCAAAAATAAGAAACCTGTAAAACCCTAACTACCAAATTTCGCAGATAAGGGGTGGAGGCTAGGGTTTTCAAAACCCTAGCCACCAAAAACAATTTTGGCCTCCCCAAGTGTTTTATTTTCGAAAAACCCTTGATCAAGTAAAGCAGTTACAACAATTCAATCAGAAAAACAGGAAAAAGCTCTGATACCACTGAAAGGTTTTCTGCAATCTATGAACTAATAATCCTAAGTTCATATGCAACCTAGAAAAGGATCTATGTTTTTATACTATTGAACATATAACAAACAAAATTAAAGGCCAAAAATTTATTTCTAAGGAATTAAATAAGAAAAAACTAACCTTTAGATCCTTAGATCTCTTGGAAGCAAGCACCACATGTGTCGTGCCTCTAATGGTTCACACCCAGAACCAAGCAAGCAAGAAAAGAAGAGAGGAGAAGGGTAGAAACCCTTAGAATTTCGTGGTTTATGAGGAGTGGAGGAGGCCTTTATTTATAGCCTCTAGGTGATAAGCAATAAGGAGTATAACTACCTTATTTAAGATCCTGATATGATAAGGCTTTTATCATATAACTTATCATTGCCATAAATAATGCCAATACCATTAAGGAATGTGAAACGCTAAGGCCTTAGGCCTCAATTTCGTTCAACCCAATTAGGTATGCCCTAATTGTCAATTGCTCAACTATTGAACAATTACAATTCAGCCCCTGCACCTTTAATTAATCCAATTAATCCCAAAATTAATTCCAATTAATTTTTGATCAATTATTAATTAAATATTATGATTTCTAATTAATATATTATTCTCAAAATATATTAACAAATCATATTTCTCTCTATCTCTCTTTAAGTTATCTTGTCCCCTGCTAGGTTTTGCGGGCAACCCAAAAAGACTATGCTGCCATCAATCAAGTATATTCCTAAATTATAGTCATGGCTTAGACATCTAATCCAACAAACATACGTTTCACTCAATGCAGTCATCAAAGATTGCACTTTCGATTTTAGCGGTCATAAATTTTCCGTGAATTTAGTTCCTATGGAACTTGGTAGCTTCGACATCATCGTGGGAATGGATTAGCTATCCCAAAGCCATGCTAAAATAGTATGTTGCGAGTAGTTCATTCGTATTCCTCTTGCCGACGGTCAAATTCTTCATATTTATGACGATACTCATTCGAAAAAGCTTAGTCTTATGTCATGTACTCAAGCTTGATCATATCTACGTAAAGAATACATGGCTTTCTTAGCCCATGTGGTGGAAACAAAGGTCACAGACAAGAAGATCAAAGATATTCCGATTGTACGAGACTTTCTCGACATCTTTCCCGATGACGTATCTGGACTCCCTCCAGTATGTGAACTAGAGTTCCGCATCGATCTCGTTCCTGAGGCTACTCCTATAGCCAAGTCTCCATATCGGTTGGCTCCAACTAAGATGCAAGAATTGGCAAGTCAGCTCCAAGAATTAACCGATAAGGGATTTATCCGCCCTAGTACTTCACCCTCGGGAGCCCCAGTTCTCTTCATAAAAAAGAAAGATGGTTCGTTTCGTATGTGTATCGATTATCGGGAGTTAAATAAATTAACCATCAAGAACCGATATCTGTTACCTCGGATCGACGACCTTTTTGATCAGCTTCAAAAAGGTTCATGCTTCTAAAAAATTGACCTCCGCTCGGGTTATCACCAACTTCGAGTTTGGGAAGAAGACATCCCCAAAACCGCTTTCCGAACCCGCTATTGTCATTACGAGTTCACCGTTATGCCTTTCGGCCTAACAAATGCCCCTGCCGCATTCACGGACTTGATGAATCGGGTATTTAAACCTTATCTCGACCATTTTGTTATCGTCTTTATTGATGACATACTCATTTACTCCAAGACAAAGGCAGAGCATGAAAGACACCTTCGCTTAACTCTCCAAACGTTGCAAGGAAATCGACTCTACGCCAAATTTTCGAAATGCGAGTTTTGGTTAAATAAGGTACAATTCCTCGGTCATATTGTAAGTGACAAGGGTATTTTAGTCGATCCTGCAAAAGTTGAAGCAGTCAATAATTAGAAAGCCCCACGTACCCCCACAGAAATTCTGTCCTTCCTCGGTTTAGCCGGCTATTACCGGCGTTTCATTTCAAATTTCTCAAAGATCGCTTTACCGCTTACTTCTCTCACTTGCACGGGTACGCCATTTGATTGGGGACCCAATCAGGAAGACGCTTTCCAAACCCTTAAACAAAGATTGTGTGATGCTCCGATTCTTACACTCCCTGAAGTATCCGAAGATTTCATGGTATTCTGCGATGCCTCCAACCTCGGTCTAGGTTGTGTTTTGATGCAAAGGGGAAAGGTTATAGCTTATGCATCACGGCAACTCAAAATCCGTGAAAGGAATTATACGACTCATGATTTGGAGCTTGATGCCATGGTTTTCGCTCTTAAAATTTGGAGGCATTACCTTTACTACACTAAATGCGTAAATTTCATCGACCACAAGAGCTTGCAATATATTCTTGATGAAAAGCAACTCAATATGAGGCAAACACGATGGGTCGAACTCCTAACTGATTACGAGTGTGAAATATGCTATCATCTGGGCAAGGCAAACGTTGTAGCTGACGCGTTAAGCCGAAAAGAATATGCCAAAGCATTTCATCTAATATGTTCTCCTATCTTGTCCAATCTCAGCGACCTAATTCGAGGAGCCCAACACTCGGCAATTACCGAAAATGACATGCCCACGGGAATTGATAGGAAATTGGAAACTAAATCTGATGGTATTTTCTATTATCAAGATCGCATCTGGATCCCAGATCGCGACAATATTCGTACATTCCTGATGGATGAAATCCATAAAAGTCGATATTCCATTCATCCTGGTGCTGAAAAGATGTATCATGGCTTGAGAACCAATTATTGGTGGTCGGGAATGAAAAAGGAGATTGCTTTATTCGTGGCCAAATGTCTTACATGTTCCAGGGTCAAAGCAGAACATCAACGACCCTCTCGACTATTGGTCCAACCAGTAATCCCCGAGTGGAAATGGGAAACGATCGCCATGGATTTCGTAACCAAACTTCCTCGTACCACAAAGGGACACGACAGCATTTGGGTAATCATTGACAATTTGACCAAATCCGCTCATTTCCTTCCCATCCGTGAACATTTCAAGGTCGAACAACTTGCTCGGATTTACATCGACGAGATAGTTAGTCGGCATGGCATCCCTCTCAGCATCATTTCAGATCGTGATGAGAGATTTCTCTCTTGGTTTTGGCAATCACTTCAAGCAGCCATGGGAACCCGCCTCGATCTGAATACCGCCTATCATCCTTAGACCGATGGTCAATCTGAGAGGACAATTCAAACACTCGAAGATATGTTGAGGGCGTGTGGCTTAGATTTTGGAGGAAACTGGGACTCTGATTTACCGTTAGTGGAATTCTCCTATTATAACAGTTATCATTCTAGCATCAGGATGCCACCATTTGAGGCATTATATGGTCGTAAAAGCCGATCTCCTATATGCTGGCATGAAACTGGCGAGTTCCACGTGATTCGTGCAACAGTGGATTCTCTAATCATTGGTCTTGAGCTTATCCAGGAAACAACCGACAAAATCACTCAGATTCGCAATAATATTCTCGCAGCTCGTAGCCGACAAAAGAGTTACGCCGACAAGCGACGCAAACCGCTTGAAATTACCGTGGGTGACATGGTCATGTTAAAAGTGTCCCCATGGAAAGGTGTGGTTCGATTTGGACGTAAGGGTAAATTGGCAACCCGCTACGTAGGCCCGTTTATGATCTTGAAAAGGATCGGACCAGTAGCCTACGAGTTGGATCTACCAACAGAGCTTAAGAAAGTTCACCCAGTATTTCATATAGCCAACCTCAAGAAGTGTTTAGCAGAAGAGAACCTTCATGTTCTTCTCGAGGATATCCAAATCGACGAGACAATGTAATTTATCGAGAAACCCTTGGAAATTGCCGACCGGAAGGAAAAGCAACTCAAAAGAAGTCGCATTCCCCTGGTCAAGGTCAGGTGGCAGTCGGCACATGGACCCGAGTATACATGGGAGCGTGAGGATCATATGGTACCAAATACCCGCAGCTTTTCTCTTAAGGTACTCCCTTCTTAAATTTCGAGACAAAATTTCCTAAATTAGGCGACACTGTGACATCCGCTTAAAATGGATTCGGGTCAACCCAACCCAATTGGAAATTCAATAAACCCTACTCGAAATTAGTTGACGCTAATAGGATCAAAACCCATACACTACGATATAAATTGACGTTAATAGCAATATAGCATAGTATAACGTTATAACTATAATCAATTTAAATTATGATACCATATTAAAATCAAATCAAAGTATGATGCTCTAATTAAATTAAAAGAATCAAACTTGAATGCTATAATTAAACTTCAAATCAAAGTAGATTGTTATAATCAAATAATAACCTTTTTTTTTAAAACTCTATTTTTATAAACACTACATTAAATTTTATAAAACTCTTATATTAATTAGTGTATTATATAAAAGATGTTTGTGTTAGTGGCGAATTATGAAGACCACCAAAAGCACAAAGTTATTCCCATGGTCTCCCACTCACACCTCCCATCATCTTTTCTTTCCTTTTTTCTCCCAAAACATTATTCTTATCACCACTCAAACCCTCTCTATTCTTTCTCTCACTCTCAATCTCGAAATTCTTCCAAGAAATCTCCATATTTCAGCCAAGAACACTCCATTATACTCAAATCTTCATCCCTCTTGAAGCATTCATCAAGGTATGTTGTTAAAAGTTTTAAATTCATACATGAAACAAATTAAATCCACCAAACTATCTAAAACTCATTTTATGTATAAACCTGATTTTATCAGAATCCCATCAATAAAATAAGATGTTCTGAAAATTTTTAGAAAATAACTTATTTTTATCGAATTACTATAATTATTGCAATAAAATATTTCAATAATTTACATAAAATACTTTTTGCAGTAAATAAATTCTGGGAAAATTCTGAGATGACCCATAAACTGAGTAAACATAGTTTTTGAATTTTCATGCATTTATATTACTGTTTTATTGTTATTTTGTATTTTATTTTGTTGATGATAAATAAATAGTAAAATATAGTTATGTATGTCTAAAACTAGATTTTATATTTTTTGCATCTTAATAACATTATAAAGACTCCAGGAACAAATTTAAAGATTTTTTTAAGAATGTTTGCTTATTTATCCTGATTTAATGATTGTTTAATGGGTTAAATTTATAATAAATAGCTACACATGTCCGAAAATTATAAAACCTTATCACAATATCATATACTACATATGTATCATATATAAAAAGTTTAATGAATATTCATTAATAGTTTACTATTATTTATGATTTTATCGATTAATTAATAAAGAAAACACATAAGAAATACTTCCCATAGTCACAAATATCCAAACCTCTTAAAATAGGCTCAATATCATGTTATAAAACTATGGTTAAGTTTCCAGAATTTTTGGGGATCATTTATTATTTTTCCCAAAATTTGTTGTTGTTTAATCATTAAAATAATAAATAAATACTAAAGCTGTTCCGAAATATATGACAATTTTACAGTATTTACTATTGTATGAAATAATGATTTTAGAATAACTTCTGAATGTTTCATTACTGTTTAGTATTTAAAACCATTTTCATAATTATTTAAGCATGTAAAAATGGATTTTTTAATGATTATTTCATATAAATAATTCTTTAAAATATATAAAATCTGTAAATACTTATAATTTGACAAATTATTATTTTAATAAGAAATTATTAAAATCTTGCCTAAAGTGAAAATGTAAATTAATTATGCAAAGTAATTAATTCAATTTAAAATTTATTTAACATATGAATACATTAATAGTCAAAGCAAAATGGATTATTGTTAATTCATCTAATATAAGAATATGTGTCTAATTATATTTATTAATACTCCATTCCCGTTTATCGATTTCTAAGCAAAAACTATTAATTATATTAGGTTCTACGTCATTTTGACCCAAGCCGTCCATCATACGACACGTGCATTCCGTTTTGGACTAATGTGAGTAATCTACCCCATATTTTATAATTTTCAATACTTTTGGGGTGTATCATGTGGATCTAATATGTTTTCAACTTTATTTGATTATTTTGTCACAATTGAGACATTGTTGGGACATTTATACATGAATCATTATTTGTATAATTATTGTTTGTTTACGCTACATGTACTTGTAGTGCATTACCATTTTTAGTCTAATCTCCATGACTATGCCCGTATTCTTGAGGTACGTTATGGACAATAATAGCGCTATTGGGTTGACCACCCCGCCTTGGGACGCTAAGGTGATTGATCGCACGTGGTTGAGTGTGTATGATGATTAGATGCACCATCATATATATATATATATATATATATATATATATATATATATATATATATATATATATATATATATATATATATATATATATATATATATATATATATATATATATATATATATATATAGGGTGAGGACTTATTGATGTTGTTATCATTTGTTAATCAATTTTTGATTTATAAACCGTTATCTCAATAACACTTGCTTGCCGACTTCAAAAGAAAACAAATTTCAAATTATAAATATTTCAAACTCACAATTTTCTTTAATAAAACTGGATTACTCACCAACTCTCGTAGTTGACCTGTTTTAACCCATGATGCAGATTTGAAGAATGAAGTTGATGAAAAGTAGGGTGTACCTTAGAAACCCACAAGACTATTTAAATTTGATGTAATAAATGTTGTTTGTATTTGAATTTGAATTTGTATGTTGTGGATCTTGTTTTTCTACTTAGTACTTAATTGAATCTAATCATATTATAACATAGTTGTCATGAGACTTTGAACAATATATCACGCCTTGATCAATTCCGCCAAGGATTGGGGTGTGACACTAACATCTCAGCCAACTGGTTGAACAACTCAAACACAATGAAAGCAGGTTTCCATTGATTCAACAAAGAAAAACCAAAGAAAACCAAATACAACCAAAGAAAACCCAAAAACAACAAAAGGAAATTACATATTCTTCCTTGAGTTTGTAATAGTGCCACATTGGGGGATCACCGAGATGGAAAGACTGGTGGATGCGTATCTCACACTCATCCACAAAGAGCCGAGTTCCATTGACCAGCATCACATGATACTAGTTGTGGGCGGTTGTGCGAAGATTGTCGCCGACCACCATCCCCTCTTGTACCAGACCTCGACGAGGTCAAACTGCTTATACTGCACCATAATCTTTGGTGGCACAGGCTGCAGGAAAGGGAAGCTTACATGGACCGTCAGGGGTCTACCGGTCTCGCCGTCCGTCAGGGTGGTCATCCTCACCTCGTAGCGATGATTCCAAACACCAGTGATGACACCACCATAAATACCAACAGCGTATTCACCGTCTTGCATCTTCACTTCGACCTTGTCGTGGTGGTTGTAGGGAAGCTAAGCCATCTGTCTGTTTTTCTTTCTGAATTCTCTTTCTGGTATACATTTTTCTTCTAACGGTTGTTCCTTTTATAGGCAAGCAATAACCGGTTTGTCTTCCCAATTATGACGATTAATTTACTTCTCTGGGGTAATTATGGGTTTAACAGCCTTAATTGTGCTTATTTGTGGCAGAGACGGCTGATTAGACGATTGATTAGACGTTTCCATCTTTCCCGGCGGAGCATTAATGGTCTCTCCATGATGGTTGACTACTGCGTCAGCAACTGACGGCTTCCTCATCATTCCATGAGATGACATGTCAATTCTTTTTGTCTTGTTTTCTATTATTTAAAATCACAAAAATACCTTCTTTTCTTTTCTTTTTTGTATGAAACCATGAATTGACGGAAATCTTTCTCGTACTTTTTCTTGTACCTTACATGAAGTTCAATGATTATTGAAATCAAACCAATTTCAGTATATGGCTTCAGAAACTCTAGTCAAAGATCGCAAATCATTTTCACCATGATGCGCTGTGAGACTCACAACCCATTCTTAACCAATCTTCTACTTCTCCATCATTCTCATTTCCATATAACCGTAAACCTTATGAAGGTTCTCAGCATTACCACTGAAAACTGATGGTTACACAACCACAGTGTTAATGATTTCGGAATTGTTTTCACCACATTTCCGAATGAAACCCAAGAATCCAAACACCTATTCTGAATTGACGGATTCAATTGAGAAATCTCAACTTTTTTTTTTCTGAGTGATCTTAAGGAAATATTCTAAGACCAAAGTTATTTCTTCCCAAAAGATCCAGATTTTACTTTTTAATGAGATTTCTGATATTCCCACAGTTACTTTCAAAGTATCCAACCATACTTGTTATTAATGGCTACATTGGTCAAACAAGTACTTCCTTCCGATTTCGGACTTATGTCTAGTTTCAGAATCCGTTGGAAGCTTAGCCACCCAAAAGAACCAAATTCTTAAAAGGATGCCTTTCAATGATTCTTAAAAACCATATGATCGTAATTCAACGGGAAACCACACAAGCACTTCCGAATCTCTCTTGATTCAGAAGGAAGAGATCATTGCCTGGGATCCATCTTCCTTTATGTCATTCCGACATCACAGATTTCCCAGATATTAATTTTGTTTTATTTCTCTTCATTTGGCACACTCTTGCACAAAAATCAATCTTTATTTTTCTAACTCTGGTTTCTTGGTGATAAGGTTCATTTGATAATTTTTAGAAACGATTCATATCTCTTGGATGACACTTGGAGAAAAAGTTTCAAAAGGCGTGAACTTTTGAAATTCAAGTGACGTAATCCACGTGTGTCAGTTGCACCGTCATTGTCCCATCAGCTGAATTATTGCATTTCATGCGCCTGACAAGGCGACTTTGGGGGGCAACTCATTATGACAGAGAGATTTTTGGGGGAACGGAACCGATTTGTTTGGGATTTTCTCTCTCCACTTGAATTCCCAAAGATATAAATGGATTTTTGACGCTTTCTCTCTCTCTTTACTGCTCCCAATTTCTCTCCAAAGTATTCATCTTCTCTCTCGCGCATCTTTCTCTCATGCTTTCATCAATGGCGGCCATACTAAAAATCAAGTCAAACCAAAATATGGTCATCAATCTGGATTCTTCTCTTTACGCTGAAGGTATTCGTCCTATGATCGAATGCCTGAAATACTCAAGAATCTCTCAAGCACTAATAACATCTGCATCTGTTCCAATCTCTCATCTGTCTGCTGCTTACTCCACCGCCTCCTACAACAAACAAGACGAATTTGTTGTATACGAACTTGCAACTCTCAAGGTTCGTGTCTCTAAAACCCGTTTTAGCAAATTACTAGGGTTTGCTGAACGTGAAAACTTGGTTGATCCTGAATCAATTCAACTAGTCATGCTCCAAAAGTTAGTCTTTCAGATTGGTTACAAGGGCGATATTGATCTTCTGTCAAAATTCACAAAGAAAGGGCTACCTCCTGTTTGGAATGCACTTTTTACTATCTTATTCAAAAGCTTTTCTGAAAGAACTTCAGGCTCCGACAGCGCAAGTAGGCAATTTTGCACCATCATCTACGGCCTTTATCACGACATCAACCTGGACTATGACTCTGTTCTTTGGCCTCACTTTGTTGAAACTATCTCCTACAAACAACGAGAAACCGAAATCTCGTGTGCTCATTTTTGGTCGATTGTCGTTTAGTAGGCGATTTCAAAGAAAGATATACGAGTCATGACTGACTCTGTCAAGGGCACAATTTCAATTCTTCCGACTGGGTCCTTCGTAACTACGAAGGTGGACGATTTTGAGTTTATTGGTTCAATTCCTGTGGAAATGTCGAAGAGAGTTCTGAGCACTGTTGGATGTGTAACTGAGTACTGCAAGGTCTCAACGCTCAATGTTCGTCTACTTGATCAAAAGCATCAGGAGGCTTTCAATAAACTAGATAATCCAAATAAGGTCTCCTAACGAAAAGGAAAGAGATCAATTTCCGAGACCGAGAAGCTTGTCAAACGCCAAAGAAAGCTTCGGAAAGTTATTATGACACCGCCATTGGAAGATGAACAATCAAAGCAACATACATTGTCTAATCCTGTACAAGGAACACTCGATGCGAACGACGATGAAGATGACACCGGGAATACTAGTTCCAAACCTCCTTCACCGCCTCATGTTCCCACTCCTAAAAACACTCCACACTCCAGTCCAAAACCAACCCCCAACAACTCTCCATTACACAACATTAACACTCACATATCACCCTCACCATCACCAAAACAAACTACCATCCCTTCTCCTACTCACCAAAACCTCCATCTGATGACGAAGACATTATGTTTTACGATGAACAGGATGATCTTTCAGACTTCCTTGAATCCCCTTCAAATGTTAAACTCAATTCCGAAAGCAGGAATGCTCCGATGACTCAAGTGCAATTCAAAGAACTCTCAGCCAAGCTGGATTCGCTACTTCAATCCAACAAGGCTCCCTCCACTTCCGACTGGCAATCCCAGTTGGATGCCCACAAGAAATCTGTGAGACATTAATCAGTGAAAACGTCAATATTATTGGTGACTTTACTATGCAGATGGACAAATCTGAGAGGTATATGACGAAAACCTCAACAACTGTTGGCATACTGCAAACTGACGTTCTTAAGTTCATGCAGGATTTCCGAGATGCTCACCACTCAAACAATTCTTAGATGCAGAAGGTCATTTCTGGGTTGGGAGAATCGCTGAAGGAAGAGAATGAGGCTCTCTCAGACCTTCGTTTCGAACTGAAAAAGGAGCATTCCGACCTCGTCTCCTCCCTTGATGCTAAGGTGGATCAACTGAAGAAGGATCTGGCCATGGAAAATGAGGTCATGGATCAATTGGCTGCCAAAACGACCAAGATTCAAGTTCTGAAGATAGACCTTAAACATACATCGGCAGTCTTAGCCTCTTCCGTTTCTCAGAACAAAGCTTTTCGAAAATGTGCTTCCGACATCGACTTGTTTTTTAGGCGTATAGTCGAAAAGGGTGATCCCATTCTTACTCCTCATGTTCGAATGCACCTCACCAATAAGCTTCATCCCGTTCTCACTCTCTTAGCTACATTAAAAGGTGTTTCGGAAGGCGATGCCTCTCCGAAACAAGGAGGAGACAAGAAAGATGAACCTCCGGCGAATGAGAAACTCCGACAAACAATTAAGATGCAGACCAGTCAAACACCGAAATTGCGAACAAAAAAAACCCGGTCAAGCCTTTATTCTCAACCATCGGAAATGTGAATGAACCAGGGACTACAAAGTCTGCTGATGTCACTCAAAAGCTTGATTCCGACTGGTTTAAACGAATGAACACTGAAGGATCTGTTGGTCACTCATCCGCTGGCCCCTCGAAACGCAAAGATAAAAAGATAGGGTGTGACGACTTACAAGAAGAAGTTGAGCTTGATGATGTAGCAAAGTCAACCAGGGAAGCCAGAGATAAAGAAATTGATAACATTCAAGAGCTGACTTGTAAGCTTGATGCTGAAGAAGCTGCTGCAAGGGAGGCTGAATTGTTGTTGGAAACACATAAATCTTTGTTTCCAGGCTGGCATCATAAGAAGATGAAGATGGAAGCAATAACTGAGTGAATTGAAAACTGGTTACAGCCAGTTTGCTCTTTCGATACGAGCAATGATGTAGACTCTCAGTTTGATTTTTTGATGACTGCCAAAGCCTTCCTTTTCCAAAGCTTTGAGGAACTGCTCAACACTCCCCTCTCCAGTTTAGAAGTAAATGACCAGATCTTCACATTTTATCTGAACAACTCCATGGCTCAGCATCTCACTTGGAGTCTAAAGAAAATTGTTCAGCTGCACGTCCGGCTTCCAGAAGTAACAACCCCGTTCCGAGATGCTCGTTTCACAGCACGCAGAGGTAATGATAAAGAAACGACTGAATTCTCTCTGGCAGACTTACCCTTCAAGAATCCATTTGATTGGATTTCTTTGTTCAACATTCTGTCAAGAGAACCTGCCAAATACAGTCCTCTTTCCGATCACCTTAAAAGAATGATTGGCTACTACATCCTTGAAATTGCGAAGCTGGATGTGGAAGTCGCCTCTCGTCTGGACAAAGTTCCTTTGTATGATAAAAGGGATCCTCCCTCTAATATGAGCCAACGAAGCATTGGAAAGATTGATAAAAATCAGTGGAATGTAGCATTCAATTCAAAGGAAGGGGGCACATCCTTCAAAAGGATGTTTTATCTTAAAGACAAGCATCTGCATAGAACTGTTGTTTTGGAACACATCCTTCAGATCATCAACAAGCATAAGTCCAACCACTACAACGAAAAGAAATGCTTCAATGATATGTTGAATTGGTACATGGCGTTCCAAAAGAGAATTTTGTCTATGCTTCCGAAGGTGTTCGGCAGAGTAGATCAGGGTCCGAAACTTGAACCTGAAGAATGAGGACTCTTCCTCACAATTTGACTCAAAGGGGGAGATTTTTAGGTTATAAATGTGATTGAGTCAATTGCGTATGCATTTATAAAGCCTTTAGATTAGCCGTGTATTTATGGGTGGACTTGTCCATTCCATATTTAGTTTTTGTATATAAGGCATGCACGTACCCTAATTAGGGTCAACAACTTTTGTAACTCTTGTTCACGGCACTCATACATAATAGTTCTCTTTGAATTGTTCTTGAGTTGCTTATACAATCATTCGGCATCAGTTCTTCAGATCTTCTTCTTGTTTATTATAATTCCGCTTTATTGAATCTCGATCTATTACTTTGTTCTAACAAGAGTATTGATAACGCCTATCAATATCAAGTATTTTAGTTGTTGTTAGGCTATCATAGATGTATTGGTATTACTCTCTACTTATGCTAGTGCATATATGCAAAAAATGATGAAAACAGAGACTAAACGTGGACAAAATGAAAGAAGTTTGGATAAACACCCTTTCAGTAGAAGTCGTATGCATGTCGTGGAATGAAGACACGCGCGTCACGCATAGTCAAAGGTCAGGCGGTTTAGAGAAATTGAAACAGCAAGATACGAGGATAATAGATAAGACGCGACGCGGATATAAGCTCTGTGCGGCGTGGATAAACCTAATTTGCAACAATAAATAAAGGTCATTAGGTCAAATTTCAAAGGCGAAGAACGACCTGTAAGGTGGACCTTAGGATTCTTTGACTCAAGGATTCGGATTTTAGTACCATAATTGGTATTCTTTTATGTTTTCAATTTTAGTTTAATAATATTTAGTTTAGTTTAGTTCCAATTTTCTTGTTTCTGGATTGATTGTATCAGTAGCAATAGTTTAGTTTGTTTTTATTTCGAGATCAGTGACTATTGTTCTTTGGATTTGAGTTTTATGCAAATTAATCATTTGGTTTATGTTTTATTGCACTTTTTCAGTATTATTGATGTTTGGATGTGATTTGAATGTGTTTGGTTTGATTATTTGCTTCTGAATTCTGGACTTAGTTTATGATTTCAGTAAGGAACTTTAGTTTATAATTTGGTTTAGTTTAGTTTGTTTTATGTTTGAATTGGTTTTTGGCATTTGTGTCGGTATTGTGTTGTTATTGGTTTTTCGGGAAAGTAGAAAGAAACTTGCTGGATGTAGCGTGACACTACAGTTGGTCTTTGATCGTTCTATCTTGACCACCAAAATCCCGCGGATCGACCCTTGCTACTGCTATACAAGTTAGTCGGTGATGTTTATTTTCTTATTTTTGACCGCATAACGACCTAGGCGTGTCAAATTTTGGCGCCGTTGCCGGGGAGTTGTGTGCTTTAGGATAGTCGATCAGTGGTTTGTTTCTGATTTTTGATTTAGTTTTGGTTATTTAGTTTGATTAGTAATTTGATTTTTAATTTTGACGGTCTTTTTGCACTAGTGCATGCGTACCCGTCGGGGTGGGCAGACATCACCCTTGTTATTTGACTCTGAAATTGAGCGAACCGCGCGCAAGAACTGTGTGCATAGGCATTTTATTAACATGAGTCCCAATAGTGTAGTCATAGAGGATGTTACCAATGAGCCCATGGGCGAGGTATCGGGGTGAGCACCATTTATACCCCCAGTTTCTGAATTTCATATTGGTAGCACTAGTGCTAGTGGTGGTGCAGTTTCAGCCCTTACACCAATACCATCATGCACTCAGCCTTTGGTCCAGCCTTTAGGTCAACATGTTATCAATCCTTTAGGAAATCTCGTATCTGCTGTGATGGCTTGGGGGCGCCGACCCGTGATGGCACCCCACATCCGCGACAGCAGGTACCAGTTTCTCAACTACAACCCTTACCACAACAACAACCCTTACAACAACCTATTTTTAAACCACAACCACCATTTCAACCTATACCACCACAAACCCAACCTCAATTACAACCACAACAACCTTACCAACAGCAGTACCAGTACTAGGAAGTAGAGCCATTATACGATGAGGAAGACGAAGGATGGATGCTGAATCATCCAGTCCAGCAACAACAGCAATGGAACCGAGGTCAGGGACCTTCGAGGAGATATCAATAGCAGCATCAACTACAGGGGCAGCGACTTTATAAAAATGAGTTATACAATGACGGTAATTTCGTTCCACCTCTGTATTTTTCTCAACCGATGGGGCAGTCGGTTGCATCACAGTTCCAACCAATGGAGTATGATAATGCTTCGTCCATTTATTTTCCTGAAAATGTAGATAATCAAGTAGAGATAAGGCCGCAACTATTAGGAGTGTTAACACAGTTTAGAGGATATAAGACTGATGACCCGTACAGTCATTTATATGAATTCTTAACAATAGCGAACGCAAATACTCCTAGAAACTCCAATAGAGATATTTTTAGGTTAAGATTATTTTCATTTACTCTAAAGGATAAGGCCTAATATTGATTTACATCATTACAACCTAATAGTATTACTACCTGGGAGCAATTGAAAGCAAAGTTTCTTCAAGAATTGTACCCAGCTAGCAAGACCACAGAGATTAGGAGAGCTATTCAGGACTTCCATGATGCATTTGAGTGACTAAAGAAATTGATGCGATCTTGCCCACATCATGACATTCCACGATGGCAACTTGCCAAGATATTCTTCGACGGGGTGGACACGACAAATCAAGCAATGATTAATGCTTCATCCAGCGGAACAATAATGATGCAGGAACCAGATGACGCTTAGAGGTTTTTGGAGCAACTCAGTAATGGGCCTAAAGCAAACTTTTCTACAAGGAAACCAGTGAGCACCGCGGCAGCAATAAGTGCAGATGCCGATTGGAAAAAGGAAGTGAAGAAAGAGATAGGAGATTTGAACAGGAAGTTTGATAGGTTAATGGCAACCCTTCAAAATGGTCCAGAGAATCAACAGCAAGGCAACCAACAAGGGCAAAGGCCCCAAGAAATCAATCAAGTTTACGGGCAAGGTCAAGGACAATATAACAATAATGGAAGACCTTATAGACCCTATAACCAAGGTGCCCAGAATTACAACAACAACAGGCAAGACAATTATCTAGAGCAGTCTTCTAATCAACCAAGGCAGTTTCAGGCCGCGAACAACAGTGGTCCTAGCGGAAGTAACAACAACAATAGGGGGCCGACCAACACCAACAATAATGCCCCGGAGAGTCAGGATAATATGATAGCCAAAATATACGAGCTTGTGAATGCCAGTCGGCAGCAGACGCATGCAAATGCTAAAGCTATTGCAAACATGGAAAGGCAGATAGCGCAGATGGCTGAGGATCAACGAAGGAGGGATAATGGTAAGCTTCCAAGAAACACGGAGGTAAACCCCAATCATACGCAGAGGGCCAGTAAGAAGCATGTTAATGCTGTGGAAACAGAATGGAGAAAGGTCACAGAGGAGGATTTGATAGGAAAAGAAAGTGAAATTAAGACTAAGAAAGGTGAAGATAAGACTAAAGATGGTGACCCAATTAAGGATGAAAGTGATGTTCAAATGGAGGAACAACCAGTTATAGCTGGTAATAAGCAGAAGAAGAAGGAAAAAAAGGCGAAAAAGAAACAAGAAGTACCCAGCATGCCAAGTGGGCCGTCGATCAACCAGCCACTATGGGATGAGCTAAAGAATGCGCCAGAAAACTCAAAGATTCTGCAGGAAATGTGCAAGAAAAATGAGAAATTCAAGGTGGCAACACCAGAGACGGTGCGATTGACTGTTAAGGCGAGTGAGGCTTTGTTGGAAACATTGCCCAAAAAGGTAAAGGATCCAGGTTCGCCTTTGATTACTGTCACTGTGGGTGACGTCATCATTCGGAATACGCTTTTAGATCTTGGAGCAAGTGTCAATGTCCTGCCAGGGTACCTTTATGATAAATACAAAAATGAAGAATTGGAACCCGCGAAAATGGTGTTACAATTGGCAGATCACTCTACAAAAGTCTCTCAGGGTAAGCTGACGAATGTGATCGTCAAGGTCGGCGATTTCTTCTATCCGATAGACTTTTTGGTAATGGAATATGAGAGCCTGGAAGACGCGCCAGCAATAATCTTAGGACGTCCATTCTTAGAAACAGCCGGGGTAGTGGTGGACTGCAAGACAGGGGACATGGACATCTCCTTTGGAACACAGAAGCGTAAGTTGAATATGTTCGGGTGTCCGATAACTTTACCGCCAGGGTATGACGATAAATACCTGAACAATAGACCGTTGATGGCACCGAGGGCAAGTAATGGTGAGGGTAAGAATCAGGCATAGGAAAGTGGAAGCGTAGGAGAAGAGATTCTTTGGGAAGCAAAAAGACATCCATTGGCATCGGTAGTGACTCGCTTAGGTCGTCGTGCGGTCAAAAAAAATAAAACCTCACTCTCACTAATATAGTGGTAGTCAGGGTCGATCCACAGGAGTTATGTGGTCAAGTTAGGTGATAGATTACCAATTGTAGTGTCACTTTACAACCAGAGGGTCTAGTTTCTACTTTACCAAAAATCAATCCAAAATCCAAATGATTACCAAAAACTAAATCTAACATTAACCAAACCAATTCAATTCACTTTCTAAACCAAGGTTGTTTACTGAAATCAGAAAGTATGATCCAAATTAGAAACAACAAAAACAATCCAAACACATCCAAAGCAACAAAACATAAATTAAAGGTAAAATGAGCAAATCAAAATTAACCGAATGATTAACTTGTATAAACTCAGATCCAAAGTATCCCAAAATAGTAAACACGAAAATCTGAAACTTTAACCTAATGCTAATGGTTGTCACACCCAATAACACCAAGCTAAACTACAAAAACTACTAAACTATACGAAAATTAAATGAGAAACAGAAATACCACGAATGGTGACTGAAAAACCGAATCTTGGAGTCAAAGAAGCTTTATATCCACCTTGGGGGTCGTCCTTTTGCTACTGATTTCGACCTAGAAGCCTCTATTTATAGTTTTGGAAAATAAGTGGCCGCGGTGCGCGTATGGGTTTATCCCTATTTTTTCGTAGTTTGAATTCTTCTCACCGCCTCATTTTGACTCAGCACGTCGCGCCCTTATGCTTCCTGCGGCGCGCGTATGAATCCGACTCCTTTTGTCCTTATCTCCAAACTCCTTCCATTTTGCACGCATTTAGCCCCTGTTTACATCTTTTCTTTCCAAACAAGCACTGACACAAAAAGTGAGAATACCACAACATATATGATATAAAATCACCAAGAATAGGGCCTAACAACGACTAAAACACTTGATATTACTAGGCATTGTCAGGTGGACAAGATGCAATTGCTAGATATGATTGAGATAATGGAACTGAAGCACCAACAGTATGAAAAGGACACAAGATGCAGGAAGGGAAGGTCTTTCAGATTCTGGACGCTCAGCAACAGTGGATCAGTCAGGTGAGCGATCGTATTACGCAACTCACAACGCTGCTTGCGACATTGGTTCATAACTTTGTGCCCGAGATGAGGAGGACGATGCCACAAGAAGAAAGGGAAGAATAAGGAGTTTAATGTCTGGCTGAAGACGTTAAACTTAGCGCTTTTTAGGAGGCAACCCATCCGTAAATAGGTTAGGTATTTTGTTATTGTAGTAATTAGGAAAGTTTAATCATCATCATTGCAGGAATTCATAGCACAAGGCAAGTGTGGGGTCAAACAGAAGACATTGGAAAGATTGAAGGGCGCGATGCGGCTGAGATGAAAGCACGCCTGACATTGCAGCGGTCGTCATGCGGTCAAAAATAGTAAAATAACCTCACTCTCACTCAGCACAGTGGTAGTCAGGGTCGATCCACAGGAGTTACGTGGTTAAGGTAGGCAACAGATTACCAACTGTAGTGTCACTTCTATAGCCAGAGGATCTAGTTTCCGACTTATACTAAGCTTAATTACCTACTGAAATCAGAAATATATCTCAAAATCAGAAGCAATCAAGATCAAACCAAACATCAAACACAATCCAAACATCCAAAAAATCATTCAAAAGCATAAACCGATCAATTAACATAAACCGAATGATTATTATAAAAACTCAGATCTCAAAGATTCAAAATAGTAACATCAAATCTGAAAAGCTAAAACCTAGTGCTAATGGTTGTCACACCCAAAGACACTTACTAAATCTACCGAATTAACTAAACTAATTGGAAATTAAAAGAGAAAACATAAAAATACAAAATGATGATTGCCAAAAGCTGAAACTCGGAGTCAAAGAGCCTTGGGAGTCGTTCCTATGCCAGGTATTTGCTGATTTTTTCAACCTAAAAGCCTCTATTTATAGTTGCAAAAATCCTGAGCCCGCGCCATGCATAAGTGGATCCCACGTCGCGCGTAGGGGTTTATCCCCGTTTTATCGGAATATGAATTCTTTCCACCGCCTCATATCCGCGTTGCACCTTGATGAATTCCGCGGAGCGCGTACGTCTTTTCCTGATTCTGCATTGATCTTCAAACTTCTTCCAAATTGCACGGTTTTGGTCCCTGTTTTCATTATTTCTTTCCAAACAAGTGCTGGCACAAAAAGTGAGAATACCACGATGTATATGATATAATTTCACTAAGAATAGGACTCAACAACGACTAAAATACTTGATATTACTAGGCGTTGTCAAACACCCCACACTTGTGCCTTGCTTGTCCCCAAGCAATAGAGTTTTTAACAGATTTTAACTAAGACTCAAACATTTTTGAATGTGTTCATTTTCAAAGCTTATTGTTGTAGGAGTTAGAGTGAAATAGTTTGTGAAAACATAACCAGAATATCTTTTGGAATTCATGACTTTCAAAAGAACCCTTTGATTACAAATTTTATGTCCACAAAAGTGTACGTACTCATTCAGATTCTAAAGGCCATTAAAGAACTATCCATGGCTTTAGATGTTGTCCGTGTAACGAGCTTTTAGAAATACCATACCAAACCAGATGATCTTAGGTGGAAAGGTGCATAAGTCCCACCCATTTTAGACCTACCGGCTCAAACAACCAAGGTCACTGATTGACAGTCCCTTCCTAAATTTCTATCTTAAAATATTCCAATCTTCTAACTCCTAAAACTCAACTTATTTGACTAAACAGATAGCATGATAACAACTAAATGATATTTCTTGAAAAATACCAATGCTATAACATTCAAAAAGTATCTGTTTCGAAATTACAATCCCTTAAAAATTTTGAAAAAATGCTAAATTTTTTGAAAATGACTTATTTCCCGCAAATTTTTTTCAAAAACACTCTTTCGACCGTCCACACCCCACACTTAAACCCATACAACGTCCCCGTTGTACATAAAAATATTTCAAAACTAGGGAGAAAGAGTTACCCCTTAGACGGTTGCTTGCTTGATGGTACTCGATTGTCACACGTACAAAACACGAACAAAAAGTCCTCGATTCAGCATTCAAGAGTTGTAGTGCAACAGTGAAACATGCCGGTGGTCAAAGCAAGTGGAGGGGGCACGGTGACCCCACACTTGGTTGAAACAACTCCTCCAATTGGTATCACATGCATAACTCAACAGAACATTAAAATAAAAGCAAATGAAATATAAACAAGCAAAAGTAAAGATAGTGTCATAAGTACAGTACATATATCCCAAAAGATAAAAAAAGACATCAATCGCCACCGGGTGGCCTAGAAGATCCTGCCTCAGGATCATGGGCGCGGGCTGGGAATGGTCGGGGGGCGTCGTCCCTGCTGGGTGGCCATCTCCAAAAGTACCTCCCCAATCCACTCCAGCTGGTCCTCAATCTTAGCGACCCGATCCTGCAATCGGCTGAGATCTGTCGCCTCCTCCTGCTGTGGCTCTACCAGTGCTGCTGGTCTCCGGCATCTCCTGCCTGGCTGGGCGTAGGCTGGCTGGGGAGCCTAGGGTGCCTCCATCGCCACCCTCACATACTGGCCTGGGCGCTGCTGCTCGATCAGCCCCATGTTCTCCAGGGCTCACGCTGTAGTGCGAACTGGAGGTAAAGCTATCAAGGAGGCTACGGTGGGAGCATTAAGTATCCGGTACGAATGGGCCAGGCGGGTGATGTAATGCCCGCGGGCCAGAGGACTGTTGGAAGATGCACCCGTCGCACGGGTGGATAGAGAGACGGCTAGAGCAAACGGGAGGTGGTGGAACCTGGAGGGGTCAAGGAGCACCCAGAGATACGTCATGCCCTCACCGGACACCTTCTCGCCCCCTTCCCTATGCATGATGGAGGTAGTGACGATACGGTGCATGAGCCGGTGAAGCGGGTTGCAGAGCTGGCTCTCCCTGGCCGACCCCGCCTCATAGTACACGTTGGACAAAGGTGCCCAAACATCTGCATTGGCATCCCTCGCGGGCTGCCCCTGAATACACGCGTGAAATAACTGCGTGAAGTGTTGGTGTTAGTGGTCCGCCTCCGTGTAGATGCCGGTGCGTCTCCCAAACTCCCGGAGACTTCACTCCCTGGGGGCTCCGCCAATCGAAACCGGACCAGCCTGGACCTGGCCTCCGTCGAACCTGGTGAAAAACGGATCGTGGACAGGAACTCCAGAAGAAGCTCGATGTACACGGTGTCGTCCTGGTTGGCCACAAGCCTGTCCCAACCACGACATGTGAATGAAGCATCCCTGTGGGTCCATGTGCGGTGGAGAAACGGCTCGATCTCAGCCCAGAGCCCAGCGTCCCTCAAAATATCGCGGTCAATGATCGTCGCCTCGAGAACCCGGCGACCCGTCAGCGCATTCCTCCTCGCGGCATACTCGACGGAGCTATCCTGGCCCTCAGGGAACTGGAGGAAGGGGTGGTCAAGTCTGAAAGACATCTGCACAGAAGAAAATAACCACAAATTTTTTTTTTTTAGTCCTCATCTTCCTCACCGCACCGCGGCGCGGACCAAGAACCAGGACGCGGCGCGACGAGCGGCTGTTTCAAATTCCGACCAACAAATCATGATTTAACATGTTTAAACTCAATCCAAATGCACTACAAGGTAGCCTAAGCACCGACTAACTCATCTAGGGTCATTATTAGGCAAAACAAACACCCTATGAGTCGGCATTTTCGATTTCTAAGGTTTTGAGTTTTTGAAGAAATCACCCAATTCAGCTACCTAATCGCTAGTTCTAACAAGTAAAACCTAGTTAGAATGACGTACCTCGATCGCGGGAATGAAATGAGCAAGAAAAAACACGAGAAAATTTTTGATGATCAGAGCTCTGCGGAGTGGGTGTGTGTGAATAGCGTCGCGACTTACCTTTTTAACAAAGGAAACCGACCGATCGTTTCCCACGGCGCGGATATGAGCAAACCGCGGCGCGCGTGTTCCCAAATCAACCCCCGCGCATCGGGTTGGTTTACGATCCCACGGCGCGCAATTTTCCTGACCGCGGCGTGGTCATCAAAAATTCAATTTTTTTTTCAAAACAACCCCACACTTGCCAATAATACCTGCAATGACGATGATATAATCTTCCTAATGACTCCTAAGAATACAACACCTAACCTATAAAAGATGGGTTGCCTCCCAACAAGCACTAAGTTTAACGTCTTCAGCCAGATGGTTATTCCTGCTCAGCTACGGTGGATCGTATGCCTTCTTTCTTTGCTGATTCCCAGTCACCACCATCCCTTCGTTGCCCACATGCTCCTTCAGCTTTCCTGGATCGAATGGCCTGCCGGTCCTTCTGCTGCTGCCCGATTTGCGGCTTCTGATTAATTCCCGTGAGTGCTTGGAGGTAGCTTTGAACCTCCAAGCTCGATCCTTCCTTCTATATCTCTTCAAGATCATAGATTTGACGTGGAGCGTGCCCAATGCTGCTCCCAGTAGTTGTTTTGCGCCTCGTTTGTTGTTCACATATTGTGTGTTATCTTCAGTTTGCAATTTTGGCTTGCAGTACCAATAGAAATTTTCCAACTGAATGGGATCGGAAGGCAACATATCAGGATGCTTCCATATGTCCTCATTGATGGTATTGATTACATCTAATTTTCCATTCATGAATGGATCATGAGTGGCGATAAAATCATGTTTATTGTTTTCAAAAATCAACTCGTCGGCATCATCATCTTGGTCATCGTCCAACAGGTGGACCGGAATCAAGAGTGAGCGACTAACATTATCTGGTGGTGGTACAAATTCACTCATCACCAGACCCTTACATTCAACTTTTTCAAAATTTTCAAAAATTACAGGGTCGGGGGTAATATTGTCATCTACACCCCCTTCCCCAAAAACATCGGCAATTTCAAAAATTTTAGGAATCGTTGGGCTGGGATCTGTAGTATCACTTACAGCCCCCTCCACAACATCCTCATCACTCAAATTGTCTGGAGATGGTATAGATTCACACATCACCAGATCAACATTACTAGTACTTTCAAAAACATCAAAAACATCAAAGGTTGCTGAGTCAGAAGTAGCATTGTCACCTACAACCTCTTCCTCAACAACCGTTTCGACCATCTCAATGGTCTCTTGACTTTCCCTAAGTGTATGCCCTTCCATCAGATATTCAGGTGATGCAGGTTCACACACAGTATCATTGGTGTAAAAATCACTCGCCTCAGGTTTTGGCGAGGGTGATGCACATTTCCAGTTTTCCTCTAACTTATCTAATGAAACTTGCAATTTTTCAAGAGCTTCAGCCTGGTCCTTCTACACTTGGTAGGTGTTATACATGAGTACCCAAAGTTGGGCCCAAGTTGCAGGATTCTCAGGTTGTGATGACTCCTCGGTCCGCCATCCATTGTCATTGAATGATCCATTGTAGTAATCATCCTCGTAATAGGTGTCGGCCGGATTTTCATAATACTCATAATACTGATCCAGGTACATGTAATCGCCCATTATGAAGATGTACACATACCAAAAATCATCAAACTAAAATCAAACATCAAAAATCAAAAAACAGATCCTACAGATCGCCTACTCTCAAGCTCACAACTCCCCGGCAACGGCGCCAAAATTTGACATCGCAGCGGTCGTCATGTGGTCAAAAATAGTAAAATAACCTCACTCTCACTCAGCACACTGGTAGTCAGGGTCGATCCACAGGAGTTACGTGGTTAAGGTAGGCAACAGATTACCAACTGTAGTGTCACTTCTACAGCCAGAGGATCTAGTTTCCGACTTATACCAAAAACAATCCCAAAAATCACGAATCCAATAAACCAATTCAAGCATCACCTAACTAAACCAATAACTAAGCTTAATTACATACTGAAATCAGAAATATATCTTCAAATCAGAAGCAATCAAGATCAAACCAAACATCAAACACAATACAAACATCCAGAAAATCATTCAAAAGCATAAACCGAACAATTAACATAAACCGAATGATTATTATAAAAACTCAGATCCCAAAGATTCAAAACAATAACATCAAATCTGAAAAGCTAAAACCTAGTGCCAATGGTTGTCACACCCAAAGACACTTACTAAATCTACCGAATTAACTAAACTTAAAAGAGAAAACATAAAAATACCAAATGATGATTGCCGAAAGTTGAAACTCGGAGTCAAAGAGCCTTGGGAGTCGTTCCTATGCCAGGTCTTTGCTGCTTTTTTCGACCTAAAAGCCTCTATTTATAGTTGCAACAATCCCGAGCCCGCACTGCGCATAAGTGGATCCCGCGTCGCGCGTAGGGGTTTATCCCTGTTTTATCGGAATTTGAATTCTTTCCACCGCCTCATATCCGCGTCGCGCCTTGATGAATTCCACGGCGCACGTACGTCTTTTTCTGATTTTGCATTGATCTTCAAACTTCTTCCAAATTGCACGTTTTTGGTCCCTTTTTTCATTATTTCTTTCCAAACAAGGACTGGCACAAAAAGTGAGAATACCACGATTTATATGATATAATTTCACTAAGAATAGGGCTCAACAACGACTAAAATACTTGATATTACTAGGCGTTGTCAACGCCGCACGTTCACAAGATAACCTGATGTGTAGGGGTTGAATTGGGACAAGCGCGACGCAGATCACCTCTACGTGCACCGTAGATTATGATCGGTCAGAACTGCCATTTAAGTTCTACTATCGAGATGGGCGACTACAGACCAGGGCACCCATTCCTTCGGTTCCCAGAGATGCTGAAGGAGACTCCACGCTACCGCGACCCTTCCTTACCAGAGCCCATGATGATGAGGCTGGTCCGTCCGGGACCCAGCATGATGATTGATGTACTTTTTCTTGTTATCTTTTGAAAGATTGTACATGACTGTTACTATCTTTTGTTTTTATGTTTTATCCTTTATATGTTGTTCTTTTTTGCATTTAATTTGTTTGTGAGTGTTTACATGTGAATACCAATGAAAGTCTACTGAGGGGTTGTTTCAAGCAAGTGTGGGGTCATTGTACCCCTACACTTACCATTTCACCGACGTGTATACTGTTGCATGACAACGCCTAGTAATATCAAGTATTTTAGTCGTTGTTAGGCCCTATTCTTGGTGAATTTATATCATAGTTGTAGTGGTATTTCTCACTTTTTGCGCTTGGACTTGTATGCAAGAAAATTTTGAAAACAGGGACTAAAAGCGGACAAAATGAAAGAAGTTTGGATCAAAGCTATATCAGTCAAATTCATTCGCACACCGCGAGAAGGAAGTCGGCACATCGCGCCACGTCAAAGGTCAGATGATTCAAAAAGCGAAAAAACGGGGATAAGGTAACATGCGTGTCGCTGTCATCTGCCTTGCGCACCGGGGGTCGATAGATTTTTCAAGTATAAATAGAGGTCTTTAGGTCGAAAATTAGAGGCGAATAACGAACCCTAAGGTGGACTTAAGGCTTCTTTGACTCAAGGATTCGGATTTCAGCAACAATTATTGGTATTTCTTATGTTTTCACTTTTAGTTTAATGTTCTTTACTTTAAATTAGCTTCTAGCCTAGTGTTTCTGGATTGTACATATCAGTAGCAGTAGTCTAGGTTTATTATTTTCGGATTTCAGTACCTTGGATCTTCTGTTTTTGGTTTTAATTGAAGTAATCATTCAGTTTATGGTTTTATTGCACTTTTTAGCTTTAATTGTGTTTGGATGCTTGCTTGGTTTGATTGGATTGTTTGTTTGCTTCTGGATTCTGAACTTAGCTTCTGATTTCAGTAAGTAATCTTAGTCTAGGATTGGATTCGATTTAGTTTAGTTTATGTTTTAATTAGATTTTGGAATTGTTTTTGGAAATCTGTTTTTGTTTGATTTTTGGAAAAGTAGAGTAGTCCCTCTGGCTGTAGCGTGACACTACAGTTCGTAAGCTATCGTCCTATCTTGACAACCAAAATCTCGTGGATCGACCCTTGCTACCGCTATACTAGTGAGTCCATGAGGTTATTTTTCTTATTTTTGACCGCATGACAACCCCTGCATGTCAAATTTTGGCACCGTTGCCAGGGAGTTGTGCGCTTAGGATAAGACGATCAGGGGTATTTTTTCTTTTAATGTTTGATTTTAGTCTTTTGATTTCTGGTATGTGTATGTCCTCATAATGGGAGATTACATATACCTGGATCACTACGAGTATTATGAAAATGCGGTCGACAACCATTACGAGAATGATTGCAACAATGGATCATTCGATGACAATGGATGGTGGACCGAGGAGTCATCTCAACCTGAAAATTCTACAATTTGGGCCCAATTCCTGGAAGTCATGGTTAATACCTACCAAATGCAGAAGGATCAGGCCGATGCTCTTGTAAGATTGCAAGGTTCCTTAGATCAGTTGGAGAAAAATAGAGAATGTCCGCCACCCTCGCCAGAACCCGAGATGAGCAATTTCAATACCAATGATACTGTGTGTGAACCTGCATCACCTGCACATGTGATGGAAGGACATACACCTTGGGAAAGTTAAGAGACCACTGAGAGGGTCGAAAATGTTGTTGAGAAAGAGGTTGTAGGTGACAATGCTACCCCTTAACTCAACAGCTTTTGAAATTTTTGAGAATGATGATAATGTTGATCTGGTGATGAGTGAACCCATACCATCACCAGGTGACATTGTCGAAACAGTTATCGGGAAAGGGGGCGTAGATGACAATACCACCCCCGACCCTATAATTTTTGAAAATTTTGAACATTTTGAAAATAAAGATCTGGTGATGGGTGACTTTATACCACCACCAAATAGAACCAGTCACTCACTCTTGGTCCCGATCCACCTGTTGGACGATGATCAAGAAGATGATGTCGACAAGTTAGTCTTTGAAGACAATAAACATGATTTCTTTGGCACTCATGATCCATTCATGAATGGAAATTTAGATGTAATCAATACAATCAATGAGGATATTCAGGAGCACATTGATATTATGCCTCCCAAGCCCATTCGATTGAAAATTTTTTATTGGTACTATAGACCAAAACTGCAAGCTGCGGATAATTTTCAAGATACGAGCAAAAAACAATTCACAAAACAATCACTCGAACTGGCACTAGGTGTGCTTCATGTCAAGCCTGTGATCTTGAAGAGATACCGAAGGAAGGATCGAGCTTGGAGGTTTAAAGCTACTTCCAAGCATTCATGTGAAATAATCAGAAAACACCAACTGGGCAGCAGTAGAAGAACCGGCAAACCATTTGACCCAGGGATATTGGAGTACGGAATCAATGAAGGAAAGGTGGCAACTGAAAATCATCGAAGTTAAATGGCGTACGATCCACCATAGCCGCAGAAGTAACGTCTGGCTGAAGACGTTAAACTTAGCGCTTGTTGGGAGGCAACCCATCCGTAAATAGCTTAGGTATAGGGTTTTTAAAGTAATTAGGAAATATCATCATCATCATCATTGCACGTATTCGTGGTACGAGGAAAGTGTGGGGTCAAACGAAGAACTTTGAAAGATTTAGGAGGCACGACGCGGCATGGAGTAAAGCACGACGCGCATTTACACGTTAACCCGATGCGCAGGGGTTGAATTAGACACGCGCGACGCGGTGTACTCCTATGCGCGTTGCAGAATTTGATCGGATAGAAACCGCCTTTTAAGGTAAGAACCCATTTATCGCACACACACACAACGCTCGTCGTGCAACAGAGCAACGATTGACCCAAGAAATTTCACGTATTTTTCTCGTGTTTCTCGGTTCTACTATCGAGGTATGTCGTTTGAACTCATTTGTGCTAGTTATTACATCCATTTAGCATGCGAATTTGAGTGATTTCTTCAAAAGTAGAAAACTTAGAAAATCGGCAATGCCGACTCGTAGGGTGTTGTATTTTCAAAATCCACACCTTAGGGAGGCTAGTCGGTAGTTAGGGTACCTTGTAGTGGCTTTGGATCGAGTTTAACAGATGAATACGTTGATTTTTTGAAATAAATTCTCACCAGACGTACGGCGCGATGCACCGTGTTCTTGAGCCGCGCCGCGGGTGTCTGTGCGAGGTTTAGGGACTGATTTTGCATATATTTTTGTTGAGATTCTTTTGTGCAGATGGAGTTCAGACGTGATCGTCCATTCCTTCGCTTTCCTGAGATACTAGACCACACTCCACAGTACGAGGCTCGATTCAATGAGGTTCGTTCCCGATCGGCCCTGGCTGCTATTCATTTAGACCGAGCGATTCTAGTCCAGGTGGGACTTTGGGCCGTGATTTTACCCTACCTTCACCATACCTGGACCGATGGGACACACACCTTTACTTGTCAGGGCTAGGACAAGCTCATGGGGACGGCGGACGACATGGTGTACAAGGAGCTCGTGCTCGAGTTCCTTTCTAGTTGCTGATACGTGCCAGCATCACAGGAGGTGCGATCCCAGCTGATCCGATTCAAGCTGGGAGGGGAGAGTCGGGAGTGCAACCTCCGCGAGTTCGCCAGACGAACCGAAATGTACACCAAGGAGGAGACGAGGAGCATGCACTTTGCGCGTTTCCTCCGTGCTTGCTTTAGGGGACAGCCACAGCGGGAGGCTAGCGCGGTTATTTGGGCAGCGATGTCCAATGATTTGTTCAAGGCCGGGTCGGCCAAGGAGAGCCAGCTCCGCGACCCACTACCCCGTTTGATGCACCGTATCATATCCACCTCCATCATGTAGCAGAGGGTATGTTAGAAGGTTTCTGGGGAGGACATGACCTACATGTGGGTGCTCTCCGATCCCAGTAGGTTTCTCAACCTGCCGTACGTACTGGCGGTTTCTTTGACGACCCGGGCAGCGGGTGCATCTGGCAGCAGTCCTATGGCCGGCAGGCACTTTATTACCTGCCTGGCCCGATCTTATGGCATTTTGACAGCTGAGGTCATGCCGAGCATGACAGCGACACCACCCTCGAGGACATCGATCTGTTACCTGGAGAACATGAGGATTATCCACCAGCCGCGAGCGGGCATGATTGAGCGGATGCCGACGGAGCCGGCAGAGGGACCCCAAGAGGAGCCGGTAAGGCGACAGAGTCGGAGAGTTGACCCACCAATTTAGCCCCAGCCACCACCATAGCTCGCAGACGTGCATGCTGCTGTGAGGGCTCTGGACAGGAGGATGACACGCGCCGAGGCTCACCACCCGTTGGATGGCTGAGACGCAGAGGCTGATCATGCTCCAGTTGCGTATAGAGGACATCCCAGACTACCCTCCGAGTGACACCGATTATGTGGCTGGTCCATCCGGGACCCAGCACGATGCCTGATGTATTTTTTTCTTTGTTATCTTTTGAGACATTGTACAGAACTTATCATTATCTTTTGTTCCTTATGCTTTATCGTTTATATGTTTGTTCTTTTTGCATTTAATTTGTTTGTGAGTGTTTCCATGTGAATACCAATAGGATTCTACCGAGGAGTTGTTTCAAGCAAGTGTGGGGTCATTATACCCCTACACTTGCCATTTCACCAGCGTGTTTACTGTTGTGCCACAACTCCTGAAAATATGAATCGTGAGGAGTTCGTGTTTTTGTATCCTGTGAGAATCAAGTTCCAACAAGTAGTCAACCATCTAAAGGGGTAACTATTTCTCCCTTATTCTAGAATATTTTTATGTATAACGGGGACGGTGTACGGTTTTAAGTGTGGGGTGTGGACGGTTGAAACAGTTATTTTTGAAATTTTTGCGGGAAATGAGTTAATTTTTAAAATTTTTAGTAATTTTTCAAAAATTTTAAGATATTGTAATTTTGAAACGAACAGTTTTTGAGTGTTAGCATTGGTATTTTTCAAGAAATACTATTTACTTGTTATCATGCTATCTGTTTAGTCAAATAAGTTGAGTTTTAAGAGTTAGAAAATTTTAGATTTGGAGTATTTTAGGATTGGAATTTATGATGGAACTGTCTATCAGTGGCCTTTGTTGTTCGAGCCGGTAGGTCTGAAACGGGTGGCCTCGAAAAAGGCACTTATGCACCTTACCACCTATGATCGTCTGTTTTGGGATGGTATTTTTGAAAGCTCGTTACACGAACAACATCGAAAGTCATGGACAATTATTTAATGGCCTTTAGAATCTGAATGAGTATGTGCACTTTTTGTGGACAGAAAATTTGTAATCAAGGGTTCTCTAGAAAGTCATGAATTCCAAAGGATATTCTGATCAGTTTTATCAAAATCATTTTCAATCTAATTCTAGGAACAATATACTTTGAAATTCAACACGTTCAAAAATGTTTGAGTCTTAGTTAAAATCTGTTAAAAACTCTCTTGTTTGGGGACAAGAAAGGCACAAGTGTGGGGTGTTTGACAACACCTAGTAATATCAAGTATTTTAGTCGTTGTTAGGCCCTATTCTTGGTGAATTTATATCATAGTTGTAGTGGTATTTCTCACTTTTTATGCTAGGACTTGTGTGCAAAAAAATGTTGAAAACAGGGACTAAAAGCGGACAAAATGAAAGAAGTTTTGATGAAAGCTATATCAGTCGAATTCATACGCACGCCGCGGGAAGGAAGTCTGCGCGTCACGCCACATCAAAGGCCAGACGATTCAAAAAGCGAAAAAACGGAGATAAGGCAGCACGTGTGTCGCGGTCATCTGCCTTGCGCGCCACAGAACGATAGATTTTTCAAGTATAAATAGAGGTCATTAGGTCGAAAATTAGAGGCGAAGAACGAACCCTAAGGTGGACTTAAGGCTTCTTTGACTCGAGGATTCGGATTTCAGCAACCAGTATTGGTATTTCTTATGTTTTCAATTTTAGTTTAATGTTCTTTAGTTTAAATTAGCTTCTAGCCTAGTGTTTCGGGATTGTTCAGATCAGTAGCAGTAGCCTAGGTTTATTATTTTCGGATTTCAGTACCTTGGATCTTCTGTTTTTGGTTTTAATTGAAGTAATCATTCAGTTTATGGTTTAATTGCACTTTTTAGGTTTAGTTATGTTTGGATGCTTTCTTGGTTTGATTGGATTGTTTGTTTGCTTCTGGATTCTGAACTTACCTTTTGATTTCAGTAAGTAATCTTAGTCTATGATTGGATTTGGTTTAGTTTTAGTTTATGTTTGAATTAGATTTTGGAATTGTTTTTGGAATTGTGTTTTTATTTGATTTTTGGAATAGTAGAGTAGTCCCTCTGGCTATAGCGTGACACTACAATTGGTAAGCTATCGTCCTATCTTGACCACCAAACTCCCGTGGATCAACCCTTGCTACCGCTATACTAGTGAGTCTGTGAGGTTATTTTTCTTATTTTTTATCGCATAACGACCATTGCGTGTCATTACGCCACAACTCCTGGAATCTGAATCGTGAGGAGTATATGTTTTTGTATCCTGTGACAACTAGTTCCAACAAGTAGTCTACCGTCTAAAGGGTTAACTTTTTCTCCCTTATTCTGAAATATTTTTATGTACAATGGGGACATTGTATGGTTTGAAGTGTGGGGTGTGGACGGTCGAAAGAATTTATTTTTTGAAATTTTTGCGTAAAATGAGTAATTTTCAAAAATTTTAGCTATTTTTCAAAAGTTTTAAGAGATTGTAATTTTGAAACGAATAGCTTTTGAATGTTATAGCTGCAAGGTTTTCTGCAATCTATGAACTAATAATCCTAAGTTCACATGCAACCTAGAAAAAGATCTATGTTTTTCTATCATTAAACATGTAACAAAAACCTAAAGGCCATTAATAATTTCTAAAGAAAATATTAAGAAAAACTAACCTTTAGTTTTGATCTTGAAGCCAGCAGCACAAGTGTCATGCCTCAAATGAGATCACACCCAAGAGCAAGAGGAGGAGATCGAAATTCCAGAGAGTCAGAGTAAGGGTGGCGCAGGTTTTAGGGTTCCCAGGGTTCCCTATTTATAGCCTCTAGGTGGTGACAGTCAAAACCCTAGAGGAGCCCTAATTTGGAAAAGCCTTTTTTCACTTGGACCAAGCCTCTTAAAACCCTAATTAGGGTTTCGAGATTAGGCTCTCCTCATAATCTCGCCACCTTCAAAGCTTCCATTGGCCAGTCATTATTCAACTATTGAATAATTACAAAACCAGTCCCTACTCTTTTAATTAATTAAATTAATCACTAAATTAAATCCAACTACTTCTAAATTAATTTCTAATTAATTAATATAGTTTCTAATTAATATATTATCATTTTAATATATTAATAAACTATTTATTTTGTTTCTATTGATTTACTAAACATTTAATAAATCAATCTTTCTCCCTACTGAATTTCTGCCAAACCTCTAGCTATGAGGGCAACCCAAATGGACTTTGTTTCAATTAATAAGATAAATCCAAATTATAAGTCATGGCTTAGACACCTAATCAACAGTCTCCCACTTGGATAAGTCTATGAAATTAATTGTCCATTTATCTTCAGATTAAACAGCAACCTGCAGCTTCCTAGAAACTGCTGCCGAACTCTGACCCAGTCAGTTTTGTGCATAGATAAGTGACCATATGATCCTTCGTCCAACAAGATATTTTTCAGACTCAAGACATGGATTAAGATCAATCTCGGTCCCAAACTCTGTTTCTCGATTTCTGATTTGCATATGACTTTAAGACTACTAATTGAACACATCAATTTAGTCCTGGTTGGCCAACACTTCCAGTCAACTTCGAAATCATCGAAAGGCCTACATATATCTGTTCCCCATCAGGGTCAAGGGATGAATAAGCTTCGACTCATATGCTTATATCTTTTACCCGACAAATCACTCACAACAATACGTTTTATAACATCGAGTTACCGATGCGATTTCGTATTATAAATGTACAACCGCCTTGCAAATTATAACTAATATGTCTCTGCTTTAAGATCATAAGATGTTATCGTCTCAACATTTCTTGTGATATAATCCATGAAACAATCTATTGAGCGCGGGTTTATCCAATACTCAAATCTCTATTACTAAGTACTCATGAATGTTGTAGCAATCCCATTGCTATGTCTAACTCCTTAGACAATCTACAAACCAATTCATGAAAATCTTCATTCATACTTACTCTCTAAAAGTATGAGTGACTGTGGACATTTGAATAATCAAATTACTCAGGAAGTAAACATGCAAAATGAAACACAATGATAAACAATTGACAAAAGCAGTAAACAATATTTAATAAATATCTATTATTAAATCGCTAAAGTCAATTACATTTATATTGTTACAAGTTTCAAAACCTATCTAATTACAAAAACTAATATCATATCTCAATCCTATGCTCCTAGCATGTTGATTGTGCTTCATCCTAGTAAGAGCCTTTGTTAGGGGATCTGCAGGATTATCTTCATATGATACCCTCTTTACATGGAGGTGACCTTCTTCTACTCTATGCCGAATGTAATGGTACTTTCTGTCGATATGTATGGACTTTCCATGAACAGTTCCATGTGCTCCTGAATACTCGGTCAAGGCAACCGCTCCTTCGTTATCATAGAACAGTTCCATGTGCTCCTGAATACTCGGGACTACTCCAAGGTCACCGATAAAGTTCTTCAGCCAAGCCGCTTCCTTAGACGCTTCACTCGCCACTATGTACTCTGATTCGCACGTAGAATCAGCCACCGTCTCTTGCTTGCAACTCTTCCAAGTAACCGCTCCCCCATTCAAAAGAAATACCCAGCCCGACTGAGACCGACCATTGTCTCTATCTGTCTGGAAACTGGCATTTGTGTATCCACTAACTCTCAAAGTATCACTGCCACCAAAGACTAATACCATGTTCTTCGTCCTTCGCAGATACTTGAGTATATTCTTTACAGCTATCCAATGCGCTCTACCAGGGTTCCCCTGGTACCGACTGACCATGCTCAAAGCAAAGGACACGTCGGGGCGAGTACATGTCATAGTGTACATGATTGACCCTACCGCCGAAGCATAAGGTACCCAACTCATCTCAACTATTTCCTCATCGGTACTCGGGCTTTGAGTCTTACTCAACTTCGCATTCATTTGGATAGGCAGCTCTCCCTTCTAGGAATTCCCCATACTAAACCTCTTTACTACCTTTTCCAAGTATGTACATTGACTAAGTCCTATTAGTCTCTTCTTTATATCTCTCAGTATTCTTATCCCGAGAATATAGGCAGGTTCTCCGAGGTCTTTCATGGCGAAACACTTCCCAAGCCAAGACTTGACATCTTGCAAGGTTGGAATGTCGTTTCCCATGAGTAGTGTGTCATCAACATACAACACCATAAAAGTGACTATACTCCCACTAGCCTTGACATATACACAGGACTCATCTTCACTCCTGGAGAAACCAAACTCTTTGACATTATCATGGAAACAAAGATTCCAGCTACGAGAAGCTTGTTTCAATCCGTAGATTGATTTCTCAAGCTTACACACTTTATTAGGATGCTTTGTGTCTACAAAACCCTCTGGCTGATTCATGTAAACATCCTCAGTCAACTTCCCGTTAAGGAAGCCGGTTTTGACATCTATCTGCCAAATTTCATAGTCATGAAATGCAGCTATGGCAAGCATTATCCTAATAGGCTTAATATTGGCTACTATAGTGAGAAGGTCTCATCATATCAACCCCCAGGGTTTGAGTAAATCCCTTCGCAACCAGCCGAGCCTTAAAGGTGTGTACCTTTTCATCCATGTCGGTCTTCTTCTTGAAGATCCACTTGCACCCGACTGTCTTTCGACCCGGCACATTGTCAACCGAGTTCCAAACTTGATTGTCATACATGGACTTGATCTCGCTATCCATTGCCTCTTTCCACTTGGCAGACTCGGGGCCCGCCACTACTTCCTGGTAGTTAGTTGGCTCATCCAAATTTATCAATGTCCTATCACTGACAAATGTGTCACCATCCGTAGTTATATGGAAACCATAAAACTCGGGTGGCATGCTAACTCTACCGAAGCGCCTAAGAGGTAATGCAACGTCTGTTGGACCAACAGGAACCCCTTCCTCTTGTTGGTTTCTAGTTTCTCCTAAGGTTTTTTCATCGGATGCCTCTTGAATCTCTTCAAGATCAACGGTACTCCCATTGTCCTCTTTGGATATGAGCTCTCTCTATCTCGAAATACTCCTCGCCTAGCTACAAAAACTATGTCCTCGCTTGGTCTGTAAACAAGTATCCAAAAGACTATTTTGGGTATCCGATAAATATACACCTCTCACTTCTTTCTGCGAGTTTGTCTTGAGTATCTCGTCTCAAGAAAGCCTCACAATCCCACACCTTGATATGTGCCAACGAGGGAACTTTCCCCGTCCACATCTCATGAGGTGTTTTGGCAACCTTTTTAGTTGAGACAAGATTGAGGATATGGGCGGCAGTCTCTAAGGCATACCGCCAGAAGTGGATGGGAAGAGAAGTTCGACTCATCATGGAACGAACCATGTCCAACAGGGTTCGGTTACGCCTCTCAGCAACACCGTTCAACTGTGGTGTTCTAGGAGGTGATAACTGTGAAACTATTCCACATTCCTTTAGATAGTCAAGGAACTCGATACTAAGATACTCACCGCCTCTGTCGGATCTAAGCATATTTATCTTCTTGCCCAATTGATTCTCTACTTCATTTTTAAACTCTTTGAACTTTTCAAAGGTATTTGACTTGTGCTTGATTAAGTAGATATAACCATATCTACTATAATCATCAGTAAAGGTCACATAGAATCGAGTGCCATCCTTTGTGGTTGATCTGAAGGGTCCACACACATCCGTATGTATGATATACAGACCTTCACCTCTTTCAAAAGATCCTTTGAAAGGTGATTTTGTCATCTTGCCCAACAAACAAGATTCGCATACATCATCAGACTTTAGGTCGAATGATTCCAACACTCCATCCTTTTGGAGTTGGGCGATGCGTTTCTTATTGATGTGCCGAAGACGACAGTGCCACAAGCACGCCTTTTCTACACCACTAGAGGAATCAATATGTAACACACTATTTCCTAAATTGTCAACACAAATCACTATTTCATACACACCATCCCAAGGCAAGGCTTCAAAAGTAAATACATCATTTTTAAAAACAGAAATTGAACCATTCAATTTATCAAAAGAATAATGAAAACCTTGTCTGAACAATGCATGAAATGAAATTATGTTTCTAGCCATATCTGGCGAATAGCAACAATTTTGTAAATCTAAACTAACACCATTACTAAGCACTAATCTATATACATCGATCTTGGTAACAGGTGGCGTTCGCCTATTGCCCATGATCAGGTTTAATCTACCGTGCTCGACCTCCCTAGTTTCCTTTATGGCCTGCAAATCAAAACAAATGGGAAATCAACATCCGGTGTCAAGGACCCAAGAACAGGAAGATGATGAGTTTTTAGATATAGTGTAAGTACCTGTTGATGATGGCTTTATTTTCCCATCCTCAATGTCTTGCAAGTACTTTGGGAAACTTCTTTTCCAGTGACCCTTCTCTTTGCAATAAAAACAGTCGGCATCTTTGGGATTAGTGACATGAGGAATGCCGGTAGACTTGGCTCTCGGGCCATTGCTGGACGACCTGACCTGAACCTTTTCCATCCAATTTTGCTTAGGAGGGCCCTTCTTTTTCTTTCCTTTGCCATGGCCAATTGCCAAGACAGGGTGACTCACTGAGGATACACTTTTACACTTCATCCCATCTTCTGCAGTTTGCAGCATGCTATACAACTCAGACAAAGAGGCCTGAGTATCGTTCAAATGATACGCCAGTGTGAACTAGTCATAAGAACTCGGTAAGGAGTTAAGCACTATGTCAATGGCCAACTCCTCATCGACCAGCATACCCATATTTTTTAGCCTATCCACGTAACCTTGCATCTTTTGCACGTGAGTGCAGACTGACTCTCCGTCCTTTGGCTTGTTGTTTGTGAAGGCTCGGACCACTTCGCACCTCTCAACATGCACTTGCTTGCGGAACGTTTCCGCAAGGTCCTTGTGCATTTCATAAGGCTAGTAGTCCTCATATATTCTTTGCAATTCGGGTTTCATTGTAGCAATCATGATGCAGGCCACTTTGGTTGCATCATCACAGTGTTTTTGGTTTGTGGCAAGTTCCTCAGGAGTAGCTTTATCAGGGTCAACTTCAACGAGCCCAGTATCAAGAACATACTCTTTGTTCTCAAACCTCAAAGCCATATTTATGGTTCTGATCCAGTCATTGTAATTCGTGCCATCTAATATCACTTTAGAACACAACGAGAGGATTGAAGTGACGCTATTGTTGTTGGAGTGGGGAACGGATTGTTCAGCGGAAGACATCTATAAAAGAAGGTAGTTTTTAATTAGATACATATATGATCCTGAATATCAACCCAATATAATAATAAGGCTAGGACCCAACTATAAGAATTCAAAACTTAGAAGAGAGATGCCGTAATCTAATTTTAAATTTTATAAAGGTAGGCGAATGACGATTCAACCAATGTTTCATAAAGTGCAATGTGCAATTTCATGGATTAGCATCAATTCACATTTTTCCTAAAGTAACTAGATTGGGATTTTATGAAATGTTCTAGTACTTTGATTAATAACAATTATACTTTTAATGAGATTAAGCGGTCCTATCAAACCCGTTTGGCTAACGACACTCCACTGATCAGGAGAGCGGTGGGTGAGAGTGAACACCCATTAGGCCGTCATTTTATAGGCAGTCTCCTTATACCCTCTTTATAGACTAGTTTTGTGAATGAGGCCTACTATTGATTTGACTAACCAGTTTATCTTATATATAATATTTAGTTTTAATTTTAATATATATAAGATGTATTTTAAACTTTTAAAATTTTTCTGGTTTAATCTTTTAATTTTCGAAAATTAACTCTTTAATTTTGAAATTAAATTTAAACCTTTAAATGATTTAATTTATCTTTTATTTAAATAATTAATTAAATTAATTAAATCTAGATAGGCATCACAAATTAATCAAATTAATTTAATCCTATCTTAAACCCTTTAATTTCGAAAATTGCAAGCAAGTGGGTTTAAGGTTTCCATTTATTAATTAATCATAATTACCAAAAATAAGAAACCTGCAAAACCCTAACATGCAAATTTCGCAGATAAGGGGTGGAGGCTAGGGTTTTTAAAACCCTAGCCACAAAATAGATTTTGGCCATCCCAAAGAGTTTTAATTTCGATAAACCCTTTATCAAATAAAACAGTTACAACAATTCAATCAGAAAAACAACCAAAAGCTCTGATACCACTAAAAGGTTTTCTGCAAACTATGAACTAATAATCCTAAGTTCACATGCAACTTAGAAAAGGATCTATCTTTTTCTATCATTGAAAATGTAAAAAAAACCTAAAGGCAATTAATAATTTCTAAAGAAAATATTGAGAAAAACAAACCTTTAGTTTTGATCTTGAAGCCAGCAGCACAAGTGTCCTGCCTCAAATGAGATCACACCCAAGAGCAAGATGAAGAGATCGAAATTCCAGAGAGACAGAGTAAGGGTGGCGCATGTTTTAGGGTTCCCAGGGATCCCTATTTATAGCCTCCAGGTGGTGACAGTCAAAACCCTAGAGGAGCCCTAATTTGGAAAAGAGTTTTTTCACTTGGACCAAGCCTCTTAAAAACCTAATTGGGGTTTCGAGATTATGGAGGCTCTCCTCATAATCTCGCCACCTTCAAGGCTTCCACTGGCCAGTCATTATTCAACTATTGAATAATTACAAAACCAGTCCCTACACTTTTAATTAATTAAATTAATCATTAAATTAACTCCAATTAATTCTAGATTAATTTATAATTAATAAATATAGTTTCTAATTAATATATTATCATTTTAATATATTAATAAACTATTTATTTTGTTTCTATTGATTTATTAAACATTTAATAAATCAATCTTTCTCTCTACTGAATTTCTGCCAAACCTCTAGCTATAAGGGCAACCCAAATAGAGTTTGCTTCAATTAATAAGATAACTACAAATTATAAGTCATGGCTTAGACACCTAATCCAACAATAGCATTGGTATTTTTCAAGAGATACTGTTTATTTGTAAGCATGCTATTATTTAGTCAAATAAGTTGAGTTTTTAAGAGTTAGAAAATTTTAGATTTGGAATATTTTAGGATTGGAATTTAGGAGGGAACAGTCAATCAATGCCCTTAGTTGTTCGAGTTGGTAGGTCTGAAACGGGTGGCCTCAAAAAAGGCACTGATGCACCTTACTACCTAAGATCGTCTGGTTTGGGATAGTATTTCTAAAAGCTCGTTACACGGACAACATCGAAAGTCATGGACAATTCCTTAATGGCCTTTGGAATCTGAATGAGTATGTACACTCTTTTGTGGACAGAAAATTTGTAATCAATGGTTCTTTAGAAAGTCATGAATTCCAAAGGGTATTCTGGTCATTTTTCATAAAAAATCATTTTCAATCTAACCTTTGGAAACAATAAGCTTTGAAACTGCAAAGCATTCAAAAATGTTTGAGTCATTATTAGAATTTGTTAAAAACTCTCTTGCTTGGGGACAACCAAGGCACAAGTGTGGGGTGTTTGACAACGCCTATCAATATCAAGTATTTTAGTCGTTGTTAGGCCCTATTCTTGGTGAATTTATATCATAGATGTATTGGTATTACTCACGTTTTATGCTAGTGCTTGTATGCAAGAAAATGATGAAAACATGGACTAAACGTGGACAAAATGAAAGAAGTTTGGATAAACACCCTTTCAGTCGAAGTTGTACGCGTGCCGCGGAATGAAGACACGTGCGTCGCGCATAGTCAAAGGTCAGGCGGTGTAGAGAAATTCAAACAGCGAGATACGAGGATAATGGATAAGACGCGGCGCAGATATAAGCTCTGCACGGCACGGATAAAGTTAATTTGCAACTATAAATAGAGGTCATTAGGTCAAATTTCAGAGGCGAAGAACGACCCGTAAGGTGGACCTTAGGCTTCTTTGACTCAAGGATTCGGATTTCAGCACCATAATTGGTATTCTTTTATGTTTTCAATTTTAGTTTAATAATATTTAGCTTAGTTTAGTTTCAATTTTCTTGTTTCTGGATTGATTGGATCAGTAGCAGTAGTTTAGTTTGGTTTTATTTCGAGATCAGTGACTATTGTTCTTTGGATTTGAGTTTTATGCAAATTAATCATTCAGTTTATATTTTATTGCAGTTTTTCGGTATTATTGATGTTTGCATGTGATTTGAATGTGTTTGGTTTGTTTATTTGCTTCTGAATTCTAGACTTAGTTTCTAATTTTAGTAAGGAACTTTAGTTTATAATTTGGTTTAGTTTAGTTTGTATTATGTTTGAATTGGTTTTTGGCAATTGTTTCGGTATTGTGTTGTTATTGGTTTTTCGGGAAAGTAGAAAGAAACCTGCTGGCTGTAGCATGACACTACAGTTGGTCTTTGATCGTTCTAGCTTGACCACCAAACTCCCACGGATCGACCTTTGCTATTGCTATACTAGTTAGTCGGTGAGGTTTATTTTCTTATTTTTGACCGCATAACGACCTAGGCGTGTCAAGTATGACTCATTGTACGGTGTAGAGTAAACTATGTGTTTACTTTATTATGTTGTGTGGTTGTGTGCTTCCTGATAGGGGCAGGGTATATGTAACTGATATGCCATGTATGTGTTGGAACTCACTAAGCTGTATGCTTACCCTTTCCCTATTAAATCACTGTTTCAGGTTCTTCAGATGTGGGTAATGGCAAGGCATGACGCGTACACACTGCTGCTGTGTTCCATGGAGATTATATTTTGTTATGAGATATTTTTATTATATTTTGTTTCCGCTGTGGTTTTATTGGTTGATGATTAAAATGTTTTTAGATCTGAGAAGTAATAAGCTTTAATAATATGATATTTGTTTAATGAAAACTATTTTAGAAAATTTTAAATTTACTTTAAAAACTGGGATGTTACAGCCATTCTACATAGTTCAGGCCAATCAACATTTCCATATTCAAAGGATACTTTCTAAAGCTCCCAGAATGGGTGATGCAGGAGAATTGACACTAGCTTCAGACATCTATAAAATCAAAATTTATTAGTTTAATTTTAATCCTTTTAAATAATTACCCAATTATTATTTAACTAGGCTAGGACCAAAAATCAGGCCAATCAACATTTCCATATTCAAAGGATACTTTCTAAAGCTCTCAAAGGGATGTCATAATCACAACATAATGGTCATTAAGGTAGATATACTTTTATCAATTTCAGTCTCTATGAAATTCATAGATCTATGAGATTCATTGACTGAGGTCAATGGCATGTTTAATCTCGTATTATGCTCTTCCATTTGTGACTGGGATGACGAGGATCACAAACAAGATGTGAATAACCATGCAAATGTGCCTGATAACCTCAATGTCGTTTATCATCTCAATTGATGTGCCGGTAAACCACACACGCTCCATCAACATTGATAATTTATGAGATACCTATTACCACTATTTATAAGCCCCCATTAGTGTGCCGGTTAACCACACACGCTCCACTAACGTCTCATAAACTGAAATTTGTAATTTCATGGGTTAGCATACATTTTCACATTTTTCTTAAAGTAACTAGATTTGGGATTTTATTAAAGGTTCTAGTACTTTATCTAATAGAATTATACTTTTAATGAGATTAGGTTTGTCCTATCAAATCCGTTCTGCTAACGACCCTCCACTGATCAAAGAAGCGGTGGGTGAGAGTGGACACCCATTCAACTGCCATTTTATAGGCGGTTTCCATATACCCCCTTATAGATCAGCTTTGTGAATGAGGCATACTAGCGATTTGCCTGACTAATTTTTATACATATAAATATTAACTTTTAATAATGATATATATATATATATATATATATATATATATATATATATATATATATATATATATATATATAAAAGATGTATTTTAAATATTTTAAAATACTTGGTTTATCTTTTTAAATTTCCAAATTAAATAATTTAATTCAAATTTAAAATTAAACCCAAATTGATTTAATGTATGTCTTTTAATTAACAACTAATTAAATGAATTAAAACAAATAAGGATTATCAAATTAAATTAATCTAATTAATTTAATCCTAATCCTTACCCACTAAGTTTTCCAAAAATAAGGGTAAGGGTTTCCATTTATTAATTAATCATATTTACCAAAAATAAGGATTACCCTAGCAATTTTCGAAAATTATGGGGTGGAGGCTAGGGTTTCTGAAACCCTAGGTGAAAGTTGACAACATGGAGGCTAGGTTTTAATTCCATTAAACCCTAAGATCAATTATAAAATTATAATCATTAAATAGAAAACAAACAAAGCTCTAATACCACTGATGAGGAATACGCAGACAAATAAACTTAAAACTCTGAAGTTCACATGCAACCTATGGATGTATGTTTTCTCTAATTGAATATATAAATAAGAACCCTAAGGTATAATCGAAAATTCTAAGAAAGTTTAGAACCAGATACCTTTGATGATCTCTTGGAAGCAAGCACCACAAATGTCGTGCCTCTAATGGCTCACACCCAAAATACCAGCAAGCAGGAAAACCAGAGAGAGGAGGAAAGAACCCTTGTGTTTGGTGCAGAATATGGGGTGCATAGGCTCCCTATTTATAGCCCCAAAATGATAAGTGATAAGGCTTATACATTGCCTTATTTGAATTCAGATATGATAAGCCTTTTATCATATAATTCAAACGCCTTATCATTGCCATAAATAATCCTAGTATCCATCTATGTAATTTTCGAAATTATAAGAATATAAATGTTGGATTAGGTGTCTAAGCCATGACTTTATATTTGTATTTATCTTGTTAATTGAAGCAAAGTCCATTTGGGTTGCCCTCATAGCTGGAGGATTAGTGTAGAGATAAGTAGATAGAAAGATTGATTTATTAAATGTTTAATAAATCAATAGAAATAAAATAAATAGTTTATTAACATAGTAAAGTGATAATATATTAATTAGAAACTATATTAATTAATTAGAAATTAATCTAGAAATAATTTGATTCAATTTAGTGATTAATTTAATTAATTAAAAGGTGTAGGGACTGATTTCGTAATTACTCAATAGTTGAGTGATTGATGGCCAAGTGGTGGTGAAGTTGGCAAAATTAAGGGTGGCCAAACCCTTGATTTCGAAACCCTAGTTAGGGTTTTAGAGGCTTGTCCAAATGGGTAACAGGCTTGTCCATTAAGGGGCTCCTCTAGGGTTTCCACTGTTACCACCTGGAGGCTATAAATAGAAGCCCCTGTAGGTTCCTTTTCTATGCCACCTTCTACCCTGTCTCTCTGGAATTCTGTCTTCTCCTCCTTGCTTGGGTGTGACTTCATTTGAGGCAGGGCACTTGTGCTGCTGGCTTCAAGATTAAAATCAAAGGTTGGTTTTTCTTATATTTATTCTTTAGAATTAAATGTTAGCCTTAGGAATATTATTATATGTTCATTAGAAGAACACATATATCTTATTTAGGGTTGCATGTGAACTTAGGAATTTTATAGTTCATAGTTTGCTAGAAAACCCTTCAATAAATCCTTTAAATTTCATCCAACACATATAAATACATATTTATCAATTGCTCAACTATTGAACAATTACAATTCAGCCCCTGTACCTTTAATTAATCCAATTAATCTCAAAATTAATTCTAATTAATTTATGATTAATCATTAATTAAATATTATGATTTCTAATTAGTATATTATCCTCAAAATATATTAACAAATCAATCTCTCTCTCTTTCTCTCTATAAGTCATCCTGTCCATTGCTGGGTTTGAGGGCAACCCAAAAGGATGATGCTGCTATCAATTCAAGTACACATGTCAATTGTAGTTATGGCTTAGACACCTAATCCAACAAAGGTTAACCCGGGTTATGTTCTTATGGGTAACAATTCTATATTTCCAATTATTAGACATGGTTTAGTTAAAATTTGTATGTTTGGTGGAGTTATCCAAACCATTGGGGATGTTAGATATGTCCCTGGCCTCAGAAGAAATTTGTTATTGACTCAGTTCCTTTGATAAAAAGATATATGAGGTTGTTGGTAAATGTGGAGTTCTCAGGGTATTTAAGATGATTACAACAAACTGGGAGCAAAACAAAAAACCTCATACCTCTACATTTTTTATTGGTAAACTATTTCAAGTGATGTTGTTGTTGTTTCAATGTTTTTTTAATCCAGATCTGTCCCGTCTTTGGCACCTTTGACTCAACCATTTGACTTTTTCAAGGCATGTCTGAATTAAGTGAAAGAGGACTACTTTTTAGATTTCTATGAAGCCTGTGTATATGACATGGCAAAACAGGTGAGGTTTATGAGTGCTATTCATACGAAGAAAGGACCACTTGATTATATGCACTCAGATTTATGGGGCTGGCTTGAGTTTCTTTAAAATGTGGAGCTAATTATATTCTCATTATCATTGATGATTTTTCTAGTAAAATGTGGTCTTTCTTCTTATAACATACGGGTGATGTTTTTTCTACCTTCAGAATTTGGAAAATGTAGGTTGAAAAGCAATCAGGATTGGTGGTAAAGTGTCTATGTACATATAATAGACTTAAGTTTTTCTTAGAACAGTTCAATACATATTTCCTAAAGGAAGGCATCACTCGACATCACATTGTCGTCCATTCACCTCAAAAAAATGGTGTAGTCGAAAGGATGAATTGCACCATTATGGAGAAGTTACAATGTATACTTTCAAATTTGAAATTGCCAAATTCCTTTTAGGTGGAGGCTGCTTTTACTGCTTGTTATCTTATCAACCGATCACTATCATTGGAAATTGAGAAGAAATTTCATTCTAGTTATGTTTTGGGAACCTTGCCAATTATAAAGATTTAAAACCTTTTGCTTCTCTAAATTATGCATGTGCTGACAATGGGAAGCCAGAACTGAGAGCAATAAAATGTGTCTTTCTTGGATACAACTCAAGGGTAAAAGGTTACAAGTTGTGGAGCTGTGATCTGAAGAAAGTTGTTATCTACAGAGATATTACTCTTGACGAACCTACTATGATTCAACCTGTTACAGATTCTCTTAAAAGCACAGATGCATCAGACGTATCATTTGACACAAGTAAAGAGAAAACTCAAATATAGGTGGAGCTTCCTAGTTCACCAATTAGCATTTCGAGTCTAGTTGAGCAACAAGAGTCTTCCATGCAATATGAGCATGTTGTTGTTGAAGATTCAATACCTTCACAACCACAAGTTACGACTTCAAGCATTGCAAAAGACATGTCAAGAAGACAAATAGTTCCTCCAAAGAGGTATGATGAAGTTGATATTGTTACTTATACTTTTATGGTTGTTGATGATATCAAGTCTAGAATGGAGCCTGTGAATTATGATGGGGCTATGAAATTTAAAGACTCGGGTGATTGGATGATTGTTATGCATAATGAGATGGAATCCTTGCAAAGAAATGATACTTAGGATTTATTTCCTATTCTTAAAGGAAAAAGGTCGGTTAAATGCAAGTGGGTCTACAAGCTCAACGAACCTATTAACCCGAATGAAAAACCAAGATATAAAACTCGGTTGGTAGCCAAATCCTACAGTCAGATTCCAGGTTTTGATTACACTGACATTTATTCCCCAGCTATCAAGCATACTTCCATTTGTTTATTGTTGGGGTTGGTTGCTTATAATGATTATGAGTTAGAGCAGCTAGATGTTACTATAGCTTTCTTAAATGGTGAGCTTGAGGAAGAGATTTTTATGCAATAACCTAAAGGGTTTGTAGTTCCTGGCAAGGAGGACTACATGTGTAAATTGAATAAATCTCTTTATAGCCTCAAGCAGTCTCCCAAACAATGGTATAAGAGGTTTGATTCATTTATGACCTGTCATGAATTCAAGCGGCGTACCAGTGATAGTTGTGTTTATTACATAAATTGTGATGATGGTTCAATGATATACTTACTCTTATATGTGGATACCATGTTGATCGTAGCAAACGATATGAAAGAGATTTAGAAGTTAAAAGACCAGTTGAAAGCTGATTTTGAAATGAAGGACTTAGGAGCTTGGTTGAAAAAAGCGCGTCTGAGGCACTGTTATGCGCGAGGCGCTCCGAGGCGTTCCCAAAAACGCATCCGGTATGTGATGCGACGCGATTTCCATGATGCGTGCGCTTTTCTTGATGCGCTATGATGCGTGATGCATGCGCATCATGCACGTGATGCGTTCCTATGGGTTTTTTTAAAACAAATGGGCTTTAATAGGGTTTAATGGGTATCGAATTAGGCTTTAACGTAAGGCTCCCTTATGTTTCAGTTAGACATAGGTTTCCTCTGTCTCGTATAGTCTGTCTCGTATAGTCTTACCCACAGCTGTTAGTCGTTATTCCAATTTTGATTTCAGGTTGTTCTGTTGTTGTAGTGCAGATTTCATGTTGTTTTTGTTTGATTGAGTGGTTTTTTTGTAGTTGACTTGTCAAATTTATTGATGTCTTTGTCTAACTATTATGATTTTAATGTTTATTTTTGAATTACTTGTTGGTTATAAGTAAAAGTATTTTTAATGTAAAATATGTTATGTGGAATTAAATTATAAGTATTTTTTCAATAATAACCGCCTTAGGTGTGTGATGCGAGTGCATCATGCATCACACATCATGCCTCGACTTTTGGTCCCTTAACGCATCAGAGCGCCTCTTGCTTTTTCGAACCAAGCTTAGGAGTTGTCAAATAGATTTTAACTATGGAAATTGTTCGTGATAGAAAGTCTCGAGTCTTGCATACTTCTCAAGGAACTTATACTGAGAAAGTCCTAGAATGCTTTTAAATGCATGAAGCAAAACTTGTCTACACACCTTTTGAAGCTCATTTCAAGTAATCATCCGCTTTGAGTCCTACTACTAAGACCGGTATGGCTTACATGGCACAAGTGTCATACTCTAGTGCTGTTGGATCTTTAATGTCTGCTATGATTTACATGCCCCCGATTTGGCTTATGCAGTTAGCCTGGTTAGTAAATACATGACGAAACTGGGGAAAGAACATTGGAAAGCAGTGCAATGGATCTTTCGTTATCTATGTGGTACGTCTTCCTTGTCTTTACACTTTGGTAAATCTAATACTTATGTTGATTTAGATTATGGCTTACATGGCACGAGTGTCATATTCTAGTGCTGTTGGATCTTTGATGTCTGCTATAATTTACACGCCCCCTGATTTATCTTATGCAGTTAGCATGGTTAGTAGATACATGGCGAAACTAGGGAAAGAACATTAGAAAGAAATGCAATGGATCTTTCATTATCTATGCGGTATGTCTTCCATTTTTTTACACATCGGTAAATCTAATACTTATGTTGATTCAGATTATGGAAAAGAGTTGGATAAACGAAGATCAATTATAGGGTATATGTTTACTCCGAACGATTGTTCTATTAGTTGGAAAGCCCAGTTGTAGTCTACAATTGCTTTGTCTTCTATCGAGGCAGAGTATATGGCAATTACAGAGGTTGTGAAGGAAGATATTTGGTTGAAGGGATTGTTTAGAGAGCTTGTTGATAGAATAAACCTTACCACAACTTTCTTTGACAATCTAAGTGTTATCTTCTTGAGTAAAGATCAGATGTTTATGACCAAACAAAGCATATTGATATTATTTCTCATTTTGAAGTAAAAGGGGGAGACTGTAGAAATGAAGACTTAGCAAATGATACGATGCTTTTCAAATGATGGTATTGGTTGGTGATCAAAAATAGCGAACTAATTATGGTTGTGGTTCAAGCTTTTCTTTATTTTATGTAAAGTGTGCAACTCTATTATTACACACTATTAGGAGCAATAAATCCTAGAACATAGAAATGGCTATATGATAGCTATTGTTGATAGTCTTAGATATACATCGACACACCAAAACATATCACATTCATCAGCATACAAACCCTTTATTCTAATACCCTAACACTACAAAATATGGTGAATTAATTCTTGGCTTCCTGCAACCGTGCTTTTTCCCCGATTTGGGTTTCCAAGTAAATCATTGTGTCTTTCTTATTTACGGTATTTATTTGTATTTTCACTGTATGGTTGATTATCCTTGATATATTAATCTTATTCCACATTGAACTAATATTATATTAAGTAATTTGGATTCTTGGGATGTGTATCATTGTAATATTTCTGTATGGTTGCAATAGTACATCCACACCTCTCGTTTACTACAAGCTCGTCGCTATAGATTTCACCGTATACATCACCTAGTGATGACATGATGTCACAATACACATTTTGGAATAAAGTACAAAAAATATATGTACGCCATGATAGAGTTGGAAAAAAAAATTCCCGACTCACTAGTTAGTGGGTTTATATATTCTACTCGTTTGATTAAACAAATGAATCCTTTTAATTAACCTTTAACAAGATCAACCCATTCAATCGGTCAATATTTTTATAAATAATATTACATTTAATTTTTTTATTTATTTAGCATTAATATTTAAATTATTTTATATTTAACAAATACAAAATAAAGCAACATCATTGAAAATCGAGCTCCGTTTCTTTCAATTTCAGATTTCACATATATAAAGCAAAACTCAAGTTTTGTAAAAATTAAAAGGTACCTTATTTAATAGAAAAATGTCATAAAAACCCTTAAATTTGACAGAAATGTTCGGTTTTACCCTTTTGTCATGTTTAGGTTCACTAAAGCCTAAATTTTGTAAAAAAAAAAAAAAGTTCATTTTTACCCTTGAAACATGTTATAATAGGTTTTCAGGTTACCATCAATTGAATTTCGTATAAAATCGCTTAAGTTTTCAAATTTTTTTACGTTTTTACCTAAATATCTTTTTTCATATTATACTACTACCACCACCACCACCACCATTGCTGCCACCAGCCACCACCACCAACCAACATTATCGCCACCACCCACCACCACCACCGCTACTGCCACCACCAACAACCCACCACTAGTATCGCCACTACTAACACGATCCGCCATCGCCACCACCGTCACTGATACCACCATTACCACCGTCACCACTCACTACCACTACTGCCACTAAGACCCACCATCACCACCACTTCCAACGCCGCTACCACCCACCACCACTCACTACTACCACCACCACGATCCCCATCATTACTACTACCGCCACCACTCACCATTACTTCTACCACCACCACTGCCGCCACCTCACACCAACACCACCCACCACCACCCAACGCCATGAAACCACCTCCCGATGCCACGAAACCACCAACACCGCTACTGTAGTAATGGTGGGTGGAGGTGGCGGCGATGATAGTTGCGGTGGTGGAAGTAGATGGTAGTGGTGGCTTGGCGGTGGCGGTGGCGGCAGCGGTGGGTGGCGTTGTTGGGTGGTGGTAGTGGTGGGTGGTGGCGGTAGTAGTAGTTGTGGTGGTGAACGTAGTAATAGGTGGTGGTGGTGGGTGTTGGCGGCAATGGTTGTTGTAGGTAGTGGTGGCGACGGTAGTGGGTGATGTTGGTAGTGGGGATACTAGTGGGTGGGTCGTTGGTGGTGGCAGTTGACAACGCCTAGTAATATCAAATATTTTAGTCGTTGCTGAGCATTGTTTTGAGTAAAATATATGTCTTAAATCACGATATTACTCACGTTTTGTGCCAAAGTGCTTGGAAATGTTTTTAGTATAAATACAGGGGATTTAACGCAAATTGGGAGAAGTTACGGAGCAAAACGGACAAACCAAAAGAATCAAGAAGTGTCAGCGACGCTAACCTTCCTGGTAGCGTCGCTAACTTGGTGAAAGGCGGAAATCTTCGCGTGCAAGTTTGAGACGTGGGCTAGGAATATTCTAGAAGCTATATTAGCATCGCTAACATTAAAGTTAGCGACGCTAATGTCCCGAAAGGATAAAATCGTCGTTTTTGATTTTCAAACTTCGAGATAACGGGCTCTAGAAGAGGCGTGCGTCGCGGGAAAGGCTTGGCCGCGGCGCGGGAACCCTGATTTCGCACCACTATAAATACCAGACCCCGTGCAACTTTAAAGAGATCCTGAGACGTCAAGGAGGGATTCGGAATGCTGATTTCGCGATTTTTCTCAGTAGCATCGATAGTTTGGTTACATCTTTTGGTTTTTATATTATTCTATCAACTAGGTATCGATGTATTCCGGAATTGGAATTTCTGACGATTACTCGATGTTTTGTTGGTTTATTTGGATACGTTTCTGATTTCGATAGTTGGATAGTTGATAGTTTAGATCTGCATGTTTGGATATTGGTTTGAGTTTGGTTTTGAATTATAAAGTAATCATTCGGTTAGTGTTTCGTTTATTATTCATTTTCTCGATCTGCAATCAGATCTGAGTTGTTTTGGTTTTTGTTTGAGTTGTTGGTTTGTTCCCATGTGTTATTGATCCGCTGTCTATAGAGTGACACTATAGATCGGTTTATCGAAACAAAGTGCCAAGCACTGACTCGACGGTTCAACCCTTACTTACCAATAACTAGTGAGCTGTAAAGTTAAATCTTGTATTTTTGACCGCATCGACGACTGCAACAAGTCAAATTTTGGCGTCGTTGCTCGGGAGTTGTGCGCTTGACACTCTGTGTCAATTTTTCGAATTCTCTTTTTATGTTTGATTTTAGTTTTTGATTGTCTGTATGTGTACGTCCTAGTAATGGGCGATTACATGTACAGGGGCCAAAATACGTGTTATGGCGGCCCGGTTTATTACAAAAATAGACGTAGGAAATATGGTGGTCTGATCTATAAGCATTACAAGAATGATAACAACAATGAATCATTCAATGACAATGGGTATGGAAATCCGAATCAGTACGAACAAAATCGGTACACCAATCATGAGACATGTCGGGAGTATGAAAATCCAGCCAACAACCATAACGAGAATGATTACAGCAATGGATCATTCAATGATAATGGATGGTGGACCGATGAGCCGACTCAATTTAGAAATTTTGATGAGTCATGTTTTGTGAACAATCAAAATCAGGACCCTTCGCCCAACACAAAGTGGGACCTAATATTAGAAATGATGGCTGAAACACTTCAACTTCAATTAGATATGGATATGGTCAAATCCCTTTCGTTCGATGCGAAGGTGGAGTTGGCTTGGGCATTCACAATCAAACACCACGAAGCGGTGGATGATGAGACCAATGCTCTTGCGAGATTGAAAATTTCATTAGATCAGTTGAGTGAAAATATTGGATTTCTGTCATACTCGCCAGAACCCGAGGCGAGTGAATTTAATACCAATAATACTGTGAGTGAACCTGCATCACCTGAACATGTGATGGAAGGTCATACATGATGACGCCTAGTAATATCAAGTATTTTAGTCGTCATTGGACCCTCGTTTGAGTCAAATATATGTCATAAACTGTTATATACTCACGTTTTTGTGTCTAGTGCTTGTGTGTGAAATATCTACAATACAGGGGTTAAACACGTGCAAAAAGGTCAAGTTTGGAATGAAGTCCACTTCCAGGCGAAAACACACGCACGCTGCGGGTTGGAAGACACGCGCGTCGCAGGACAGCTGTGTATCGGATCAGAGATTTAAATTCAAAAAAATGAACATCGGGGTTACAGATAAGGACGTGCCGCGGATATCACCCTTGCGCGCCGTGTCTAGGCAATTTTTGCAACTACAAATAGAGGCTTCCGGTTCGTGTTTCGAGAGCGAAGACCGGACCTTTGAGTGGAACTCAGGCCTCTTCGACTCGTATTTTCGGATTTTAGTGATCAATAGTTGGTATTTTGTTTTTTAGTTTAATTTCGTATTTTTCGGTTTTCTTTGTCGTGTGTTTTTCAACGGTTCTGGATTGTAGAATTCGCTGGACCGCGTTGATTCAGGATTTTCAGATCGAAGTCAGAATCCTTCGGCTCGGTTCTGTTTGAAGTTTAATGCAATCATTCGATTTTGGTTATTTTTTTGTTTCGATTTACATTTACGTTTATTGTTCGTGTGATCGTGTGTTTGGTATCGGGCGATTATGATTTTCTTAGTATACCTCGGGGTCAGAACGTATTAGTTTGCATAGATTGGGATTTGGATTTGAATAGTAATAATCATTAGTTTATGTTTTCAATATTCGTATTGTTTGGATTTCAAGTGTATGATACGACACCAGCTATAGAGTGACACTATAGTTTGGTTATTTCTTGACAAAAACTTTAACCATGGACTCCACAGTTCGACCCTTACTTCCACTTAGCTAATATGCTTATAAGGTATTAAATCTAGTATTTTTGACCCCATTGACGACTACGACGATGTCAAATTTTGGTGTCGTTGCCGGGGAGTTGTGCACTTGAAGTACTGTGTAAGTGGTTTTTGTTTTTAGTTTTAGTTTGATATTTGATTTGATTTAGTTTTGTTTTGACGGTCGTTTGCACCTCGTGCATGCGTACATGTCGAGGTGAACAATCGTCACCTATTCTTTTCGATTCTGAGATTGAACGGACCGCGCGCAGAAATCGTGTGCATAAGCTATTAGTCAACAGGAGTTTAAATAATGTAGTAGTCGAAGATATTACCAATGAGCTGACAGGAGAGGTAATGGGGGGTTCGTCATTTGTTCCCCCGGTTTCAGTAAATCTTAATGAGGCCTCTACTAGTAGTGGTGGTGGTGTAGTTTCAGCCCCTACACCTATTCCATCATGTACTCAGTCTGCAGTTCCACCAATGAGTCAACCAACCATAAACCCTTATGGAATTCCTGCATCTGCTGTGTTAACATGGGGAGTGCCGACCCGTGATGGTACCCCGTGTCCACGCCAGCTAGTGCAAGTCCTACAACCACAACAACCATTTCCTGTTCATAAACCTCAACCACTTTTTTTACAATTACAACCACAACCACAAACGTAGCCACAGCCGCAACAACAGCAACAATACCAGTATCAAGATGGAGATCAAGCATACGATGACGAGGACGACGGTTAGATGCCGAATAACCCAAACAACCAGAACCAGCTGTGTAATAGAGGTCAGGGACCACTGTGTCAATAACAACAACAAAAACACAACAACAATAACTTCGTTCCCCCTTTGTATTTTGCTCAACCAATCGGGCAATCGGTTGCGTCGCACTTCGAACCGCAGGAGTACAACGATCCATCACCAATCTATTTTCCTGATAATGTTGAAAGTCAAATTGAGATTAGACCTTAGTTGTTAAGAGTGTTACAAGAGTTAGGGGATATAGATAGGACGACCCGTACAACCATTTGTACGAATTTTTAGCAATAGCAAATGCCAACATCTCTAGAAATGCAAATAGAAATTACTTTAGGTTAAGGTTATTCCCATTTACTCTTAGGGATAAGGTCAAATATTGGTTTACATCTCTGCAACCGAATAGCATCACGAAGTGGGAGCAACTCAAGACAAAGTTTTTACAAGAATTCTATCCCGTGAGTAAGACATCAGAGATCAGGAGAGCAATCTAGGACTTCCAACAAAAACCCGGAGAGGCATTCCATGACGCATTTGAAAGACTCAAGGAATTAATGAGATCGTGCCTACATCATGAGTTTCGGAGATGGGATCTTGTCAAGTTCTTCTACGATGGAGTGGAGACCACCAACCAGGCTATGATAAATGCATCGTCAAGTGGAATTATTATGCTGCAAAATCCTGAAGATGCATGTAAATTTTTGGAGCAGCTGAGTCACGGCTCAAAGGTAAGCGGACCTACAAAGGATAGGACATCGTTTGTAGCAAATATAAAAGCAGAGAATAAATGGAAGAAAGAAATCTAGAACGAGTTGAATACCATTACGAAAAGGTTTAATTAGTTGTTTACAACATTTCAAAGAGAGAATGGAGCTTATGTGTTACATGGCCAGACTATCTACAACAATTGTGGCGAAGTAGGTCATAACTGTAATGATTGTACGATGACGCATGAAGAAGTAAGCCAAATACATGGGTACGGACAATTTAGGAATACACCGCGCCCATTTAAGGGAAATCATCTAGGAAACAAGCAACTACAGGGAGGACATCAGCAAGCAAATATAGTAACAAGAGAAGGAAGTACGGAGTACAATGCCGAAATCAGGGAATTTTACAAATTTATGGTAAAAGTCAAGGAAGCTGAAGATGCGAATAACCAGGCATTGTTAAAGTTAGGATCTCAACTTCTAAAGATCGGAGAAAACAACAAATAAGACGATAAGAAAAAGGTTCAAGAAGGACAAGTGAATGAAGTTATAACATTGAGGAATGGCAAGAAGGTGGACAACAAGGTTTTTGCTCCACCACCTGAGGACGGAAGTGATGTGGAGGTTGTTTTTTGTGAAAAAGAAGAAATGTAAAAGAAAGAAAAGGAGGAAACAAAGGAACAAGGAAAGAACCCAAAAGTAAATGGGAGAAGGGAGAAACCAATGGCATTGCCCCTTTCCCTACATCATTGGAAAAGCCAGTAGATAGACCTTATGGTAAGCGTGGACCACAAGCTGAGGATATGTGGGAATTATTTAGTCAAATTAAAGTCAACATTCTGTTAGTCAAGTTAATTAAAGAAGTTCTTGCTTATGATAAGTTCCTGAAAGACATGTGTATCCATAAAAAGCAACATCTTTCCCATCTTCCGAAAAAGATTGAGTTAATTGAATATGTTAGTTCGATAATTATGGATACCTTGCCACCAAAAATGAAGGACACATGAGCACCTCTTATATCCGTAGATTTAGGATATGTTCACATCAAAAGGATTTGTTGGACTTATGTGCTGGTGTGAATATCCTCCCTGGACAGCTATTCGATAAGTACAAATTTGGCACTTTAAGACCCACGAACGTCATTTTGCAACTCGCCGACAAGTCTACTAAAGTTCCACAAGGGATGTTGTCGGATGCTATCATCAAGGTCGGGGACTTCTACTACCTAGCATATTTCCTAGTGCTAGAGACTCACCAAGTGGTCAAAGAAGAGTAGCCAACGATTATTCTCGAGCGACCATTTCTCGCGACAGCAAACACACATATTGACTGCCGCACTGGAGAGATGGGAATATCTTTCGGGCACCAACAATCGAAGATCAACAGATTCAATGCTAATGAAAGCACGATGGAAGAACAAGAATTTTATCAAATCGACATTATAGATGAGTTGGTCCAAAAATATATGGAAGAGTTCTCTGAAGAAGAAGATACAGGACAGAAAGACCCTCAGGGACAGGAGAAGGAAGAAGGAGTAAGACATGGGAATGCTTGTAGGTGGATAAGTTACCAACGGAAATCACCAAGTCCCTTAAGCCTTCACTCCAAGAGCCACCGACATTAGAATTGAAGACATTTCCAGCCCACCTTAAGTATGCATTTTTGGGAGAGAAGGAAAGTTTGCCGGTAATCCTGTTAGCCGATTTACCAACATAACAAGAGAGGTCCTTATTGAAAGTCTTATATAAGCACAAGGAAGCCATTGGATGGACTATCGTGGATCTGAAAGGAATTAGTCCCACAACGTGTATGCACCGTATTATCACTGAGGAATGAACTAAACCTGTCAAAGATACGCAACGTAGACTGAACCCCAATTTGCATGAAGTTGTTAAAAAGAAGTGTTAATGTGGTTAGATGCAGGAATCATCTACCCGATCTCGGATAGTGAATGGGTTAGTCCTACGCAAACGGTGCCCAAGAAGTCAGGAATTACAGTGGTGGAAACTAAGGACGATGACCAAGTATCAATAAGGCCAGTGACAGGATGGAGAGTATGCATTGACTACAGAAAACTCAATGCAACAACGTCAAAGGATCATTTTCCACTCCCATTCATTGATCAAATCGTGGAAAATCTGGAAGGGCAGAAATATTATTGTTTCCTGGACAGGTATTCGGGGTACAATCAAATTGCAATCCATCCAGAAGATCAAGCAAAAACAACATTCACTTGCCCTTATGGCACTTTTGCATTTATAAATATACCTTTTGGATTTTGTAATGCGCCTGCTATGTTTCAACGATGTATGATGGCAATTTTCTCAGACATGATAGGGGACGCATTGGAGATTTTCATGGACGACTTTTCGATTTTTGGATCATCTTTTGAGGCATGCTTAAGTCACTTGGAGAAAGTTATAGCAAGATGTGTGGAGTCCAATCTGGTACTGAGTTGGGAGAAAAGCCATTTTATGGTGAAGGAAGGAATTGTTTTAGGTCACGTTGTTTCTGAACGGGGATTTGAGGTTGATAGAGCCAAGGTCAAGGTGATCTCCACCTTACATTCTCCTACTTCAGTGAAAGGAGTTCGATCTTTCTTAGAACATGCAGGATTTTAGCGGAGGTTTATCAAGAACATCAGCACCATCTCTAAACCATTGTGTGGTCTTTTGTTGAAAGATGCACCATTTGTTTTCGACGAGGAATGTACCAAGGCATTTAATATTTTAAAGGACAAGCTGGTTGAAGCACCGATATTAAAACCATCTAACTAGACCAAGCCATTTGAAATTATATGTGATGCTAGTGATTACGCTGCGGGAGCAGTGTTAGGTCAACGGATAGACAAGAAACCTGTGGTTATCTGTTACGCAAGTAAGACCTTTTCAGAAGCTCAATTAAATTACAAAACTACAAAAAGGAATTATTGGTTGTAGTCTTCGCATTGGACAAATTTAGGTCATACATTTGGGGATCAAAAGTTGCAGTCTATACTGATCACAGTGCAGTCCGACATCTGCTTGCACAAAAGGAATCGAAACCGAGACTGATTCGAGGGATTCTGCTACTTCAAGAATTCGATGTGCAAATCAAAGATAAAAAGGGGACGGAAAATGTTGTGGCTGACCATCTGTCAAGACTACCAACAGAAGAATTAGAAACGGGGATACCGGACGCATTCCCAGATGAGCAGCTATTGGGTGTCAATAATGCACCATGGTACGCTAACTATGTCAACTTTCTGGCCACTGGAGCGAGGCCCACGCATTGGTCGAGGCAACGACAAAAGCATTTTCGCACTTATGCTAAAAGATTTATTTGGGATGATCCCGATCTTTTCAAGGTTGGGGAGGACCAAATCATTCGAAGATGTCTACCCGACAACGAAATTCCTGAGGTATTGACTCATTGTCATGAGTCCACATGTGGAGGACACTTTAGCGCGAAGAAGACGGGATACAAGATTCTAGAAGCAGGTTTGTACTGGCCTACCATTTTTAAAGATGCATACAAGACCGCAAAGGAATGTCTTAAGTGCCAATAATTGGGAAATATCTCAAAGAGAGACCAGATGCTAATGAACACAATTTTGGTTGTAGACATCTTTGACGTATGGGGAATTGACTTCATGGGGCCATTTCCCACATCGCAGGGGTATGTCTACATCTTAGTGGCTGTAGGTCCTCAATAATCTTAGATCTACTTGGTATCAATCAATCAGAAGAAAACAAGGAGATTTCAACCTTCAATGCACTCTTTGATTAATCTAAAGACTAGTACATAAGGTTCTTGATTGCTTGAATGCAAGAACTTTCTCTCTCTACTTAGCACACACTTTAAGACAACCAACATGACTAATGAGGCTATAAAGAGTATTTATACTCTACACCTAAACCTAGCAAACCCTAAGCCCAGAAGACAGCAAGCCCACTGAAAAACCTCAACAGCCCAACCGAAAAACCACAGGTTTTTCGGTCCAGACCAAAAAACCACAAGCAGCTCACAATTTTCTATTTTAGCCCAATTAAGTGCTATTTTAGCCCAATTAAATGGAAAGATTAAACCAACTAAATTATGACCCAACAATCTCCCCCTTGGTTTAATGATTTCATTTAATCTTCAGGCTTCTCTTGAACTTGGCCTCGGTTGTATATTGAAGAAGGATTCTAACAATCTCCACCTTAACCGCGTAATGGGTGAAGATGTTAATAACATTCAGCATGATGCAGAGACAACTTCATCTTCGGCATAGGTCTTGAGTTAGCATATCCAGCTTTTGGTTTGACTTGATCTTGACTGGAGTCTGACTCTTCAAGTCTTCGCTCTAGATCACATGAATGTGCGAATGTAGCAACAAACTAACTGAGGAGGAATTCAAGCAGCTTGTCACATGGAATTAAACTTCGACTTCTTCGGGAACAAGATGTTCATGTCGAAACTTTCAAACTTCACTTCTTGCTGACGCTTCTCGATACGAACAATGACTACAAATCTTGTGGGTCACTGAGTCACAAACTCTCACCACAGTTGTTCAAGGATTCATCCTAGGCTCAGAATGAGAGTTCTCGCACTATCTGTGTGAACCCGTAGGAATGCATTGCGATTGTTTGAGTATCGATGAACTACTCGTGGCCGTTTTGATTTTGGCCCATGCATATCCTTGATCAAAGATCTCAATGCAGTTGACAAGTCAACAAGTTGACTTGGCTCTTGGCGAGACGTTCAATGGTATCCAAACTCTACAGAGTGTACCATCGTAGTGCTAATTTGAATGCTGGTAAGTTGTTGGGGGTCTCACAGCCATTGTGGTAAACGACAACGACCACTGACCCAGAGTTTCGATGTTTCATCAATGTGAGGTAAAATCACATTGAGTCACGAACATCTTAAATAGAAGAAGGATAGATCAAGAGTGGTATGTGCATGTAATATGTCTTGGTTATTAGACATACCCATCGGCTAGACTTTCGAATTGTCATCAGTGTATGGTTTATTACACTAAGTCATCCAACACTTGACTTAGAAGCTTTGTAGGTAATAATGGTTATTGATGCCTCACATCTACTACTGGTGTTGTAGCAGAGATCACTGGCATGGAGTTTCGAAATATCATCACCACTTGGTCTAAAGTGATGAGTCGTCTATTCCTTGTAACAGAAAGATAAAGGTGGTTGAGAATAGATAGGTGCATGTGATAGATTACGGTATGCAATCTAACCATCGGCACAGACTTTTTAACTCTCGACTCAGAGTGGCTTTACACAAAGTTTCTAGAAGTTTTTGTTGCAGAAGAAACTTTTAGATTTGGTTAAGAAAGGTTGTCAGTGCTTCAAACTTACTATGGTGTAATAGTAAGAATCACTAGCACTTAAGTGTTACCTCAGTAGTGAGTGGTATTACTCGGTGCGTCGTCGGTATGTAAGGAATGTCTTAGCGTGTCACGGTAATAGTGAGTCACATCTTCGTCATGAGGTTTTGATCTGTATTCATGATTGGTATTTATCAGGAACATTGACGATCGTGCAAATATGAAAAAGAACAATATTTTTGGATTTTTTAAGTTTCTGAAAAGAAAGACATAAAATGAAAAAAAAAAATTATTTTGGATTTTTAAGTTTTCTGAAAAAAGTAAAGACATAAAGAAAAAGAAAACATTTTTGTATTTTTAAGGTTTTGTAATTTTTGTTTTGTTTTTAATTCTCCCCCTAAATTTGTGCATGGAATAGAATTGCGAAAGTAAAAACCATGAACAAATTTAACTAAAAAAAATAGAAGAGCTTTTGCAAAAGGTTTTGTGAACAAATCTGACACATTGTTATCTATGTGAATTGGTTCCAAATGAATTAATTTTCGCTCGTAGCAATCTTGAATAAAATGTATTTTGATGTTGATATGCTTGGTCTTAGAGTGCTGGAAAGTGTTTTTGACAATTTGGATAGCTGCATCGTTATCACAAAATATGGGAGTCTCAAAAAAATTCATACCATGTCAACCTTTACAGCAACATACTCAGCTTCAGCTGTAGAGGTTGACACGGTCTGCTGCTTCTTGTATTGCCAGGAAATCAGGCGGTCGCCTAAGAATTGACATCCAGCGCTATTAGATTTTTTGTCAACGTCGCATCCTCCATAATTGCTATCTGAAAATGCATAAAGATCAAATTCACGGTTCTTTGGATACCAGAGACCTAACTTAGGTCTCCCTTTGAGGTATCGAAAGATCCATTTGACAGCAGTTAAATGAGAGAGTTTAGGGTTAGCCTGATGTCGAGAACACTAGCAAACTACAAAAATGATATCCGGTCTGATGGCCGCCACATACATTAGGGATCCAATCATAGAACGATAATACGTTTGATCGACAGATTGGCCATCTGGGTCTGAAGTCAGCTGTGGTCGCTCAGCCATAGGAGTGTTAGCAACTTTAGCATCTTTGAGGTTGAACTTCGCAAGAATATCCTCCACATACTTGCCTTGATAAATCAGAATACCCGTTGAACTTTGCTTTACTTGCAACCCAAGGAACGTCGTCATTTCACCCGGTGACCTCATCTCGAATCGCTTCTTCATCACTTGCTCAAATTCTTTACATAAAGCCTCACTTGTAGAACAAAAAATGATGTCATCCACATAAATTTGGACAACAATTTGGTCAGCATTTTGACGCTTGATGAACAAAGTCTGATCAATGGTGCCTCTTCTGTAACCATGCTACAACAGATGATCTATCAATGTTGCATACCAGGCACGGGGAGCTTGATGAAGATCATAGAGAGCCTTATCCAGCTTGTAGACGTGATTCGAAAACTTAGAGTTGACGAAACCGGGAGGTTGATCAACATAAATCTCTTCTTTCACCTCACCGTACAAGAAAGCAGTCTTAACGTCCATTTGGTATACAGTAACGTTCATGTACGATGCATAGGCAAGAAAATTTTGAATCGCTTCTAATCTTGCAACTGGGTCATACACTTCAGTTTAATCTAGACCTTCAATCTGACAGAAACCGCGTACAACCACGCGTGCCTTGTTTCGCACAATAACTCCCGAATCATCTTGCTTGTTGCGAAAAACCCATCTCGTGTCAAGAGACTTTTTTTCCGTCGGGTAGTTCCACCAATTGCCAGCCATTCACCTTCTCGAACTGATTAAGCTCTTCATGCATGGCATCCACCCAACTTGGTTCATTGAGTGCCATCTACACATTCTTCGGCGCTATTTGAGAGATAAAGCATGAATAGAGGCACTCATTAACTGGACCGCTCTGGCTTCTTGATTGAACCCCCCACATCCAAAGAGCCAATAACGTTATCGATTGGGTGATCTCGTTGTATTCTTGAAGGTATTGCATGTTCGAGCGAATCAGTAGATACCGGAAGATTCGTTATGTTCTCAATACTGCCTGAGCCTGAAGCACCTCTGTCAGAATCTCTGAAGTCATGGGAGGTACTTGCAACATACTTGTCAGGAATTCTCTCAGGAAAGAGGGAATCCATGAGAGTGGAGTTGAATAGATTAGTAGGATCAGAATTGAGAACATCTTCATGAGAAGCAGATTGGTCGACAACTGGAGGTTCGCCAACAGCCTGGGATGAGTCAGCAGGAGCATCTTCAGTTATAGTAGTGGATGCAGGAGATGAACCGTCATTAAGAATAGGATCTTCAAAGATCAAAGGCGGTATAATGGGATCAGCAATGACTTCCACATCTTTGTCTCTGCGAGCTCCACTGGTACCTGGCTGTGCGCCTCAGACAACATCAGAAAACACATTAAAAGATTTAAACAGTTCGGCATAGTTGAATATCCAGTCGGGACCAACTCGAGCATCCGTTTGATTCTCCTCAAGCCACCGTACATCAAACGATTCCATGATCTGTTTGGTAACCTTGTTATACACCCGATATGTGGTTTTACCTGCATATCTAACAAAGTAACAGTTATCTGCTCTAAAGTTAAACTTTGGTGTAGCGTCAAGATGAAGAAGGGTGCAAGGACAGCCGAAGGAACGGGAATGTTCAACAGAGGGTTTATAGCCATAGAGGATCTCATACGGAGTCTTCATTTGGTGTTTGTTGATGAGGACTCGGTTCTGAACATAACAAGCTGTGTTGATTGCTTCAGCCCAAAAGAACACCGGTAATTTAGAATCGCATAGCATGGTGCGTGCAGCCTCAATTAGAGTTCTGTTTCTACGCTCAGCAACACCATTCTGTTAAGGTGTACGAGCAGCACTGTACTGACGCATCACTCTTTTATCTGCACAAAATTTATCCAGTACCGCATTCTTGAATTCAATCCCATTGTCACACCGAATTGCCTTCACTTTCTGATTCGTTTGATTTTCGATTAAAGTGACGAATCTCTTGACCAGCTTAGTAGTTTCATTTTTTTGCTTCAAAAAGAAAACCCAAGTAAAACGTGAGTAATCATCAGTTATAACTAAACAATAAGAGCTTTTATTAATACTGATAACATTGACAAGGCCGAAGAGATCTATGTGAATCACTTGAAGAAGCGAATCAATGGAGTTGACCAATTTGGGCTGATGTGGCTTCCGATGATGTTTGCTTTGAGCATAGACAACACATTTTTCAAATGTGATGAAGTCTTTGATGGGAAGCCCGCGGACAGGTTCATTTTTCACAAGACGATTCAAATTCTTCACGTTGGCGTGACAAAGACGTCGATGCCATAGCATGGCACTCTGTTCAGAAGCTTTTGAGAATAAACAAGTGACATTTTCTGGAGTGTTGTGATTCATGTCGATGATATTCGAACAAGAATCCACTCCTCGGGAATGACTACACCAGGTTTGAGAATCAGACATTCCTTCTTCGTAAAGTGGGTTGAAAAACCTCTGTCACAGATTTGAGAAATGCTCAGTAGATTGTGCTTGAGCTCAGGTACAAAGTTTACATTCTCAAACTTCAACATGCCATTGGATACAGTTCCTCTTTGTGTGATCTTTCCCTTTTCACCTCCCGCAAAGCAGACACATCCACCATTAAAAATTTTAACGCTGTGCAGTTGGGACATGTCGCCTGTGATGTGCCTGGAACAACCACTATCAACATACCATGGTCTGCTGATATTCCTCCGTAACTGTTCCTGCACAAGTTGCGGGATTAATTAGATTTAGGAACCCAGTACATTCGGAAACTGGGTTGATGGAAACTATCGATACATTTTACAGATTTTAAACTCATATCAAGATTATCAAATAATGGGGAATTCATAGTAGATTTTGGAATGATGCTTTTAGGAACCCATCTGTAATTGGATTTGAATCTTTTGTCTTTAGACCAAATGGGAACATTTGCATTAGACTTAATGTCAGTACTACTATTTGAAGCAGTCCTGCTGTCCTAGGTAGTCCTTGTCTTCACCTTAGAAATGTTCTGATTTTTATTTCGAGAACGTGACCTCAAGGGCTTTCTTTTATGGGATCTCCCTCTTCGCACGTTCTGCCAAAGCTGTTCGTGATGATGAGCATACAAAATTCGGGGACAATTTTTGGCAATATGACTAGCAATTCCACAATTAAAACAGGTTTGTATTTTCAAGGAAGCATGCACAGTATTTCCACAAGAACACACACATGCAACAGGATTATTAACAAAAATCTTAGACCTAGTTTTTTGAAAATTAACATCAGTACGGATTTTTAAAGGTCTAACAATTTTGGCAGTTTGTTTAACAGACGAATTCAAAACAGGCGAATCAGAATAATTAGTCTTAAAACAAGTTTTAACATAATCAAAAGTACTATTGTCTTCCTTCTTCTCATCTTTCTCTTTCAAATTATCTACACATGAGGTAGAAGTATTAGAAACGTTCATTTTAGTACTCTCAGCGGTGCCAGATTGATTCTTTTTTAACATAATTGGAAAAATAACAGTTCTCTAACTCTTCTGTTTCAAGGGGTGGAGTATAATTATGATTAAATGGAGGTTGAACAGTTTTATACCCCAGACCTTCACCATGTTTATTAGTCCATTTAGTTTGTTGTTCAATTATTGATTCAACCACCTCACTTGACACATCAAATTTTTTAATATTAAATTCAGCATCTTGAAATTTTGCTTTCAATGTGTCAAGTTTTGCAGCCAATTTAACAATTGTTTCTTTGGCATAATCATAATGAGTTTTTGTCGTACTCCATTCAGCTTGAACTTTCTTATAATCATATATCTTAGCGTCTAAGCTTTCTTGTAGAGGTTTCAATTTCTTTTTGGCATTATAAACATCATTTGCAAGGTTAAACACTTCTTTAATAAGACGATCATTATGTTCACGATACTTTGCAATTATATCAATACAAGATTGAGAAGAGCAAGAAACTTCACTAACCTCAGTTTTTGCAGGGCTAGAAGCAGGAGTAGTAGAAACCATGAAAGCAAATTGCAGATCTGTAACGACCCAAAAATCTTGAATTTATATTCGAGAAAATACTTAAGGAAAATATGATTGTTGGAACCAATATGTAATGAAATAAAATTTGTAACACCAAATACCTGTGACAAGTATTTGAAGGTTAATTCTAGTAAAAACATTAATTTTGTCATTAGACCATGTGGAGGACCAAATATGTAAAAATATTGTTTGCCTGTGGCAAAAATATAAGAAAATAAGGTTTTATGTGATAAAATGTGATAAAAGTGCCAAAAAATTCAAGAAATGAAACTTTGGGACTAAAAATGTAAAATCAGGAAGTATAAAAATGAGAAATATCTTCTCATTTGTTGGCTGAACATTGGAGAAGCTACGGGAAGGTTTTGGAGATGCGATTGCTACAGAGTTCACGAAGGATTGAAGAAGGGGATTGGAGCAAGTATTTAGAATTAATGATTTCTAAGTCAAAAGGTTAGTGAGAAACTTCTAACTTAAGTGTTTGTGTGTGTGTTCTTTACGGGAAGAACTAAGGACTGAATTTTCAGTCATGATCATAGGAGTTTAAATGATTTATAGTGTAAAATGGATTCAAAGTAATAAGAACATATCTTGAAACAATCAAAGTAGGTTGCTATTGTTGAAAATTGGAATTTTGTTCAAAAACCCTAGAATTCATGTTTTACATGATCAAATTGATTCTAAGTGGTTTTGATAAGTTTCATAAGTGATAATGGTTAAAATAAATTAGCAGAAGTGATCAATCTCGAACAATTTCGGTTTTTGAATCAAAAATGCAAAAACGGGAATGTTTGGAAAACAACTGAAATCTAGGATTTTTATGGTTAAAAACCTAAATTAAATGAATGGTTTTGACCTTGGAACAAACCCTAGTGATTAAGTCGAGTATTAAGGGCTTAAAATGAGAAAACTGGAGATTTATAACTTAAAATCGCGAATCTGGTTGCTGCAGACCAGATCGGGACGCGATGGTAAGGGATCGGGTTGTGATCCCACGCTAAATCGTCAAAAATAGAAATGTACTCAGGGATCGCGACGCTACAACCATATGGTCGCGACGCGATGTCGCGTGGGTACTGTAGCAGTCAGTAGCCATTATTCAAGTTAAGGTTTTTATGCTTTGATTTTGGAACTTGAGGTTAGGCTTATTTGTTTGACCTCAAATTTTAAACATAAGTCCATTATAGTCTAAAACTTCATGGAAAATTGTCGGAATGAAAATATGACCTCCTGAGGGTACTGTAGTAAAATACGTATAATATACGATTTATTTAAAGTTGGTCATTTAAAAGTTATAGACTTGTTTTGACCCATATTGGTATAAGAAGGACTCCAATGAGTTATAGAGTCAGTTAGCATGAATGTTAATGTATAACGTGTTAAATATAGGTTGATGTCAAGTGATTATTGAATCAAAAGAGTATAAATACAAGGAACGTGTAGTCAATCCACTAGCAATACATGAGGTGAGTACATGCAGTATTTTTACCCATTCTGGGGTACATGGCAAGTAAGTATCTTCAAGATTTCTTATAAAATTTCTATATGTGAAATTATATGCAAGAGTATTATATTTAATTTGTTGTGAAAGTATAATACTATATTTGAAGTTATGTTTTGAACTACAAGTTAAATTACGTGAAAGTATGTTGGTCTATGAACCAAATATGTGAAAGTATATTTTGATTACTAGTTGTATATGTTTTCAAGTAATGAATGGCATATAGTCATAAGATGTTGGAAAGTATGATTTGGCATAAAGCTTAGAATGATGTAAAAACATATTTTACATATGTGATGAATTTTGGCACTTAGCCACTATTTATATGTATGTGAATAATGTTCAAGTAAGCAGAAAGTATTTTGTATGACTGGTATTTGTCAAGCAGCGTTAGTAAGGGAACTATGTTCCACCTACCCGGGTTAGGTAAGGGGTCTACTGGGGAAAAAGCTCCATCGCAAAGTAGATTGCCTAAGCAACTTCTATGGTGAGGATTGATCCGTTCTTTCTTGCTATAGAGACTTGGGGTATCACATATAGTGATTAAGGCCCTAAGTATAAAAATCCAGCAAGCTTTTAAATCCAGTCAAAGAAAATAAGAGAGATGTTATTTTTACAAAGTATGTTATGTAATGATTATGAAAAGTAAAGAATTATAGTATATTAATACTATAAAGTTTTGAAATATGTTATTTTCACAAAGTATGATATGAAATGATTCTGGAACAGTAAGAGTTATAGTATATTAATACTATAAAGTTTTGAAGGATTTTTTTTATGTTATGAGTTTTTATAAACAGGTTGGAGAAAGAAGTTAAATGTTGAGTCTAAAACTCATGTAACTCACGAGACATTTTTGTCTTACGTATTCTATGTTTTGCCATGTATTACAGATTAAAATGATTTGCTATAAATGTGATGAAGTTTAGCCGGAGTGGAGCTCGAGTTAGCTCCTAATATGGACTCAAGGTTTAATCCTTTCTTGCTTACTATGGTTAGTTTTGGTATATATTTGTAACACCCACTGATTTTAAATATGTAAATGATCGGTTTTTGATAAACCGTATTTTTGTATTCATGTATTATACGAAAAACCATAGTATTTGAAAACAGTAGAAATGGGGTGTCACAAGATCCATCATTTGTCCTTCTGCAGCATCAGCATCCATGTTCCCTTCGATCTGCGCCAAATGTGCTCCACCACCTTCAGTTAGGTTCAAGGCTTGCATCTGGTCGTCGCAAGAAAACTGTTGCGCCACCATTGCCCTTTCATTGTTCTAGGGAGCAGTATCACGGTTTGTTCCAACAGTCACCAGATTCCTCTCGGTATTCTCCATTATGGGCTTAGTGCATTCACGAGCAAAATGTCCAGGCTCGTTGCAGTTGTAACATCGAAGATTTGCCTTGTTGAAACCCATCTTCTTATCTCCACTGTTGACAGCCCAATTGTTTCTGCCTGTTCTTTGTGTGAACTTCTTTGCCTTGAATACCACTAGAGCGATATCCTAGGAGATGTCCATCTCTTCAATATCAATGGGGTTGAATTGGTCAATATCTCCAGACATCATTGGCTGAACAAGTTCACCAGCCATGAGAGCATTGTAGCAATTTAGGAGACCAGCCATCATGTTTAAATTTTCTTCAGCTCCTTTGGGCACAACTGGAACTAGAGTAGCTAACTGAGAACCAGGACTAGAAGCAGTAGTAGAAAAACTTGAAACAGTGGGGGCAGGAGATGCTATAGGTAAGTTAGATAAGGTGGAAGCTTGATGAGTGGGAAGAGCAGCATACGAACTGTTGGTTGAAGTACCCAAGTTGGCAGATTGATATGAATTGACATGATTGATTTCTCTTTGTTTGTCATCCATATCGCAAGCTTTGATGATGACCATAGTTTCAACAAGAGACAGTTTACCTAAGTCCTTTGTCTTTTTGATCATTTCCACATTTATATCCCAATTTCTTGGTAAGGAATTTAGCAACTTCTTGTTGACTTCAGTTCTAGACAAAGTAATACCGGAAGTGGTCATCTCGGTATTTAAAGTGATGAAGCATTGCAATTGAGTTTCAAGAGATTCTCCAAGCACATGATTGAACATGTTAAATCTTTAGCGAATGAGATCTTGTCTACTTTATTTCATATCTTCGTTGCCTTCATACACTTCGATCAGTGCTTCCCACAAAGCCTTCACGGACGTGTATTCTCTGAATCCTTAAGCAATATCTGGGGATAACGCCATCGTGAGGGTGGCAAGAGCTCGCTCATCATTTTCAGTTAGTTCAAAATTTTCGTCCGTGTAATTTTCTTGTTTCTTTTTAATCACGATACCATCTTCAAGAGTGTCTGTAATTTTAATAGGACCTCTAACCATGCTTCTCCATATATTGTTGTCTTTCATTTTAACATATTTCTCAAATCTGAATTTCCATTCCGGAAATCCTTCAGCAGACAGAAGTCGTGGGATGCGGGTGACCGTACCCATGACTGAGTCAAGATCGGAATGCAAAGTGGAAGTGGCTAACTCCATTGAAAAGGAACCGAAAAGCACCAAATGTCAACTAACAAATCAAACTGAAAAGCACAAAGACAACAGCAGTTGAATCGAACACAAAACCGATAAGCCTTGGAATGCCGAAAGATTGGTCGAAAACCCCAAAAAAAATTGCTGGAAAACAAAAATTTGACACATTAGAAAAATATTTTTACCCCCCTTTTTTAAGCGAAATCATTGTTCACCAAAAAACTAGGGCGAGTAACGCTTCAAACGAAAAACCTTGGACAAAACTTCACACCGAAAAACTAGACCGAACAACTGGGGCGAGAAACTGTACTGAAAAACCTTCACACTGAACAACTGGATCGAACAACTATTTGACCAAAGAACCAAGCGAGAAACTAAGATTGAACAACTATTTCAAACCGATTTTCTGTAACCCTAAGTCACACCGAACAGCCTTAAATGGGCTCACCGAACAACTCTTAAATGGACCGAAAAACCTCAACCTTGACCGAATAACTTTTAAAAACCCTAACAAACTTAGCGCCGCCACCGAACAACTAAGGAGCATGACCGAACAACCCAATCAGATCTAGATCTCGCAGAAACGACGTTTTTAGATCAAAATAGTGTTTTTTGATGATTTTGCTTGAAGATTTGCCAGGAACACGAAGAACACCAAGAACAAATGTAAGGAATTAATTTAGTTTGGTTTAATCCTTTATTTATTAGGGACTAAAATTGTAAAAGATCAAAGTTATGGGCTTTTGTTGGAATTCGGTGTGAACCGAACAACCATAGGTTGTTCGGTTTTGGTCCTTGGTCGAAATCCCCTCTTTGGGCTTGTTGATCGGTCATTGGGCCTAGGCTTGTTAGGGTTTTAGGTGTAGGGTACTTAAGGAAATTATAGCCTCATTTATGAGGTTGGTTGTCATCGATTCTTGTGCTAAGTACAGAGAGAAATTGTTGAGTGTTCTTGGCAACCAAAACTTATGTACTAGTCTTGATTTATACAAGAGTGCATTGATGTTGATTAATCTACTTGTGTTCTTATTGTTATATTGATATCATTCTGATTTAGAGAGTATTGTGGACCTACAATTGGTATCAGAGCTTGTTTTTTATATCAATCTCTTCATTGTTCTTGGAGATTTTTGATGTTTTTGAGTGTTTGATCCGTTTTTGTTTGGGTTTTGACTATTTTTGGTATTTTTGTTCTTGAAGTTCTTGGTGTTCTTGGTTGATATTCATGCAAATTCATCCAAAAAACATTTTTTGATCCAAATCGGCGTTTTTGCGAGTTGTTTGTGCGATTTCAGATTTGAAAATAGTTGATCGGTTAGGCTCTTGGTGGTTGTTCGGCGGCGGCAACTGTCGCGGCTAGGGTTTTGGAGTTTTTCGGTCAACCGTTGAGTTTCTCGATCCAGTTAGCTGTTGTTTGGTTGGCCCATTTAAGGATTGTTCGGTGCTTTTAGGGGTTTAATTATTGTTCGGTCCAACTTGAGTTGCTCGGTCCAGTAAGAGGTTGATCGGTTGTTTGTTGTACGGCTCAAGTTATTTGCATAGTTAATTGACATCGCAGCGGTCGTCATGCGGTCAAAAATAAGAAAACCTAACACACACACTTAGCACAGTGGAAGTCGGGGTTGATCCGCAGGAGTTACGTGGTCAAGTCAGGTGATAGATTACCAACTATAGTGTCACGCTATAGTCAGAGGACTTAGTTCCTACACTTTTGACTACTGATCCCAGAAAACATAAACTAAACAATCTCAAAACAAGCATAGACTAAGCTAAGCTTCAACTCAAACCTAGTTACTTTCTGAAATCAGAAGTACATCTCTGCTTTAGAAGCAAACAAAGGCAATCAAACATCAAACACAAACAAGGCATAAACTAAACCAATAACTAAAGTCCAAATGAACAGTCACTGGCTGTAGTCTAAACCTAAAAGCTAACCCTAGTTGGCTACTGAAATCAGCAAGGGAAATCAGTCAAATCAAAGTCATAAACACATCCAAACATCAAACAAACAAGCACAATCAAATATCAAGCATCAAACACCGAAAAACCAACAATTACTTGTAACCAAACGATTCATAAACTCAAAACTCAGATCCAATGATACAAACAGTAACCAAAAGATCCAAAAACAGAAACTAAAGCCAAATATCAATGGTTGTCACTCCGAAAGATACTAGCCAATGATTACTAACTATCTAACTAAATAAAAATAAATTATAAAAACATGAAAATACCAATATAAGGTTGCTGAACCTAAATCTCGGACTCAAAGAGCCTTGGGTGTCGATTTTAGACCAGGTCTTTGCTGCTTTTTTCGACCTAAAAGCCTCTATTTATAGTTGCAAATTTTACGCAGCCGCGCCACGCATAAGTGGATCCCGCGTCGCGCATTGGGGTTTATCCCCGTTTTATCGGCATTTGAATTTCTTCTTCACCGCCTTATCTTTGACTCAGCGTGTCGCGCCTTCTTGATTCCCGCGGCGCGCGTACGTATTTTCCTGATTTTTCCTTCTTCTCCAAACTTTCTCCAATTTGTACGCTTTTGGTCCTGTTTTCATTACTTTCTTCCAAACAAGTACTGGCACGAAAAGTGAGAATACCACAATATATATGATATAATTTCAGTAAGAATAGGGCTCAACAACGACTAAAATATGTAATATCACTAAGCGTTGTCAAACATCCCACACTTGTGCCTTGCTTGTCCCCAAGCAAGAGAATTTTTAACAGATTTTAACTAAGACTCAAACAATTTTTGAATGTGTTCAATTTCAAAGTTTATTGCCTTAAGAGTTAGACGGAATAGTTTTTGCAAACATAACCAAAATATTCTTTGGAATTCATGACTTTCTAAAGAACCATTGATTACAAATTTTCTGTCCACAGTGAAGTGTACATACTCATTCAGATTCTAAAGGCCATTAAAGAACTATCCATGACTTTCGATGTTTTCCGCGTAACGAGCTTTCAGAAATACCATCCCAAACCAGACGATCTTAGGTGGCAAGGTGCATAAGTCCCACCCATTTTAGACTTACCGGCTCGAGCAACAAAGGCCACTGATTGACAGTCCCTTCCTAAATTCCAATCCTTAAATATCCCAATCGTCCACACCCCACACTTAAAACTGTACAACGTCCCCGTTGTACAAAATTATTTAGTACAAGGGAGAAAGAGTTACCCCTTTAGATGGTAGATTGCTTGGTTGGTACTCGGTAGCACAGGTACAAATTTGAACAAAAAGGTTCCTCGATTTCACATTCTGGAGTTGTAGCGCAACAGTAAACACGCCGGTGGTCATGACAAGTGGAGGGGACACGGTGACCCCACACTTGTCTGAGACAACTCCTTCCCATTTGGTATAACATGCATGACTCAACAAAAACATTAAATACAAACAGATAAATGAAATATACACAAGTAAAGAGATAAAAGTGTCATAGATTCGGTACATATATCCCAAAACAAAAATAATAATAAAAACAAAAGAAAAATAATACATCAAGTGCCACCTGGTGGCCTGGAAGACCCAGCCTCATGATCGTGAGCTCGGGCTGGGAATGGTCGGGGGCGCCGTCCCTGCTGTGTGGCTATCTCCAAAAGTACCTCCCCGATCCACTCCAGCTGGTCCTCCATCCTGTCAACCCTGTCCTCCAGTCATCGGAGGGCAGTTGGCTCCTCCGACTGCTGTGGCTGCGGTGCTGGCTCTGCCGGTGCGGGCTGCCTCCTGTGCCTCCTGCCAGGCTAAGCGTATGCTGGCTGGGGGTCCTGGACAGCCTCTGTCGGTGCCCTCACAAACTGACCGGGCCACTTCTGCTCGATCAGACCCATCTTCTACAGTGCCCGCGCTGTAGTGCGGACTGGAGATATAGCGGTCAAGGATGCTACAACCGGAGCAGTAAGAATCTGGTAAGAACGGGCCAGGCGGGTAATGAAATACCCACGGGCCAATAGACTGCTGGCGGATGCGCCCGCCGCACGGGTGGATAGAGAGACGGCTAAGGCATATGGGAGGTGGAGGAACCTAGCAGGGTCGAGGAGCACCCACAGATACGTCATGTCCTCACCGGACACTTCTCGCCCCCCTTTTTATCGAAGAATTCCGACCGATCGATTCCCGCGTCGCGCAAATGCACAAACCGCGATGCGCGTGTCACCAAATCAACCCTTGGGCATCGGGTTGGTTTACGATCCCGCGTCGCGCATATGAGCAAATCCCGATGCGGTCACAAAAAATTCAAATTTCTTCAAAACAACCCCACACTTGCCTTGGACCAATAATACCTGTAAATGACGATGATATAATTTCCTAATTACTCCTAAGGAATACAGAACCTAACATATGACACGATGACTTGCCTCCCAACAAGCGCTAAGTTTAACGTCTTCAGCCTGACGTCCTATTCCTTCTACAACTACGGTGGATCGTATGCCTTATTTCTTTGCTGATTCCCAGTAACCACCGTCCCTTCGTTGTCCACATACTCCTTCAGCTTTCCTGGATCGAATGGTTTGCCGGTTCTCCTGCTGCTGCCCGGTCGCCATCTTCTGATTAATTCCCGTGAGTGCTTGGAGGTAGCTTTGAACCTCCCAGTGCTGCTCCCAGTAGTTGTTTTGCGCCTCGTTTGTTGTTCACATATTGCGTGTTATCTTCAGTTTGCAATTTTGGTTTGCAGTACCAATAGAAATTTTCCAATCGAATGGGATCGGAAGGCAACATATCAGGATGCTTCCATATGTCCTCATCCATGGTATTGATCACATCTAATTTTCCATTCATGAATGGATCATGAGTGGTGATAAAATAATGTTTATTATTTTCAAAAATCAATTCGTCAGCATCAACTTCTTGATCATCGTCCAACAGGTGAATCGGGATCAAGAGTGGGCGTCTGGTTTGATCTGATGGTGGTACAAAGTCACCCATCACCAGATCCTTGCTTTCAAATTTCTAAAAATTTTCAAAAATTATCGGTTCGGGGGTAGTATTGTCATCTACACCCCCTTCCCCAATAGTATCAACAATTTCGGGAATCGTTGGGCCGGGGTCTGTACTGTCACTTACAGCCTCCTCCACAACATCCTCCTCAACAAAATTGTCTGGTTATGATATGGATTCACTCATCACCAGATCAACATTTTCAAAAACATCAAAATCTTCAAGGGTTGCTGATTCAGAAGTAGCATTGTCACATACAACCTCTTCCTCAACAACCGTTTCGACCATCTCAGTGGTCTCTTGATTTTCCCAAGGTGCATGCCCTTCCATCACATATTCAGGTGATGCAAGTTCACACACATTATTATTGGTATAAAAACCACTCGCCTCAGGTTCTAGAGAGGGTGATGAACATTTCCAACCTTCCTCTAACTGATCTAAAGAAGCTTGCAACCTTACAAGAGCATCACCCTGGTCCTTCTGCTCTTGGTGGGTGTTATACATGAGTACCCAAAGTCGGGCCCAAATTGCAGGAGTTTCAGGCTGAGATGACTCCTCGGTCTGCCATCCATTGTCATCGGATGATCCATTGTAGCAATCATCCTCGTAATAGATGTCGGCCGGAGTTTCATAATTTTCATAATACTGATCCGGGTACATGTAATCGCCCATTATGAAGACGTACACATACCAGAATTCAAAGAACTAAAATCAAACATCAAAAATCAGAAGTTAAGTCCTACAATTCACCTAATCTTAAGCTCACAACTTCCTGGAAACGGTGCCAAAATTTGACATCGCAGCGGTCGTCATGCGGTCAAAAATAAGAAAACCTAACACACACACTTAGCATAGTGGAAGTCAGGGTCGATCCACAGGAGTTACGTGGTCAAGTCGGGTGATAGATTACCAACTATAGTGTCACGCTATAGTCAGGGGACTTAGTTCCTACACTTTTGACTACTGATCCCAGAAAACATAAACTAAACAATCTCAAAACAAGCATAGACTAAGCTAAGCTTCAACTTAAACATAGTTACTTTCTGAAATCAGAAGTACATCTCTGCTTTAGAAGCAAACAAAGGCAATCAAACATCAAACACAAACAAGGCATAAACTAAACCAATAACTAAAGTCCAAATGAACAGTCACTGGCTATAGTTTAAACCTAAAAGCTAACCCTAGTTGGCTACTAAAATCAGCAAGGGAAATCAGTCCAATCAAGGTCATAAACACATCCAAACATCAAACAAACAAGCACAATCCAATATCAAGCATCAAACACCGAAAAACCAACAATTACTTGTAACCAAACGATTCATAAACTCAAAACTCAGATCCAATGATACAAACAGTAACCAAAAGATCCAAAAACAGAAACTAAAGCCAAATATCAATGGTTGTCACTCCCAAAGATACTAGCCAATGATTACTAACTATCTAACTAAATGAAAATAAATTATAAAACAATGAAAATACCAATATAAGGTTGCTGAACCTAAATCTCGGAGTCAAAGAGCCTTGGGGTCGATTTTACACCAGGTCTTCGCTGCTTTTTTCGACCTAAATGCCTCTATTTATAGTTGCAAATTTTACGCAGCCGTCCCGCGCATAAGTGGATCCCGCGTCACGCGTAGGGGTTTATCCCCGTTTTATCGGCATTTGAATTTCTTCTTCACCGCCTTATCTTTGACTCAGCGCGTCGCGCCTTCTTGATTCCCGCGGCGCGCGTACGTATTTTCCTGATTTTTCCTTCTTCTCCAAACTTTCTCCAATTTGTACGCTTTTAGTCCCTATTTTCATTATTTTCTTCCAAACAAATACTGGCACGAAAAGTGATAATACCATGATATATATGATATAGTTTCACTAAGAATAGGGCTCAAAAACGACTAAAATATGTAATATCACTAGGCGTTGTCATTAATCGGTCTTGTTTCTAGCATATTATTGTTCGGTCCTTGTTCTTCGGTCCAGCAAGGTTGTTCGGTGCATTCCTCCTGTTGTTCGGCCAGATTGTTCGATTAACTGTTATTCGTCCAAGGTTGTTCGGTGCATTCCTCCTGTGAACAGTGAAAAAAAATTTCGATCAATATTTTGGCATTTGAAGGCTTTTTCGCCAGAATTTTTGAACACAACGATAATCTTGTTAAATTTTGGTTTTTCGCCAGAATTTTTTTTGGGGGTTTCGATCAATATTTTGGCATTTGAAGGCGTTTTCGGACCTCTTGAACGTTTAAAATGACGACAAAAGACGCTTCAAAAATTGCTTGTTCTTCTCAATCGTGTGTTTATGTAATTGCCAAACTTCGCGAACACAATGATAATCTTGTTAGAGAAATGTTTGAAATGGAAAATCTAGTTTATAACACTAAAAAGAAGTAAAACCTCTACAAGAAGCATTAGAAGCCAAAACAAGCGATTATAAGAGAGTACAAGAAGACTGGAGTACAGCGGCCGCTCGATATCGTTTCGCCAAAGCAGAGGTAGTTAGTTTAACTGCCGAGCTTGAAGCATTAAAAGCAAAATACAAAGATGCTGACTTTAATATAAAAAAGTATGACGCATCAAGTGCGGTAGTTGAATCAATGGTTGAACAACAACTTAAGTGGCAAAATAAGCAGGGTGAGGGTTTGGGGTATAAAAGTGTGCCAACCCCGTGTAATGACGATTATCCTCCGGGCTTAAGCCTTTGTGATCAAGTCATGCTTGCCCGTGATAAAGCTGAACGAGAAAGAGGGAAGCGTGATGAAATTGACCAGCTCATGGATGCTCGACGTCAAGCTGATGAATCAAGAAAAGCTGAAGAAGCTACGGATGGTGAAGGTCTTGGATTCAAAACTGTTCCACCTTCGTTTAATCATAACTATATCGCACCCCTTGAAACCAAAGAATCAGAGGAAAAGAATCAGTCTGCTACCGCTGAGAATAAAGTGATAGTGGAAGATGTGAGCAAGGAGGACGAAGATAGTCCTAGTCCTTCTGAACACGCGTCAACATCTAATGCCTCATCTTCTGCTGTTACAAATGATCGCACCAAAACCGTTGATGCTGACTCTACAACTACTGGTGGTGATGGTTCAAATTCCAAAAATCCACATGTTGGAAAATTTAGACCAAAAAAGTTTGTAAAAGAAGGGGAAATTCTTGTTAGACCTAGACCGAGTCCCACAAAATGTGGTTGTGCTTGCACTTGTGGCAATTCCTTGAAAAACTCAAAAGGAAAAGGACCAAGTAACAATCTCATTTACCTAAAAAGACAAACATGTTTTAACTGTGGGATTGCAGGTCATATGGCTCGGAACTGTCCTTATCGTCCATATATTCCCTTCTACGTACAACACTGGCAGAATGTGCCAAAGGGAAGGTCTTCCAAAAGAAATCCCTCAAGATCACGATCAAGAGATGGCGACTGGAATGACGCAAAGGCCAAGAACCAGTCCCCCAAGGATAAGAAGACCGATTCGAAAGGATAATCTACCAAATCGAAATTGGTAAGGTCGAGTTCATCTCAAGGATCGTCCTCGAGTCCTCACTGGCAACAGATGCATAAATCAAGGGAGAGTTATGCTTCACACTCAAACACTGATACACCCATCCGGTCAAACCACAAGAGACTCAAGCCAAATTATCGATGGGTAGCAAAAGGCCTCGTTTCCAAATCATCTAATTATTCTATTAATTCTTCATGTTCTTTATTTGATAAGCACGATATGATCATGGAACAATTTTCGTGTGTGGATAGCAACGGTTAACCCAGCTTCCGAATGGACTGGGTCCCCAAATCAAATTAATCCCGCATCTGTGCAGGAACAGCTATGGAGGAATATCGTCAGACCTCGGTTTGCTGATAGTAGCTGTCCCAGGCACATGATTGGACACATCTCTCAACTGCACAACATTCAAATCATTGATGGAGAGTATGTGTCCTATGCGGAAGGAAGAAAGGAGAAAGGAAGGATCACAAGGGGTTCGTGTCTAACGTGTGTTAAAAACTGAAAAGGTAACTTCGTTCTTGAATTGATTTGATTCGTTTTGATGACTAATAGTTCAATTTTTGTAAATTTTGCACAATTTTGATTAAATTTGTTCATATTCGGACATTCTCCTCTATGCACAAATTTAGGGGGAGAATTAAAAAACTCAAAAAATTATAAAATTTCAAAAATACAAAAATATGTCTTTTACTTTTATGTCCATAATTTTCAGAAAAATTAAAATCCAAAAATATGTCTTTCGTTTATGTCTTTAATTTTTTTTAAAAAAATCTAAAATTCAAACATTTTTACCTACCGACGACGCACCGAGTTATACCACTCACTGCTGACGTAATTCTTAAGTGTTGGTGATACTTAAGTGCTGGTGATACTTACTGTTACACCACAGTAAGTTTGAAGCACTAACAACCTTTCTTAACCAAATCTATGAGTTTTTCTTGTGTAACACCAACTTCTAGACACTTTGAGAGAAACCACTCGAATTCGAGAGTTAAAAAGTCTGTGCTGATGGTTAGACTGCATACCGTAGTCTATCACATGCACCAATGTATTCTTAACCATCTTTACAATTTCTGATACAAGAAATAGACGACTCACCATTTTAATACAAGTGGTGATGATATTTCGAAATTCTATGCCAGTGATCTCTGCTACAACACCAATAGTAGATGTGAGGCATCAACAACCATTCTTACATACAAAGCTTCGAATTCAAGAGTTGGATGATTCAGTGTAATAAACCATACACTGATGACAATTCAAAAGTCTAGCTGATGGGTATGTCTAATAACCAAGACATATTACACACTCATACCACTCTTGACCTAACATTCTTCTAAACAAGATGTTCGTGATTCAATGTGATATTACCTCACATTGATGAAATATCGAAACTCTGGGTCAGTGATCATTGTTGTTTACCACAATAGCTGTGAGACCCCGACAACTTTACCTGATTCAAAATTGGCACCAGGATGGTACACTCCACAGAGTTTGGATACCAGTGAACGTCTCGCCAAGAGCCAAGTCAACTTGTTGACTTGTCAAATGCATTCAGATCTCTAATCAAGGATATGCAGGGCCTAAATCTCAACGGCCACCAGTAGTTCTCCGATACTCAAACAATCGCAGTGCGTTCCCCCGGGTTCACACCGATACTGCGAGAAGTCTCATTCTGCACCAAAGATGAATCGTTGAACAACTGTGGTGAGAGTTTCTAACTCCATGATCCACAGGATTTGCGGTCAATGAAGCATATTGAGAAGCGCTAGTCAAATACACCGTTCAAGAATTTCGACACAAATTTTGTTCCCGAAGAAGGTGAACTAAACTCTTTGTGAGAAGTTGTTTGGTTTCCTCCTCAATCAACTTATCACTACATCAACACCTGAAGTGATCTTATGAAGAAATGATGGGTCAGACTCCAGTCAAGTCAAAGTCAAATCAAAAGCTGGATGTGCTTATTCAAGACACCTATTGAATCCCAATGAACTTTCAAAGCTAAATCTGAAGACAGCCTGCATCGAATACAAGTTGTTGCTGCAAGGTGCTGAATTCTATCAACATTCACTCATGTCACCTGCTAAGAGGAATGTTTTCCTGCTAAGGAGGAGATTGTCAATTTGAGGGTGAGTTTGTTGAAAATTCTCTACAATATTCAACTGAAGACCAAGAGAAGCCTAAAGATAAATGAAAGAATTAAACCAAGGGGGAGATTGTTAGGAATTAATTTAGTTTGGTTTAATCCTTTATTTATTAGGGACTAAAATTGTAAACGATCAAATTTATGGGCTTTTGTTGGAATTCGGTATGAACCGAACAACCATAGGTTGTTCGGTTTTGGTCCTTGGTCGAAATCACCTCTTTGGGCTTGTTGATCGGTCATTGGGCCTAGGATTGTTAGGGTTTTAGGTGTAGGGTACTTAAGGAAATTATAGCCTCATTTGTGAGGTTGGTTGTCATCCATTCTTGTGCTAAGTAGAGAGAGAAATTGTTGAGTCTTCTTGGCAACCAAAACTTATGTACTAGTCTTGATTTATACAAGAGTGCATTGAAGTTGATTAATATCCTTGTGTTCTTATTGTTAGATTGATATCATTGTGATCTAGAGAGTATTATGGACCTATAACAAAAACACCAAAAACAGCCCAAAATTCGTCCAAAATAGATCAAAACACCCAAAATCTTCAAAAATCTCCAAGAACAAGCAAAAGATTGATACCAAAATCAAGCTCTGATACCAATTGTAGGTCCACAATAATCTTAGATCTACTTGGTATCAATCAATCACAAGAAAACAAGGAGATTTCAACCTTCAATGCACTCTTTGATTAATCTAAAGACTAGTACATAAGGTTCTTGATTGCTTGAATGCAAGAACTTTTTCTCTTTACTTAGCACACACTTCAAGACAACCAACATGGCTAATGAGGCTATAAAGAGTATTTATATTCTACACCTAAACCTAGCAAACCCTAAGCCCAAAAGACAGCAAGCCCACCGAAAAACCTCAACAGCCCAACCGAAAAACCACAAGCAGTCCACAATTATATATTATAGCCCAATTAAGTGCTATTTTAGCCCAATTAAATGCCAAGATTAAACCAACTAAATTATGACCCAACAATGGCCGTAGATTATGTCTCCAAGTGGATCGAGGCGGAGGAAACCCGTACTAATGATTACCATGTGGTGTGTAAGTTTGTAAAGAAAACCATATTTACTCGACATGGCGTACCCAGGGTAATAATTAGTGACGGGGGGTCGCACTTTAAGAATTTCAAATTTGGGCGACTTCTGAGGCATTTCGGGGTTAACCATAGGATTGCTACTCCTTATCACCCGCAGACAAGTCATCAAGTTGAGGTTTTAAATCGACAAATTAAAGAAATCCTTCAGAAAACCATGAAAACAGATAGGAAAGACTGGTCATAACGGTTGGATGAGGCGCTTGGGGCATATAGGATGGCATACAAGACACCGATCGGGACAACTCCTTATCGGCTGGTTGATGGAAAAGGATGCCATTTACCTATTGAGCTAGCCAATAGATCCTTATGCGCTACCAAACAAGTGAACCTCGATTATGACGCAGCAGGGAAAGAACGGAAAATACAACTGTCTGAGCTGGAAGAATTGCGTGACGAGGCATACGAGAATGCAGCCACGTACAAATCGAAACTCAAAAGATATCACGACGCAAAGCTCAATCTAAAGACATTCACAATAGGAAAAAAGGTGTGGCTATACAATTCAAGGTTAAAAATGTTCCCCGAAAATCTACGAAGTAAGTGGAATGGGATATACGAGGTTGTAAGTGTTACTGAATACGGTGCTATGGAAATCCGAGATTTCAAGGGGGGACCAACATTCAAGGTAAACAGACATAGGTTAAATCCCTACGTCGTATCAGGTACGTTCCAGAAGTTAGAAGTAGAAACAATTCAATTCGTGTCCGAAAAACTAGAGTATGAGTAGTAAACAGGTAAGTCTACGTCTGGATGAAAAAATTAAACTTAGCGCTTGTCGGGAGGCAACCCAATATTTTTTTAAAATTTTGTATTTTAATGCTAGAATTTTTTGGTAAAATAATTACGGTAAGAAAAGAATAAGTGTGGGGTTGATTTGGCAAGACGCGTCGCAGAGGAATTTGGTTCGCGATATCAGATAAGTCTTAAATAATACTCGCGTTGCGGATGTTGCACGCCGCGTCGCGAGTTTATCAAAATTTGAACTTCAAGATAATCACGAATAGAGTCCTTTTGCCATTCTAAATCCTCATAACTCTTATAAAAATTGAACCACATAATCAGTCGATTTTTTACCGTAATTTAACTCTCATCAAATTCTTGTTCGCAATTTCAGCAACCCTTTAGTCTATAATTCAAGTAAGTGATTCAATTCCCTCCTTTTTAGTGTTCTTGAACTTCCTAATAAAATCCTACTAATTATCTCGAAGTAATGCTTCTGGACTGTAATGTATACTCCTAAGTGATAAATAATGTCGTTTGTAACAAAACTCAGTTCATATTATTGTTAATTTAGGCTTATAAAGTGTTAATTCGTTGATTTCATTATGAGTTCCTACGTCACGCCACGTACCTTCATAACACACGATGCGGGTGTCGAACATTCAAAGCACGCGTCGCGGGTATTGAATGCCGCATCGCGGATGACGCTAATCAAAACTAATTTCGGAATTTTATGGTCTTCTGCAGGAATCATGTCTTCCCAACATAGTTTCACCGATGTCGAATAGCTTGCTGAGCCCGTTTACACCACTAGTGCCATCTGCTGTCATTTCTGTTGGATTGGGTGTCTAAGTCATGACTAATAATTTGTATTTATCTAATTAATAGTAGCAAAGTCCATGTGGATTGCCATCATAGCTAGAGGTTTGGCAGAAATACCAGGAGAGAGAAATATTGATTTATTATATGATTAATAAATCAATAGAAATAAAATAAATAGTTTATTAATATATTATGTTGATAATATATTAATTAGAAACATTATTAAATAATTAGAAATTAATCAAAAATTAATTTGAACTAATTTGGTGATTAATTTAATTAATTAAAGGTGCAGGGGGCTGAATTTTAATTATTCAATGGTTGAGTAAGTGACAATTATAGCAGCTAGGTAGCCAGCAAAATTATGGTTGGGATAATCCATAATTTCGATAATTATATATTAGGATAAATAGGTTTTAATTAAATGATAAAGGTTTATCTTGATTTGAATTCAAAAAGGTTTATCTGTAAGGCTTATCCGGTGGTCACCTGGAAACTATAAATAGCGACCCCTGGGTACCTCTTTTTCTACGCCATTCTTACCCTAAGTATCTCTGGATTTTCGAGACCTTCCTAGCCTGGGTGTGACTACATTTGAGGCAAGACACGTGTGTTGCTTAGCTTCCAAGATTTGAACTAAAGATTAGTTATCTTATTTATTTCTTTTAGTAAATTATTGTTTGGCCTTAGGATTATTATTACATATTCAAAGTTAGAAATAATAGATCCAATCTAGGTTGCATGTGAACTTAGGATATGAGTTTATTGTTTGCATAAAATCTTACAGTGGTATCATAGCATTTAGTTGTTTTCTATTTGAATAGCTGTAATTGTTTTCCATGTTTTTAGGGTTTATTTAATCTAAACCCTAAAATGTTGGACACATCGATTTAGGGTTAGGGTTTTCAAAACCCTAGCCCCCCCCCCCCCCCATAATTTGCGATTTTGTGATATAGGGTTTTAGAAGGTTTTCTATTTTTCCTAACTGTGATTATTTCATAAATGGATAACCTTAAACCCCTTATATGCTAATTTTGAAATCTAAGGGTTTAAGATAGGATTAAATTAATTTGATTAATTTGTGCTGCCAATCTGATTTAATTATTTAATTAATTGTTTAATTAAAAGATTAATATTAAATCATTCAAAGGTTTAAATTTAATTTTAAATTAATTGTTAATTTCAAAAAAAATTAAATAGTTAAACCATTAATATTTTAAAAGTTTAAAATACATCTTATATATATTATAATTAAAAGTTAATATTATATGTATAAGATAATTGGTTAGGCAAATCAATAGTATGCGTCATTCACGAAGCTGATCTATAATGAGGGTATAACGAAACTGCCTATAAAATGGCGGTTAAATGGGTGTCCACTCTCACCCACCGCTCTTTTGATCAGTGGAGGGTCGTTAGCCGAACGGGTTTGATAGGACCGCTTAATCTCACTAAAAGTATAATGTTATTAATCAAAGTACTAGAACAATTTTATAAAATCTCATATCTAGTTACTTTAGGAAAAATGTGAAAGATATGCTAACCCATGAAATTTCACATTGCACTTTATGAGACATTAGTGGAGCGTGTGTGGTTTACCGCCACACTAATAGGGGCTCATAAAGAGTGGCAATAGGTATCTCAATCTTATCATTGTTGATGGAGCGTGCGTAGTTTACCGGCACATCAATTTGAGATGATAATTGACTTTGAGGTTACCAAGCTAATTTGCATGGTTATTCACATCTGGTTTGTGATCCTCGGCATCCCAGTCACAAACAGTAGAGCATAGTCCGAGATTAAACATGCTATTGAACAGTTCAATAAATCTCAAAGATCTAGGAATTTCACTTAATATGATTATCTTCCGCAGTAGAATTGGTGAATCGTCATTCACCAGCCTTTATAAAATTTACAATTAGATTACGACATCCTTGTTCTATGTTGTGAATTATATAGTTGGGTCCTAGCCTTAATTATTATTATTGGGTTCATATTAAGGAATTTATATATCTAATTAAAAACTACCTTCTTTTATAGATGTCTCCTACTGATTCTTCTTCTTCCCAATCCGATCCCCACTCCATCAATAGTAATGTCACTTCAATCCTCTCATTGTGTTCAAAAGTGACATTAGATGGCACGAACTACAATGACTGGATGAGGAATATAAAAATGGCTCTAAGGTTTGAGAACAAAGAGTATGTTCTTGACACAGAGCTTATTGAAGTTGACCCCGACGCAGCTACTCCCGAGCAATATGCCTCGTACAAGAAACATTGTGATGATGCAACCAAACTGGCCTGCATCATGATTGCTACAATGACTCTTGAATTGCAAAGATTCTACGAAGACTACTGGCCATATGAGATGTACAAGGACCTTGCAGAAAAGTTCCGCAAACGAGCGCGTGTCGAGAAATGTGAAGTAGTCCGAGCCCTCATGACCGGTAGGCTAAAAGATGGAGAGTCTGCCTGCATTCATGTGCAAAGAATGCAAGGTTATGTGGAGAGGCTGTAGAAGCTACGTATGCAGGTCGATGAGGACCTGGCCATTGATATGGTCATTAACTCTTTACTGAGTTCTTATGAAAAGTTTGTACTGGCGTATCATTTGAAGAACACTCAGACCTCATTGGCTGAGTTACATAATATGCTGCAGACTGTAGAAGACGGGTTGAAGGGTAAAAGTGTACCTCCAGTGAACACTCTCGTCTTGGCAATTGGACAACGCAAAGGAAAGAAAAGTAAGGGCCCTCCCAAGTATAATTGGAGGGAAAAGGTTCAAGTCGGGTCGTCCAGTAATAGCCCGAGACCCAAGTCTTCCGGCATTCCTCATGTCTCGAACCCCAAAGATACCGACTGCTTCTATTGCAAAGAGAAGGGTCATTGGTAAAGAAGCTGCCCGAAGTACTTGCAGGACATCAAGGATGTGAAAATGAAGCCATCGTCAGCAGGTATATACACTATCTCTAAATACTCATCATCTTCCTGTTCTTGGGTCCTTGATACAGGATGTGGTTTTCACATTTGTTCTGATTTGCATGGCCTAAAGGAAATTAGGGAGGTGGAGCACGGGAGAATAAACTTAATCATGGGCAATAGGAGATCATCACCTGCTACCAAGATCGGAGTTTATAGCTTAGTGCTTAGTAGTGATGTTAGTTTAGACTTATTAAATTGTTGCTATTTGCCAGATATGGCAAGAAACATCATTTTATTTCATGCATTGTTTAGACAAGGTTTTAAATATTCTTTTAATAATTTGAATGGTTCAATTTCTGTTTATAAGAATGGTACTTTTATTTTTGAAGCTTTACCTTCTGATGGTGTGTATGAAATAGTGACTTGTGTTGACAATTTCGGTAATAGTGTATTACATATTGATTCTTCTAGTGGTGTAGAAAAGGCATGCTTGTGGCATTGTCGTCTTGGATACATCAACAAGAAACACATCGCCCAACACCAAAAGGATGGAGTGTTGGAATCATTTGATCTGAAGTCGGATGATGTATGCGAATCTTGTCCGTTGGGCAAGATGACAAAGTCACCTTTCACAGGGACTTGTGAAAAATGTGAAGGTCTGTTGGATATCATACACACAGATGTGTGTGGACCCTTCAGATCAACCACAAGGGATACCACTCGATTCTACGTGACTTTTACTAATGATTATAGTAGATATGGATATATTTACTTGATCAAGCATAAGTCAGCCACCTTTGAAAAGTTCAAAGAGTTTAAAAATGAAGTTGAGAATCAATTGGGCAGGAAGATAAAGATGCTTAGATCCGACAGAGGTGGTGAGTATCTTAGTATCGAGTTCCTTGACTATCTTAAGTAATGTGGAATAGTTTCACAGTTAACTCCTCCTAGAACACTATAGTTGAACGGTGTTGCTGATAGGCGTAACTGAACCCTGTTAGACATGGTTCGTTCCATGATGAGTCGAGATTCTCTTCCCATCCACTTCTGGCGGTATGCCTTAAAGACTGCCGCTCAGATCCTCAATGTTGTCCCAACTAAAACGGTTGCCAAAACACCTCATGAGATGTGGACAGGGAAAGTTCCCTCGTAAGCACATATCAAAGTCTGGGGTTGTGAAGCTTTCGTGAGATGAGAGACTCACGACAAACTCGTAGAAAGACGTGAGAGGTGTATATTCATTGGATACCCGAAACAGTCTATTGGATACTTGTTCTACAGACCAAGCAAGGACGTGGTCTTTGTAGCTAGACGAGGAGCCTTTCGAGAGAGAGAGAACTCATATTTAAAGAGGACAGTAGGAGTACCATTGGCCTTGAAGAGACTAGCACCCAACAATTGGAAGAAGTTCCTGTTGGTCCGATAGACATTTCATTACCTCTTAGACGCTCCGGTAGAGCTAGCATGCCACCCGAGTTTTATGGTTTCCATATAACTACGGATGGTGACACATTTGTCAGTGATAGGACACTGATAAAATTTGGATGAGCCAGCTAACTACAAGGAAGTAGTGGCGGGCCCTGAGTCTACCAAGTGGAAAGAGGCAATGGACAGCGAGATCAAGTCCAAGTATGACAACCAAGTTTGGAACTTGGTTGACAATGTACCATGTCCAAAGACAGTTGGGTGTAACTGGATCTTCAAGAAGAAGACCGATATGGATGGAAAGGTACACACCTTTAAGGCTCGACTAGTTGCAAAGGGCTTTACTCAAACCCTGGGGGTTGACTATGATGAGACCTTCTCACCAGTGGCCAAGATTAAGTCCATTAGGATAATGCTTGCCATAGCTGCCTTTCATGACTATGAAATTTGGCAAATGGATGTCAAAACCGCTTTCCTTAACGGGGTTGAGGATGTTTACATGAATCAGCCAGAGGGTTTTGTAGACACAAAGCATCCTAATAAAGTGTGTAAGCTTAAGAAATCGATCTACGGATTGAAACAATCTTCTCACAGCTGGAATCTCTGCTTCCATGAAAAAGTCAAAGAGTTTGGTTTCTCTAGGAGTGAAGATGAGTCATACGTGTATGTCAAGTCTAGTGGGAGTATAGTCACTTTTTGGTGCTGTATGTTGATGACATACTGCTCATGGAAAACGACATTCCAACCTTGTAAGATGTTAAGTCTTGGCTTGGGAAGTGTTTCGCCATGAAAGACCTAGGAGAAGCTGCTTATATTCTCGACATAAGAATATTGAGAGATAGGAAGAAGAGACTAATAGGACTTTGTCAAAGTACATACTTGGAAAAGGTACTAAAGAGGTTTAGTATGGAAAATTCCAAGAAGGGAGAGCTGCCTATCCAGAGCAATGCAAAGTTGAGTAAGACTCAAAGCCCGAGTACATATAAGGAAATAGCTGACATGAGTCGGGTACCTTACGCTTCGGCGGTAGGATCGATCATGTATGCTATGAATATACTCAAGTATCTGCGGAGGACGAAGAACACGGTTCTAGTCCTTGGTGGTAGTGATACATTGAAAGTTAGCGGGTACAAAGATGCCAGCTTTCAGACAGATAGAGACAACGGTCGGTCTCAGTCGGGCTGGGTATTTCTTTTGAATGGAGGAGTGGTTATTTGGAAGAGTTCCAAGCAAGAGACGGTGGCTGATTCTACGTGCGAATCAGAGTACATAGCAGCGAGTGAAGCGTCAAAGGAAGCGGCTTAGCTGAAGAACTTCATCGGTGACCTTGGAGTAGTCCCGAGTATTCAGGAGCCTATGGAACTATTATGCGATAACGAAGGAGCGGTTGCTTTGACAAAGGAACCGAGAGATCATGGAAAGTCCAAACATATCGACAGAAAGTACCACTACATCAGGCATAGAGTAGAAGAAGGTCACGTCCTTGTGAAGAGGGTATCATGTCTGAAGATAATCCTGCAGATCCCTTGACAAAGACTCTGAGTAGGATCAAGCACAATCAGCATGCTAGGAGCATTAGATTGTGAGATGATATTTGTTTTTGTAATTAGATAGGGTTTTGAAACTTGTAACAATGCAAATGTAATTGAATTTGGTGATTTAATAATAGAGAATTATTGATGATTATTGTTTACTGCTATTTGTCGATTGTTTAATACTGTGTTTCACTTTGCATGTTTTACTTCCTGAATAATATGATTATTAGAAAACTCCACAATTACTCATACTTTAGGAAGTAAGTATTGAATCAAGACTGTCATGAATTGGTTTGTAGATTGTCTAAGGAGTTAGACATAGCAACAACATTGCTGCAACATTCATGAGTACTTAAAAAATGGAGATTTGAGTATTGGATATACCCACACTCAAAAGATTGCTTCATGGATATTATCACGAGCAATTTTTAGACGATAACATCTTATGATCTTAAGCGGATACATATGACTAATGATTTACAAAGCAATTGCTCATTGACTATAGGAAAACGCATCGGTAACTCGATGTTATAAAACGTGTTGTTGTGAGTGATTCGTCTGGTAAAAGATATAAGCATATGAGTCAAAGCTTATTCGTTCATTGACCCTGATGGAAAACAAATATCTGTAGGCCTCTCGATGATTTTGAAGTTGAATGAAAGTGTTGGCGAACCATGACTTAATTGATGTGTTCAATTAAAAGTCTTAAAGTCATATACAAATTAGAAATCGGGAAAGAGAGTATCGGACTGAGACTGATCTTAATCCATGTCTCAAGTTTAGAAATATATGTTGGATGGAGGATCATATGATCACTTATCTATGGACAGAACTGACTGGGCAGAGTTCGGCAGCGGTTTCTTAGAAGCTACAATTTACTGGTTAATTAGAAGGTAAATTGACAATTATACTCATAGACTTATCCAAGTGCGAGACTGTTGGATTAGGTGTCTAAGCCATGACTAATAATTTGTATTTATCTAATTAATAGTAGAAAAGTCCATTTGGGTTGCCCTCATAGCTAGAGGTTTGGTAGAAATACTAAGAGAGAGAAAGATTGATTTATTATATTATTAATAAATCAATAGAAATAAAATAAATAGTTTATTAATATATTCTGTTGATAATATATTAATTAGAAACATTATTAATTAATTAGAAATTAATCTAGAATTAATTTGGTGATTAATTTAATTAATTAAAGGTGCAGAGGCTGAATTGTAATTATTCAATAGTTGAGTAAGTTACAATTGTAGCAGCTAGGTGGCCAGCAAAACTATGGTTGGGATAATCCATAATTTCGATAATTATATACTAGGATAAATATGTTTGAATTAATTGATAATGGTTTATCTTGATTTGAATTCAAAAAGTGACCCCTGTGTACCTCTTTTTTTGCGCCATTCTTACCCTAACTCTCTCTGGATTTTGGAGACCTCCCTAGCTTGGGTGTGACTACATTTGAGGCACGACACATGTGTTGCTTAGCTTCCAAGATTTGAAGCAAAGGTTAGTTTTCTTATTTATTTCTTTTAGTAAATTTTTGTTTGGCCTTAGGATTATTATTACATGTTCAAAGTTAGAAAACGTAGATCCAATCTAGGTTTCATGTGAACTTAGGATATGAGTTTATTGTTTGCATAATACCTTACAGTTTCCGTGAACGAATGGCGATTCTTTCGAAAAAACGGCTTCTCCCTGCTCAAACCGTTGATTGGGAGCTGACCCGGGAATCGGGTATATTGGAGGTGCTAGATCCATGGATGACCCAGCAGGGTATTGATGATAACCAGCCTACATTCCTTTGCCGAGCTTTTAACGAAGTCTTCCGCATGGATGAAGTGGTATATCGCGACCTGTTGTTGGAGTTCCTTGCATCATTCGAGTTGGATCGGAAACTATTGGGCCTTATCGACACGGATGTCATCACATTCCGTCTGGGGAACGTGCCTCGGTTTCGCAGCATGATTGACTTTGGTGTCCGTCTTGGATTTTATACTCAGGATGAGGCTGAATGGGATGGCTTCGTGTCTTTCTTGGGTTTAGCGGCCCAAGTTCCCAGCTCCTCTTTGTCATATTCTCGATTCTAGAGGTTGATTTCTTCGACCCGCTATAGCCCGAACACCATCTCGGTGGGACACATGCATTTGCCTTCACACAGGATGCTTCATCGACTGATTGCCACTATGTTTCGACCTTTAGCCGACATTGACCAGGTATCATACCATGCTTTTTATACTATATGGGCTATTATATCGAACTTAGAGACTATAAACGTACCATTGATGATCGCCGAGTAATTCCAACGAGTGGTCGCCGCACCACAGGAGATCGCAGCGATAGGAGGCAGGCACTATATCATCCGTCTGGCGCGTTCTTACGGCCTACTATCGGGATACGAGATGGGACAGTTGGTTAGTTTGCCGTCGGTAACTTTTAGCCCGTCGATCACAACCTAGAGGGAGGTAATATATATCGACAATGGGAATGTTTCGATTTCTAGTTTCCCTATTCCTGTCTTTCGGAACGAGCCGCCAACCCTAACGGAACAGAAGAAAAAACGGTATCGCATATCCGAGGGCATCTTGACACGTACCAATCCTGCAGAGGCTGACCTGTGGTATTTAGCCAACGAGATGAAGTCAATCCGACAACTTTTCAGTGCGCAGCGGAACGAATATCGGGACCTTTCAGCTAAAGTACAAGAAACAATTCGCAATACACAGAATATTCAGACACAGATGTTATGGGTAGCAGACTGTACCCGAAAATACATGAAGGATTTCGATAGAAAATTACCCAGGGAACAACCACTGATAGTTGAAGATGAACCGGATGAAGATCCGGAAGAGGAAGACGAGTAAATCCAACGGACCACAAAGAGGATTCTAACACAGCAGAAAGTTAAATTATGGGTTGAGAATTTTGAACAATGTGTATTTCTTTGTTTCTTTTGGTTGTTTTGTAGGATTTAATTTTTCTAAGATAATACTATGTTAATAAGTCACTAGGTCAATAATAAATGGTAAAACTTCAGGACAATTGTTTCTGATTAGTGTTTAATTAATGGTTGAAAAATGTTTAAAATTGTAACACCCGGCTTTTAAAACAAAAACACCCCTGAAAAATTTTCATTTAAAACAAAGGTTTCAATACATAAAACCATAACAAAAGGGGTATCTTTTATCAAAAACGGGTACAAGTGTCTCAAGGAGTGTATAATTACTGTAACCTCCTTATAAGCCGGACTGCTACTGACAGCATCTACAAGTCCACTTCTTGAGTCACAGACTTTATCCTTACCCTTATCAGGGTTATGCTAACCTGCAGGGACATTTAACAAACGGTATGAGCTACAAAGCTCAGTGAGTAATCATATCTGCAAATAACGTCACACATATATAAGAGAATAATAACAATTAAACTCTCAAAACAGTTTTTGTCCCACAAATCATAGTCATCGTTGACCACACCATATATCATAGCCATATAGGCCGCACCAAAACATTTAACCTGTTCAGATTATAGCCCTAAGGCCGCACAAACAGTTTCATCGTTTAGATCATAGCCCGAAGGCCGCACCAATTTAGGTTCAATAACCCAAAATCTTGGTCCTAAGACCGCACCATTTAATTTCAAGGATAATTATCATATCTAACCTGTTATTTGCATATTTATCAAATCAAAGCTGTTAGCCACATAAATCAACATGTATACAAGAGAAAATAAACATATAAATTCTCAATTACCATTTCTGTCCCATACCTCTTAGTCACAATTGACTGCACCATATATCATAGCTATAGAATCCGCACCATGTATCGTAGCTATACAAGCCGCACCAGAACAAGTTCAACATTTATCATAGCCCTCAGGCCGCACCAATTGGTTATCATAACCCGATATCATAGCCATAAGGCCGCACCATTTCCATATAACAATATCATAGCCATATAGGCCGCACCAGTTGGATATAGCATCCAATATCATAGCCATATAGGCCGCAGCAGTTGGATATAACATCCAATATCATAGCCACAAGTGGCCGCACCATTTAATAATGTTGTATGTCATATACATTTATGGCTCACGGCTCCGTTCTTGTCATTTCATTGACTCACGGCTTATCCGATATTGTCTTTTCACCATATCTTTAGATTATCATTTTCGTCCCCCAAAGCTGTTTCAATCTGTAACAGTCCAATCAACACATATCATATGTGATATAAGTGAGATTACTCACCTGGATACTTGCTGCAATTGTATCCCGTTATTTTTTTCCGTTTTATACGCGCCCCAACAATTTATCGCGTACCTATATATTCATTTATATATAAAATGACAATAGGTTAACAACCATTTCAATTGACTCTATTACACAAGAGTCCAATATAACACAATTGGGGACCATTTCTAGATGATAACTTTCAATTACCATCTTTCTTTAAATTACACATTTTCCCAAAATACACGTATTTTGCTACAGTACCTTCGGGAGGTCGTATACATATTCCAACAATTTTCTACGAAGTTTCATACCATATTAGACCTATGTTCAACATTTGATGTCAAACGGACAAGTCTAGCACCAAGTCCCAAAATTGGACCAAACTTAGCAGAGAGCTGTCTGCCGCAGGCTCGCGTCGCGAGCCCCATGGTGGTCGCGTCGCGACTGCTGCACAGCAGACCAGAACTCCCGATTTTCAAGCTGCAAAATCTCATTTTCTCATATTAAGCCCTTAATTCTTGACTTAATCAGTAGGGATTTGTTCCAGGACCAAAACCCTTCATTTACTTCAAGTTTTAAACCATGGAAACGGTAATTCAAATCCATTTCCAATAATTCCCGTTTTCACAATTTTGGTCCAAAACCGAAATTACTAAGTTATAATCACTTCTAATGATTTAGTTCAACTAAAATAACATCTAGAAGTCATTATTAACCATTAAAATCAGGTTAATCACAAGAACTCGCAATCTAGGGTTCTTGATCAAAATCTCAATTCTTTCAAAATAGCAATCTACTTCCATATTCTTATGTTTAGTTCTTTAAGCACAACTTATTGGAAGTATTAAGCCACTTAAACACATAATTCATGACTGAAATTACAAATTTCAGTTTCTATAAAAGTTCTTCAAGAACAAACTAGGTTAGAGCTTGAAATACTAACCTTCAATACTTCCAATTCTTCAATCCGAAGCCAATAATCGAATTACAAGCTTCAAACCTTCAAGAAATCTCCAAGACTTGCAACGATCGCTCAAGAACTCTCTCCCGTAGCTTCTAAACACTTCTGCACATGTGGGAGAGTGTTCTAGCTTTATATTTCCAGAATTTGCATTTTAGTCCCTGGAATTCTATTTCTTGAACTTTTGCCACAACTAACATATTTTTATGACAAAAACCAGTTTTTATAACATTTTAAGTCCCAAAACTCAAAATATTATTACAAACTAAATCCTTGTCTATCCAAAAGACCAAATTACCCTTCTAAGGTAAAATGACCAATTTACCCCTTTTTATTAGAATTAACTTTCAAATACTTTTCACAAGTATTTGGTGTTACAAATTCTCCCCTCCTTCAAAAGATTTCGTCCCCGAAATCATACAAACAAGCGAGGGTAATTCTTTCTCATTACAATTCCGATTTTCCACATCATATGGAAACATTTATGGTATTGCCAAAGCACTTTTACCATAATAGTCTTCTCATTTCGTGGTTATATCACTGTTTATCTATCATTCCTCCGGTTGTCCCGGGTACCTTAACTACTTATCTACCTTCATTTCAACATGAGGTATTCGTTGAAATTTATCAATCCATTTTCTCAAAACTATGAAACCCATAGAAAACATGATAAATATCTTGAAGTTCATCAAGAGTCATCGATTAGTACACCTCAATTCTTACTCTTTGGGACATAATGAAAGGTCCCATAAACGAGGGCTTGACTTTCTTTTCGTCCCGAGCAGATTTTTAGTCTTTCCAAAGGATTTCTTTGAGTACTACCATCTTCCTTTACTTGAAATCTTAAAGGTTTTACTCGATGATCACCATACCACTTTTGCTAATTACTAGCCATTTTCAAATTTCTCGTGTTCGTCAAGTCTTCTCTTCCGTTTGTACCATAATCTAGGATCTAGCCAACGGCTTTTCCACCACTTCAATCCATCCAATCGAGGTAGGACACAGTACTCCATACAATACTCCACGCGAGCCATCAGAATACTAGTATGCAAGTTGTTATTTCTTATAAATTCTACTAAATATAGGCGATCTTCTCATCTTCCACCAGGGTCTGTTATGCAAGTTTCAAGCATATCTTCTAGAGTCTGCATCATGATCTCGCCTCGTCTATCAATCTGCAAATCATATACAGTACTTACTAGTACTTTTGAACTAATTATTCTTGGGATTTATGCCAAAACCAGCGAATAATTCTATTATCTCGACCCGATACAGTCAACACCGGTAACTCACGTCGACAAATTACTCTTTCTATGTAGTTTTTCACTACTTTTCGATCTTAATTTCTTCCCTGGTCGGTATAAATTTATGCTGGTTTCATCATCCGGTTAACTATTACCCATATGGTGTCATACTCATGCGGTACTTGCGGAGACTTTATTACAAAGTCTATAGTAATATTGTCCCTTTTTTTCCGCTGTAATCTGCAACAATTAATTTTCTCCGTATATTACTAATAGTTTGACTTTACTTATGAACATGTCAAACATTTTTCACGTATCTTTCTTCAGTCCCGGCCACCAATGCATAGGTTTTATTATCCTATACAGTCTGGCATTGCCCTGGATTTATTGCATACCTACTACAATATGCATCTTTTCAAAATAAAATCTCATGTTTCACTTTGCGTTGGAATCCACATACACAACCACCAAGGGTTTTAAATCGCTGTGATATTCCAACTAGCTTCATCTAATATCCAATCATTCATTCATTTTTTTTCACGTTTTCAGACATGCACCCTTCCTTTGTGCTACCCGAATCAACTCAGGTAATCAATTCGCCACACTCACGCATGTGGTTGTATCTTTCAAAAGATACTCTTTTCGATTCAAGGCATCTATAATCACATTTGCTTTACCGAGAGGGTACAAGATTTCACAACCGAAATCTTTAAGTAACCCATCTATCTTTGCCATCTCATATTTAGCTTCTTTTTGATCAATTAAGTACTTCAAACTTTTATGATCTGTATAAACAGTAAGCTTTACACCATATAAATAGTGTTTCCAAAGTTTAAATGCCAAAATCATAATCGCTACTGCAATGTTATGTACCCAAAATTAACTCTGGATACATTTCTGTAAAATAAATTATCTTCTCCGCTTAGCGATAATGCTAACATCGGAGCTTCACAGAAGGTTTATTTCAACCTTTGAAAAGATACTTGTGGTCTTTCTACCCACTCAGACTTTTCACTTTTCTTGGTCAACTTTAGTCAACTAGGCAGCAATCAAGGAGTAGTTTTCTACAACTCTCCTATAATAACCTGCCAATCTAAAGAAATTACAATTTCAGTCAGATTTCAAAATGGTTCCCGTTTATCACAGCATCATTTCCACTAGATCTACTTTAACATCTTTGGCACTGTTAACATGCCCAATGAATTGAAACTTCTTTTAGTCAGACTTCATGCTTGGAAAACTTCGTATATCACTTTTCTCCATGAAGTAACTCCAGTATCTAGTACAAATGTACCTCATATTCGATCTGGTTTTGAGAATATCAGATTCTCTGTAGTCAATGCACATACACATCAACTTGTCTTTCTTCTTTTCAAACAAGATAGGGCTCCACACGATGACACATTCGGCCATATGAGACCCCGATTCAAAACAATTTCTTCTAATCGTTTTCCCACTCTGCCATCTTTGCAGATGTTAATCAGTATAGAGCCTGAATAACAGAAACGGCTCCCAGAACCAGTTTAATCGTAAACTCTTCTCATCAATCTGGTGAAAATTCTGGAAGTTCTTTGGAAGAACCATCCAAGAATTCGTTTAAAATTTTACACTTCTGTCACCGCTTTATTTAGCTTGGCCAATACTGCAGATGCCAACTAAAACATCCTTCCTTTACTAACTCTTCTTCGAGTTTAAGCAAAGAGAAGTAATCGGTATTCTCAACAACGGTCATTTACTCTGGATTTTCATCCAATTCACTTCTGATTTTAGAACCATAATGTTCATATTTCTACAATTCATGTTAGCATCATTCATTGCTAACCAATTCATACGCACAATTGCTTCATATTCATTGGTAGTCATCAGCTTCAGATTTATAGGGAAAATGGTCCTGTAAATCCTAGGCAGACTACCTTCCAGGTGTTCAATATCTTGAACATATTTGCTAACTGCTATAGCTACTTCCAACATTTCATCCATAATCGTTGATGAAATATTCAGACAAGACATCAAAGTCATCGATCCAAAAGCATAGCTTCATGGATCAAATATAACATATACGGGGATTATATTCAAAACAATAATATTTGGGATCATATTAGTTTTCTCACGAGCTTCTTCCACAGTCTGCTGGAATGCTCATGGTACCACTGGTCCTTTTCGACCATTCGTTTCTTCTTTTGTCCCTCCCCGTTCTTTCCTGGGTTTATCACCCGTTACTCCACATTTAGCATGTGAACATTTCGTAGGGGAAAGTGATCTATAGCTCCGCGCTAGACACACTTCCGTTCCATCCAACAGCTCGAGCAATATGCTCCTATTTTCTGCAATTTCAGCGTTTCAACGGTAGAGTCTCTACTCTACAATTTTCTTAGTGCTTTTCCTGCACTTCTTACACCACATCACCTTTTTAGTTTTGGTCCCTTCCCTTTAAGGTTAGACCTAACTCGTGTTAACTTCTTCTGAAGCATCTACCAATATTTTTCTGCTTTTCTTGTAGTCTCAACTACTTTTCTTTCACCTTGAATATCAGTCAGGGTGAGCACCCACTTTCTTTTTCTGACCACAGCAGCTACTATTGCTTGTCATGTGGATTTTCGACTACTTGTCTCTTTGCCTCTCGTTCAATGGAGCCTTGAGAAAGGGCTGGTCCACTACTTAAAACTCCACGCCCTAAATTCCTCCAAATAAAATTCACTGCTCACACTTCTTATACGTTAGAAGTCAGCAACAGTTAGGTTATATATGTATAATAACAACTTATATACACCTAACGGTACATCGTGTCTACTATCTCAAGGTTTAAGTCCATGTATCTACTCTATAGACACCTAGTTCACTTAAACCACGGCTCTGATACCAACTTGTAACACCCGGCTTTTAAAACAAAAACACCCCTGAAAAATTTTCATTTAAAACAAAGGTTTCAATACATAAAACCATAACAAAAGGGGTATATTTTATCAAAAACGGGTACAAGTGTATCAAGGAGTATATAATTACTGTAACCTCCTTATAAGCCGGGCTGCTACTGACAGCATCTACAAGTCCACTTCTTGAGTCACGGACTTTATCCTTACCCTTATCAGCTACAAAGCTCAGTGAGTAATCATATCTGCAAATAACGTCACACATATATAAGAGAATAATAACAATTAAACTCTCAAAACAGTTTTTGTCCCACAAATCATAGTCATCGTTGACCGCACCATATATCATAGCCATATAGGCCGCACCAAAACATTTAACCTGTTCAGATTATAGCCCTAAGGCCGCACAAACAGTTTCATCGTTTAGATCATAGCCCGAAGGCTGCACCAATTTAGGTTCAATAACCCAAAATCTTGGTCCTAAGACCGCACCATTTAATTTCAATGATAATTATCATATCTAACCTGTTATTTGCATATTTATCAAATCAAAGATGTTAGCCACATAAATCAACATGTATACAAGAGAAAATAAACATATAAATTCTCAATTACCATTTCTGTCCCATACCTCTTAGTCACAATTAACTGCACCATATATCATAGCTACATAAGCCGCACCATGTATCGTAGCTATACAAGCCGCACCAGAACAAGTTCAACATTTATCATAGCCCTCAGGCCGCACCAATTGGTTATCATAACCCGATATCATAGCCATAAGGCCGCACCATTTCCATATAACAATATCATAGCCATATAGGCCACACCAGTTGGATATAGCATCCAATATCATAGCCATATAGGCCGCACCAGTTGGATATAACATCCAATATCATAGCCACAAGTGGCCGCACCATTTAATAATGTTGTATGTCATATACATTTATGGCTCACGGCTCCGTTCTTGTCATTTCATTGACTCACGGCTTATCCGATATTGTCTTTTCACCATATCTTTAGATTATCATTTTCGTCCCCCAAAGCTGTTTCAATCTGTAACAGTCCAATCAACACATATCATATGTTATATAAGTGAGATTACTCACCTGGATACTTGCTGCAATTGTATCCCGTTATTTCTTGCCATTTTATACGCGCCCCAACAATTTGTCCCGTACCTATAAATTCATTTATATATAAAATGACAATAGGTTAACAACCATTTCAATTGACTCTATTACACAAGAGTCCAATATAACACAATTGGGGACCATTTCTGGATGATAACTTTCAATTACCATCTTTCTTTACATTATACATTTTCCCAAAATACACGTATTTTGCTACAGTACCTTCGGGAGGTCGTATACATATTCCGACAATTTTCTACGAAGTTTCATACCATATTAGACCTATGTTCAAAATCTGAGGTCAAACGGACAAGTCTAGCACCAAGTCCCAAAATTGGACCAAACTTAGCAGAGAGCTGTCTCCCGCAGGCTCGCGTCGCGAGCCCCATGGTGGTCGCGTCGCGACTGCTGCACAGCAGACCAGAACTCCCGATTTTCAAGCTGCAAAATCTCATTTTCTCATATTAAGCCCTTAATTCTTGACTTAATCAGTAGGTATTTGTTCCAGGACCAAAACCCTTCATTTACTTCAAGTTTTAAACCATGGAAACAGTAATTCAAATCCATTTCCAATAATTCCCGTTTTTCACATTTTTGGTCCAAAACCGAAATTACTAAGTTATAATCACTTCTAATGATTTAGTTCAACTAAAATAACATCTAGAAGTCATTATTAACCATTAAAATCAGGGTAATCACAAGAACTCGCAATCTAGGGTTGTTGATCAAAATCTCAATTCTATCAAAATAGCAATCTACTTCCATATTCTTATGTTAAGTTCTTTAAGCACAACTTATTGGAAGTATTAAGCCACTTAAACACATAATTCATAACAGAAATTACAAATTTCAGTTTGTATAAAAGTTCATCAAGAACAAACTAGGTTAAAGCTTGAAATACTAACCTTCAATACTTCCAATTCTTCAATCCGAAGCCAATAATCGAATTACAAGCTTCAAACCTTCAAGAAATCTCCAAGACTTGCAACGATTGCTCAAGAACTCTCTCCCGTAGCTTCTAAACACTTCTGCATATGTGGGAGAGTGTTCTAGCTTTATATTTCCATAATTTGCATTTTAGTCCCTGGAATTCTATTTCTTGAACTTTTGCCACAACTAACATATTTTTATGACAAAAACCAGTTTTTATAACATTTTAAGTCCCAAAACTCAAAATATTATTAAAAACTAAATCCTTGTCTATCCAAAAGACCAAATTACCCTTCTAAGGTAAAATGACCAATTTACCCCTTTTTGTTAGAATTAACTTTCAAATACTTTTCACAAGTATTTGGTGTTACAAAAATTTTGCAAATTACCACGACGCGGCTCTTCCATGGATGCGTCGTGGTAATTATGGCAGTATCACATAGTCAGAGAGTTTCCTAATTACCGCGACACGCACATCAAACACGTGTGTTACGGCACACCGGAGTATCATTTTTGTGTGTTGTTTTGTTATTTTTGTGTTTAATTGTTTGTTGAGTGTTTTGTATGCAAGTACCAACGAGATCCACCGAGGGGTTGTTTAACACAAGTGTGGGGTCACCTTACCCCTACACTTGTCGCACACTGGCGTATTCACTGTTGTGCCATAACTCCGGACAGTCACATCAAGTTGCACAATTTTCGCTATCCTGTTACAGTTGATTCTAATAAGCAAGAAGTTCTACCGTTCCAAAGGGGGTAACTCTTTTCTCCCTTGTTTTTGAATGTTTTATGTACAACGTGGACGTTGTACTATTTAAAGTGTGCGATGGGACGGTCGAAAAGAGTATTTTTTAGTTTTTGCAGAAAACAAGTCATTTTTCAAATTTTTTAGCAAAGTTCAAAATTTTTTAAGAAATTGTAACTTGAAAACGAATAGATCTTGAGTGTTATAGCATTTAGTATTATTCAACAAATACTACTTAGTTGTTAGCATGCTATAGTTTAGTTAAAATAAGTTGAGTTTTAGAAGTTCGAAAATTTTGGATTCAGAACACTTTAGGATTGAGATTCAGGAAGGAACTGTCACTCAGTGGCCTTTGTTGTTTGAGCTGGTAGGTCTGAAAAGGGTGGCTCTAAAAGGGCACTTATGTACCTTACTACCTAAGATCGTCTGGTCTGGGTTAGTATTTTCGAAAGCTCGTTACACAGACAACATCGAAAGTCATGGATAGTTCTTTAACGACTTTTAGAATCTGAATGAGTAAGTTTGCATCTGCGAACTGAAAATTTGTAATCAAGGGTTCTTTAGAAAGTCGTGAATTCCAAAGGGTATTCTAGTCATGTTTTTAAAAATCATTTTTCATCCAACTTTTGGATACAACAAACTTTGAAACTGAAGGTATTAAAAAAGGTTTGGGTTTTAGTTAGAATTTGTTAAAAATTCTCTTGCTTGGGGACAAGCAAGGCACAAGTGTGGGGTGTTTGACGACGCCTAGTAATATCAAGTATTTTAGTCGTCGTTGGACCCTCGTTTGAGTGAAATATATGTCATCAACTGTTATATACTCACATTTTTGTGTCTAGTGCTTGTGTGCGAAATATCTACAATACAGGGGTTAAACACGTGCAAAAAGGTCAAGTTTGGAATGAAGTCCACTTTTAGGCGAAAACACACGCGCGCCGCGGGTTGGAAGACGCGCGCGTCGCGGGACAGCTATGTATCCGAGTTTCAAATTCAAAAATACGAACATCGGGGTTACAGATAAGGACGCGCCGCGGATTTCACCCTTGCACGTCGCGTGACGTGCACGCAGAGGTCGTCATGCGGTCAAAAATAAGAAATAACCTAACATACACTAGTATAGTGGAGTCAGGGTCGATCCACAGGAGCTACGTGGTTAGCCTAGATGAGAGATTACCAACTAATAGTGTCACAGCTATAGTCGGAGGAATTAATTTCTATCTGCCTACCTCAAAACAATATTCAACTACCCAAGCCAAGCTTAGCTATGTCCAAATAACCTAGTTACTTTCTGAACTCAGAAGTACATCTCTGGATCAGAAGCAATTGAAGGCATCCAAACTAGCAAAACCAAGCACAACATAAACTAGCTAATAACTACAGTTCTATGAGACAATTAAGAGCTAAGGTTTAATGCCTAATCTAACCAAGTTAGCTACTGTTTTCAGCGAAGGAAAACAGTCCCAACCAAGTCACAAACAAGTTCAATCACAATCAAACAACTAAATAACAAACTAATCATCCAAAACACCTAAAAATCAATATTAACATTAACCGAATGATTTCATTTACTCAAACCAATATCCAAACATCAAAATCAGTAGCTAAATACTACTAAAAACAGAACCCTAAGCTGGAGATCAATGGTTGTCACACCCAAAGATTCAACTCAAGCTTACAAATGTTTAACTAAAATGAAATAAAATCTAAAAACATGAAAATACCAAATTATAGCTTCTGAAATGGATTCCTCGAGTCAAAGAGCTTCTAGGTCGATGTTTACACCAAGTCTTTGCTAGGGTTTTCGGCCGGAAATGCCTCTATTTATAGTTGCAAATTTCTCGTGACCGCGCCGCGCAAATGTGAAATCCGCGGCGCGCGTACTTATCCGTTCCCCTTTTTTTGTCATTTAAATGTGTTCCACCGCCTTACATCCGCGTCGCGCAGGAGGTAAATCCGCGGCGCGCGTACGTCTTCTCTTGATTTTGCATTCTTTCCACACCTTTTCCTTTTTGTGCACTTTTAGTCCCTGTTTATGTTCTTTTTCTCCAGACAAGTCCTGACACGAAAAGTGAGAATACCCATGCATATATGATATAATTTTACCAAGAACAGGGCTCAACAACGCCTAAAATACTTGATATCACTAGGCGTTGTCAAACACCCCACACTTGTGCCTTGCTTGTCCCCAAGCAAGAGAGTTTTTAACAAATTATAATAGAGAATCAAACAGTTTTTGAATGTGTTTAGTTTCAAAGCTTATTGCTCTTCGAGTTAGAATGGAATAGTTTGTGAAAACATAATTGCGTTGTTTTTTGGAATTCATGGCTTTCTAAAGAACCCTTGATTACAAACTTTCTGTCCACAATACAGTGTACTTACTCGTTCAGATTCTAAAGGCCATTAAGGAATTGTCCATGACTTTCGATGTTGTCTGTGTAGCGAGCTTTCAGAAATACCATCCCAGACCAGACGATCTTAGGTGGTAAGGTGCATAAGGCCCACCCATTTTAGACTTACCGGCTCGAACAACAAAGGCCACAGATTGACTTTTCCTTCCTAAATTCCAATCCTAAAACGGCTCAATCTTCTAAACTCGTAAAACTCAACTTATTTGACTAACTAATAGCATGATCACAATAAAATAGTATTTCTTGAAAAATACTAATGCTATCACAATCACAAACCATTCATTTCAAAATTGCAATTCATTAAAAATTTTGAAAAATATTGCTAAAAAAAAATGATTATTTCTGCAAAAATTTTCAAAAATATCTCTTTCGACCGTCCACACCCCACACTTAAAACCGTACAACGTCCCCGATGTACAAAAATTAATTTCAAAACAAGGGAGAAAGAGTTACCCCTTTTTGGACGATAGACTGCTTGGTGCTCAATATCACAGGTATAATGCGTACAAAAAGATCCTCGATTCATATGCTGGAGTTGTAGCGCTACAGTAGGACACGCCGGTGGTCAGGACAGGTGGAGGGGGCACGGTGACCCCACACTTGTCTGAGACAACTCCCTCTCAATTTGGTATATCATGCACACTTAACAATAAATTAAAACACATGACAGAAAGATAAAATAATATACAGACAGATGTGTCATACGTTCATACATATATCCCAAAAAATAATAAAAAGAAAGAAAGAAAGAAGATACATCAATCACTACCAGGTGGCCTGGAGGGTCCAGCCTCATGATCGTGAGACCGGGCTGGGAATGGTCGGGGACGGTGGCCCTGGGCCGATGCGGTCTGAATAAGTACCTCCCCGATCCACTCAAGCTGGTCCAAAACTCTCGTGAGCTGACCCTCAAGCCGCGTGACTCTGGCCTCCAGCCGGCTAAGGGCTGGTGAGTCATCCTGTTGTGGCTGCGGCTCTGGTGCTGGCGGCTCTGGCCTTCGGCGTCTCCTGCCGGGCTGAGCGTATGCAGGCTGGGGTGCCTGAGGAGGCTCGATCGGAGCCCGGATGTACTGCCCTGGTCACTGCTGCTCAATGAGCAACATCCTCTCCAAAGTGCGTGCTGGCGTGCGCGATGGAGGCAGAGCAGTCAAAGAGGCAGCTACTGGGGCAGTAAGGATGCCATATGAACGGGCCAGGCGGGTAATGAAATACCCCCTGGCTAATGGGCTGCTAGAGGAGGCACCTGTCGCGTTGGTGGAGAGAGCGATCGCGAGGGCAAAGGGAAGATGGAGGAAACGGGACGGGTCGAGGAGAACCCACAAAAATGTCATATCATCGCCCGACACCTTCTCGCCCCCCTCCCGATGCATGATGGAGGTGGAGACGATACGGTGCATGAGGCGATGAAGAGGATCACGTAAGTGGCTCTCCCTCGAGGCTCCTGCCTCATACGTGACGTTGGACAGCGGTGCCCAAACCTCCATGTTGGGGGGGGCGCTCCGGCTCCCCCTGAGTGCATGACCCGAAGAACCGGGTGAAGAAACGGTGCTGGAGGTCCGCTGGCGTGTAAATGCACGTGCGCCTCCCGAACTCCCGGAGGTTGCACTCCCGGTGCACACCTCCCAAGCGAAAACGTACCATCCTGGAGCGTGGGTCTCCCGCCCTGGGAGCGAAATGGACAGTGGAGATGAACTCCAGTAGCAGCTCCGTGTAGACCACGTCCTCGTCCGTGGCCATAATCCTGTCCCAGCCACGGCATGTGAATGATGCCTCCTCGTGGGTCCAGGTGCGATGTAGGAATGGCTCAATCGCACCCCAGAGCCCAGCGTCCCTCAGGATGTCTCGGTCTATAACCATCGCCTCAAGGACCCGGCGATGAATCAAAGCGTCCCTCCGCGAGGTATACTCCACCGAAGTGTCAAGCTCTGCGGGAAACTGAAGGAAGGCATGGTCCAGTCTGAACATCATCTGCAAAAGAAAAATATAGCCACAAAACAAAAATTTTTGCAAAATCAGTCCTTCTCCTTCCTCACCGCACCGCGGCGCGGCCCAAGAGCAAGGGCGCGGCGCGGCGTATGCCTGTTTGAAAACCCGGGATCAAATCCCCATTTTAACCTGCTAAATCTCAATTTAATGATACCACAAGGTAGCCTAGGTTCCGATTAGCTCATCTAGGGTGTCCATTTGGCAAAACAAACACTCTATGGGCTAGCATTAGTGATTCTAAGTTTTTGAACTTTTTGGAATAAAACCCTAAAATTAACTACCTAATAACTAGTTTAAACAGCTAATAGATAGTTAAAAGAGCGTACCTCGGTTGTAGAAACACAATAAGCAAGAAAAAATGCAAGAAATTTTTGATCACCAGAGCTCCGAGTCGTGTGATTTGAGTTGTGAGCCGCGGCTCACCGGATAAGGGCGAAAACCGTCTGATCGTTTCCCGCGACGCGCATTTCCCTGTTCCGCGGCGCGCGTGTCGCCAATTCAACCCCTGCGCATCGGGTTGAGTTCCGACCCCGCGTCGCGCAATACAAAAATCCGCGGCGCAGTCTTGAAGATTTCAAAACCTTTTCACACGACCCCACACTTGCTTCAAACCACTAATACCTGCAAACGATTGATGTATTTCCTAAATTAATCCTAAAAAATATAAAACCTACTTATGACACGATGGGTTGCCTCCCAACAAGCGCTAAGTTTAACGTCTTCAGCCAGACGTACTGCTCCTAAGCTGACCCTTCTTCTTCTTCTTGGCCTCTTGATGACATTTGCTGATATTCTAGCATTAATTTATTGGCCATCATCGTCATAAGGGATGTGAGTTGGGTCATCATATCACTCACACCACTGATCCATTGTTGTTGAGATTTTAATAGCTCGAAAACATTCGCCTCTCGTTTTCTGGATTCTCTTTCATATTGCTGATGCCTTACTTCCATCATCTCTATCATTTCCAGCAGTTGTTCCTTGTCGATGGCGGACAGCGGGTGGTTTTTGGTCTCCTTTAGAACTTCTTCCTTTCCACCCTCCCCCGTACGTGTCCATATCTTTTATTTGCTTCTGGTTCCTGGCTCCATTAATGTTTTTCTGTCTGCTGGTTTGCCGTTTTCTTCCGAAGGTAATGAAATTGGATTCCCAAACATATTCAATCTCCTTTTCCTGGTCCCGAAGAAAATATCCATGTCTCCAGTGTTGCAGTCGATCACTGAACCAGCAGTAGCTAGGAATGGCCGTCCTAAGATAAGCGCAGGCGCATCATCTGGACTTTCATATTCCATCACCAGAAAATCCACGGGGTAGAAAAAGTCGCCAACTTTGACTATGACATTGGTTAGCTTTCCCCTAGATACCTTAGTTGATTGGTCAGCCAACTGCAGTACAACTTCAGCTGGCTCGATTTCTTCATTCTTGTATTTGTCATACAGATATCCCGGCAAGATGTTAACACTTGCTCCCAAATCTAGTAAGGTGTTTCGAATAACCACGTCCCCTACGGTTGTAGTGATCAATGGTGATCCGGGGTCCTTCTCCTTCTTGGGTAGTGTTCCCAATAATGCCTCGCTAGCCCTCACAGTCAATCTCACCGTTTTCGGTGTGGGTGCCTTGTTCTTCCCATTTTGTTCACACATTTCTTGTAAAATTCTGGTGTCCTCGGGAGCATCCTTAAGCTCATCCCATAAGGGCTGATTCATTAAGGGTCCCGTTGGTTTAGTTTCCTCCTGCTTCTTCTTTTCTTTCTTATTCTTCTTCTTTTGCTTAATCCCTGCGATTGTTGGTTGCTCTTCCTTTTGGACCTTTTCATCTATTTCGGGTTGAGTGCTATTCTCAACCGGATCTCCTCCTTCTTTACCTTCCTCGCTCTTAAAAACCCTTCCTTCTTCCCCTGGTTCCACTTCATTCCCTACCTCAAACAGATCCTCCAGAGTGACCTTTCGCCATCCTGATTCAACAGTATTGACTTGTTCCTTCCCTGGACGTTGATTATGAGTAGGATTGACTTCAGTAGCACTAGGCAATTTGCCATTATCTCTCTTCTGTTGGTCTGCAGCCATTTGACCTATTTGTCTTTCCATATTTGCGATGGCCTTTGCGTTCGCTTGAGATTGTTGTTGTGTCGCTGTGACCATATCATACATCTTTGTGATCATCTCTTCTTGGGTCCCTGGGGCATTGTTGGTAGCGTTGGTGGGTCCCCTGTTGTTGTTGTTTCCATTGTTTGCAGGCTGCTGATTCCTGTGCTGACTATTCGATTGATTCTGATAATTGTTCTGCCTGAAATTTTGTTGTTGTCCTTGGTGGTATGGCCTGTAAGGTCGTCCATTGTTGTGTTGACCTTGACCCTGGCCATAAACTTGATTAGCTTCCTGCGTCCTAGGTCCTCCTTGACCTTCTTGCGACGAATTTGGCGGTCCATTTTGTAATGTTCCCATAAGCCTATCAAACTTTCTGTTCAATTCACCGATTTCCTTTTTCACTTCCTTTTTCCAATCAGCATCAACTCCTACTGCTGCCGCCGTACTTGTAGTCTTCCTGGTGGAGAAGTTTGCTTTGGAGCCATTACTCAACTGCTCCAAAAATCTCCAGGCTTCTTCTGGATCTTGCCACATAAATGTCCCACTGGAGGAGGCATTTATCATGGCTTGGTGTGTTTCGCTGACTCCCTCAAAGAATAACTTGACCAATTGCCATCTGGGAATCTCATGATGCGGACAAGATCGCAGCAATTCCTTCAATCTGTCAAAAGCTTCATGAAAAGCTTCTCCAGGCTTTTACTGGAAATCCTGGATAACTCTTCTGATTTCAGTTGTTTTGCTTGCTGGGTAAAATTCTTGAAGGAACTTCGCCTTGAGCTGGTCCCACGTAGTGATACTGTTTGATGGTAACGACGTGAACCAATACTTGGCTTTATCCTTAAGAGTGAACGGAAACAGTCTAAGCCTAAAAATATTTCGATTTGTGTTTCTGGGGTTGTTAGCATTAGCGATCGCTAAGAATTCATATAAATGATTATAGGGATCATCCTGCTTATACCCTCTGAATTCTGGTAATATTCCTAATAACTGGGGTCTAATCTCTACCTGCGAATCTACGTTATCAGGAATATAGATCGGCGACGAATCATCATATTCCCGCGGTTGGAAATGTGATGCAACCGATTGCCGTCTCGGTTGTGCAAAATGTAAGGGTTGAGCGGGGTTACCGTAAAGATGATCATTGTACTCCCGCTGACCTGGTGGTTGGTATGGTGGTGCTCGCCTGGGAGGTCCCCGACCTCGGTTCCATTGCGGTTGCGGTGCCGGTGGCACCCATCCTTCATCTTCTTCGTCGTACACTTCCTCCGTCTCTGGGTATTGGTACTGCGGTTGAGGCGGTGGTTGAAAGTGTATAGGTTGTGTTGGTTGGTATGTAGGTTGAGGTTTAAAGAGGGCTGGTTGTGGTTGTGATGTTGGTGTATGCTGTCTAGGAGTTGGGGTGCCATCTCGGGTCGGTTCTCCCCAAGTCATAGCAGATGTAAAGGGATTGGTGGATTGTGGTTGAGATGCGGGTAAAAATGGTGGAATAGATGGCGGAGTGCATGATGGTATGGGTGTAGGGGCTGAAACTACACCACCAGACGCACTCGAACTTCCAAATTGGAATTCTGATAATGGGGGAATAGAAAACCTCCCCGTTGCCTCTCCTGACGGATCCTGGGCAACACTAACCGGACTACTGCTAACTTGACTATAATTCATGATGCTCAAACGCCTACGGGCACGGAGTTTGCGCGCAGTACGCTCAATCTCAGAATCAAACTGTAAAGGGGATGATTGCTCTCCCCTGCGGGTACGCATGCACTAGTGCAATACGCCCACAAGAATCAAAAACAAAAATGAAATTAACTCAAAATGAAATTTCAAAAAGCAAGAAACAAATTGCTACTACTCACCTATTCTAAGCTCACAGCTCCCCGGCAACGGCGCCAAAATTTGACGTGCACGCAGAGGTCGTCATGCGGTCAAAAATAAGAAATAACCTAACATACACTAGTATAGTGGAGTCAGGGTCGATCCACAGGAGCTACGTGGTTAGCCTAGATGAGAGATTACCAACTAATAGTGTCACAGCTATAGTCGGAGGAATTAATTTCTATCTGCCTACCTCAAAACAATATTCAACTACCCAAGCCAAGCTTAGCTATTTCCAAATAACCTAGTTACTTTCTGAACTCAGAAGTACATCTCTGGATCAGAAGCAATTGAAGGCATCCAAACTAGCAAAACCAAGCACAGCATAAACTAGCTAATAACTACAGTTCTATGAGACAGTTAAGAGCTAAGGTTTAATGCCTAATCTAACCAAGTTAGCTACTGTTTTCAGCGAAGGAAAACAGTCCCAACCAAGTCACAAACAAGTTCAATCACAATCAAACAACTAAATAACAAACTAATCATCCAAAACACCTAAAAATCAATTTTAACATTAACCGAATGATTTCATTTACTCAAACCAATATCCAAACATCAAAATCAGTAGCTAAATACTACTAAAAACAGAACCCTAAGCTGGAGATCAATGGTTGTCACACCCAAAGATTCAACTCAAGCTTACAAATGTTTAACTAAAATGAAATAAAATCTAAAAACATGAAAATACCAAATTATAGCTTCTGAAATGGATTCCTCGAGTCAAAGAGCTTCTAGGTCGATGTTTACACCAAGTCTTTGCTAGGGTTTTCGGCCGGAAATGCCTCTATTTATAGTTGCAAATTTCCCGTGACCGCGCCGCGCAAATGTGAAATCCGCGGCGCGCGTACTTATCCGTTCCCCGTTTTTTCGTCATTTAAATGTGTTCCACCGCCTTACATCCGCGTCGCGCAGGAGGTAAATCCGCGGCGCGCGTACGTCTTCTCTTGATTTTGCATTCTTTCCACACCTTTTCCTTTTTGTGCACTTTTAGTCCCTGTTTATGTTCTTTTTCTCCAGACAATTCCTGATACGAAAAGTGAGAATACCCATGCATATATGATATAATTTTACCAAGAACAGGGCTCAACAACGCCTAAAATACTTGATATCACTAGGCGTTGTCATCGCGTCCATGCAATTTTCGCAACTATAAATTGAGGCTTCCGGTTCGTGTTTCAGGAGCGAAGACCCGACATTTGAGTGGAACTCAGGCCTCTTTGACTTGTATTTTCGGATTTCAGTGATCAATAGTTGGTATTTTGTTAGTTTAGTTTAATTTCGTATTTTTCGGTTTTGTTTATCGCACGTTTTTCAACGGTTCTGGATTGTAGAATTCGTTGGACCGCGTTGATTCTGGATTTTCAGATCGAAGTTAGAAACATTCGGCTCGGTTGTGTTTTTAGTTTAATGCAATCATTCAGTTTTGGTTATTTTTCGGTTTTGGTTTACGTTTATGGTTATTGTTTGTATGATCCTTTGTTTGGTATCGGGCGATTCTGATTTTCTGAGTATACCTCGGGGTCAAAACGTATTAGTTTGGATGGATTGGGATTTGGATTTGAATTGTAATAATCGTTGTTTATATTTTCAATATTCATATAGTTTGGATTTCAAGTGCATGGAATGACACCAGGTATAGAGTGACACTATAGTTTGGTTATTTCTTGACACAGACTTTAACCATGGGCTCCAAGGTTCGACCCTTACTTCCACTTAGCTAATGTGCTTGTAAGGTATTAAATCTAGTATTTTTACCGCATCGACGACTGTGAAGATGTCAATACACCTTGGGAAAGTCAAGAGACCACCGAGATGGTCGAAAAGGTTGTTGAGGAAGAGGTTGTAGGTAACAATACTACCCTTGACTCAAAAACTTTTGATGTTTTGAGAATGTTGATAACGTTGTTCTGGTGATGAGTGAATCTACACCACTACCAGACTATTTGTGTGAAGTGGATGTTGAGGAGGGGGCTGTAAGTAACAATCCTAACCCCCACCCAACAACTCCTGAAATTGTTGAAATGGCGGATACTTTTGAAACTCAAGATATGGTGATGAGTGAACCCATACCATCACTAGATAACGTGATTAAAATGGTTATTGAGGGAGGGGCGTAGATGGAAATACCATCCCCGAGACAACAATTTTTGAAAATTTTGAACATATTGAGCGTAAAGATCTGGTGATGGGTGAACCCATACCATCACCACACAAGGCCAGTCGCTCATTCTTGGTACCGATCCACCTGTTAGACGATGACCAAGATGATGATGACGGCGATGTGGTTTGTGAAAACGAGAAACTTTATTTGCTCGCCACTCATGATTCATTCATGAGTGCAAAACTAGATGTGATCAATACCATTGATGAGGACATACGAGAGCATACCAGTAATATGCCTCCCTATCCCATCCGATTGGAAAAAAAAATTTTGGTACTGCAGGCCAAAACCAAAAATTGTAGATGACACGCATTATGCGAACAAATGCTTCGCAAAACAATCACTGGGAGCGGCACAGAGCACGCTCCACGGCAACCAGGTGATCTCGAAGAGACACCGAAGGAAAGATCGAGCTTGGAGGTTTAAAGCAAACTCCAAGCATTTACACGAAATAATCAGAAAACGGCAACCGGACAGCAACAGCAGAACCAGCAAGCCATTTGATCCAAGAAAGCTAGAGGAGCAGTGGATCCGTGAAGGAATGGTAGGTATTAGAAATCAGCTGAGTCAAATGGCGTACGATCCACCGTAGCCGCAGAAAGACGGTCCAGCTAAAAGACCGAGCAAAGAAGTGTTTTCGTGAGGCAACCCGACATTTCGATAAGTATTTTTAATTTTTGTTTTTAATTGTTAGATTTTATTTTTTTCCAAAATATCACTCGGAAAACGTTTTCAAAAACGTCCTGGCATAGCCCGAGTGTAGGGTGGTTCAACGGGATTTTAAATAAGTGCAAAATTCGAAAAAACTGGAGGAAAGCAAGTTAGTGCCGCTAACATTTAGGTTAGCGACGCTAACCTCTGGTCAAAAGTGGGTCAACGATTTAAATGTTAGAGTTGCTAATCTCAAACCCACCCGACTCCTCCTCCGCGTCTGTTGAGCCGAACACGCACACACAGCCCAGATTTCGTCCATTTTCATGAAAATTCTTCAGCCAAACTCCAATTAAACATTCAAGGTATGTATCTAAGCCCTTCCTAGTGTTCTTGTCGCAATATACAGCTCCGAATCACGTTTTTGGTCGGTTTTGGGGTTTCGACCCAACGAAAGGGTTTTACCCAAATCAGTGTGTTTTCGGTTGTTTTTTAATGAATATGAGACCTAGGGTTTCATAATCGCGGCCCTGGCATCATAATGGTGTGTTCAATTTGATGAAAACAACAAAAAAATTGGAAATTTATGAACTAGGGTCGATTTTTAGGGTTCTTTGGGTTATTGCCCGATTTGGTGGATTTTGAGCTAGTTTTTCCTAAAATTGACAAAGGGCTTTTGATAATTGTTAGTCTAGGGTGCTTTTGGTATGATCAATTTGACAAAAACAGGTCGGATTCAAGAATCAAGAAATCTAGGGTTCATATTTGGGGGTTTTGACCCAAATGATAAATTAGGGCAATTTTAGCTTGTTTTTTCTGAAATTAAACTTAGGGATTTTGCTAGTCTCTAGTTTAGGAACATATTGGTGCAATCAATTTGAAAAACGGACAAAAATTGAATCGAAAAAAATTGGGGCTGCATTCTTTAGTAGCGGAGCTGATATTTTGATTAGTATCGCTATTGATGCTAGGGACCAATCTTGCAACTATTTCTCATATTTGTACACTGGATTTTCTTCTTGATTGGTTTTTTTGCAGATGGCACGTCGTACGAGACCCGTAGTTGCAGTCGCTGAGCTACCAGAGCACCTGTTTGTAGAGTTCAGTGAGGGACAACTGGGATCTGTGGAGCCGTAACATGATTGACTGTATTTGCTGGCCGAGACATCGAGGTTGCATTGTCACAGGACAGGACACTTGCAGCAGCTTCAAGCATCATGGTCCATTTGGAGCAGCACCTGGTTCGTACCTGGACTAGTGCTGATGGAGTACACAGCTTTACATGCCATGGTTGGAATCGTCTCATCATGGCTGACGAGACTTGTTACTGGGATCCCATTCTAGAGTTCTACGCTACATGCTATTGGGGAGTACGCGGGGTTGACTTGTCCTAGCGGACGATCCAATTCCAATTGGGAGGTGTATAGATGGAGTGCACCGTGGTAGAGCTTGCACGACGAGCACGCATTTATACTTAGGAAGAGATTTTTGTTCTGCATTTCCTGTCATTTTTAGCCGCGTGTACCACCCACCCAGACGAGGGTGTGACAGAGACAGCCATCTAGGCTGAGTTCAGCGACATCGCATTTAGCACAGCCGCTACTGCTAGTACAATATGATCACCGATCCATCATTTATTACACAGGATTCTCACTTGCACCCTTAACCAGCGTAAGGGTGGTGACAAGGTGCCGAAGAAGGATCTACTATTTTATGGGCACTCTTGCAAGCTGACAGGTTCCTCCATCTCCCTTACCTGTTAGCTAAGTTCTTGGTCAGATCCGCAGAGCGGAGATTGGCTAGTCCATTGGTCGGAGGACATTACATCACACGTATAGCCGAGTCCTACCACCTGCTGCCACCAGAGGTTATGAGAGGGATGACTCTATCTTATCCGAGGTCGATGAGGGCCTCATTTTTGCTGACGATGGGTGTTATCAGACAGTAGGAGGGGGATACATATTAGTTGGCGAGTTTCAACCAGCACAGGCTCACCAGTATGAGGAGATGGAGGCAGAGATAGAGGGAGCTGAGATACCAGTTGCGCAGCCCGAGGCTCATGCTCCATGACACCAGCGACGGAGGAGAGAGCCATCACAGGCTCAGAGGGACCAGGAGCCAGAGCCCCTAGACATCCAGGCCACACTCAGATCCTTGATGGCCGGTCAGACAGAGATCCGAGCCGACATCCAGCAATTGGAGCGCACCATCGTGAGATATTGTTGGGTTATAATTTAATGTGGTTTAATCTTTGCATTTTGGGCCAAAAAGGAGATTTAATGGGCTGGTCTGGGTTTTTGGCCTAGACCAAAATCATCCAAGGTTCTCTGTCATGTTGACCGAAATCCACATGGATTTCGGTTGGGCCAAGTTTACGATTTCGGTGGGCATGTCTGATGGGCTTAGAGTTTGTTAGGTTGTATGCGTAGGTATTTAAGGCTCCTTGAGATGTCATTGTCTTAGTTGATTGTTTTTGGGAACTTGTGCCTAGAGAGAATTATTCATTTGTTCAAGCAATCATAGGATCTTATGTACTAGACGTTTCTATAATCAAAGGTGTGCCTTAAAGATTAATCTCCTTGTGTTTTTACTGTTTTGATTGATAACACGTTTGGGTTTCCGCACCAAATGTATTTGTGATTGATACCTGTTGATCTAGTGATTAGATTCAGACTTACAATTAGTATCAGAGCCTTAAAACCTTGTGTTTTTGAGTGTTTTGGTATTAATCTGTCAAAACCTTTGCTTGCATCTAGTGTTTTTGGAGGTTTTTGGATATTTTAGAGGTATTTTGGACTGTTTTGATCAATAGTGTTCTTGGGAAAATCTGAGTTTTGATATTAAAAACTTATGTTTTTGGCAAAAATCGGCGTTTCTGGATCTGCTAGGAGTTTTCGGTCATGATCTGAAGATTTTCGGTCGACTGCTTCGATTTTGGTGGCGGCGCGAAATTGCTGCTAGGGTTTTCTTGCTGTTTTCGGTCCGTTAAGTGCATTTTCGGTCAGCCCATTTTCATTTTCGGTGATACCTTTAGGGTTTTGGTGATTTCGGTGTCATCTGGTGATTTCGGTCAGAGTTTTCATCTGGATTTCGGTCAAGTGTGATTCTCGGTCCTTGTTTTCGGTCAGAGCTGCTTTTCGGTTGAAGTGTTCGGTCAAGATCTGGTCTTTGGTTTGGTGTTTTCGTTCCAGTCAGATAAATTTTTTTTGTGATTTTGGGTTCATTTCCAATGGAATTAGCTACTACCACTATGCATTCGGATCTCGATTCCCTTATGGGTACGGTCACTCGCATTCTTAGACTGATAAACGTTGAAGGATTTTCGGAATGGAAATACAGATTCGAACAATATATTAAGATGAAAGATGTGAAACTGTGGAGAATTTTTTTACGTGACCCCATCAAAATTACAATTACTTGAAAAGATGGTACTGTGATTGACAAACCTATTGAAGAATACACATATTTGGATTTTTACAAAGTGGATCGAGATGAGAAAGCCCTTGCCACTCTTAGTATGGCACTATCTCCAGACATTTTTCAGGGAGTTAGAGAATACAAAAGTGCCAAATCTTTATGGGAAGCGTTGATTGAGGTCTACGAAGGAAACGATGATATGAAACAGAGCATGAAAGATCTCCTTCGCCAAATATTTAACATGTTCAATCATGTGCTTGGAGAGACCACTACTGGTATTATGTTGTCCAAAACTGAAGTTAACAAGAAGTTGTTGAACTCCCTCCCAAGAAGTTGGGACATGAATGTGGCTGTCATTAAGAAAACAAAGGATTTGGGAAAACTCTCTATTTCTGAGGTGATGGCTATCATCAAATATTTTGACATGGATGATAAGCAAAGAGAGATCAATCATGTCAGCTCCTACCAATATGCAAATCTTGGTACTTCCACAAATAGTGCATTTTCTGCTCTCCCAACCCAACAAGCTTCTTCTTCATCCACTATACCGATGGCACCTCCAGCCCCCTTTACTCCTGGTCCTGCTGGAAAATCAACTGCTACAGCTCCAGCGATTCCCAAAGGAGCTGAAGAAACCTTGGCTATGTTAGCCAGTCTCCTAAATTGTTACAATGCTCTAGTTGCTGGTGAGCTTATCCAGCCAATGATGATTGGAGATCTTGACCAGATTCACCCTAACGATGTGGAAGAGCCGGACATTTCCTGCCATATTGCTATGGTAGTATTCAGGGCTAAATAGTTCACACAGAGAATGGGTAGAAGCAACTGGGGTACGAATGGAGACAGAATGGTGGGATTCGACAAGAGCAAGCTTTGGTGTTACAACTGTCACGAGCCTGGACATTTTGCTCCTAAGTGCACCAAGCCCAGAATGGAGAATGCAAATACTGAGAGAAATCTGGTGCATGTTGGAAATAATCGTGAAGCTGCTCCTCAAAACTGAAAGAGCTATGGTGGTTCAGCAGTTCACGTGGGAGGATCAAATGCAGGCCTTGAACTTGAATGAAGAAAGGGGTGCTCACTTGGCCCAGATTGAAGCAAACGAATATGTTGATGTTGATGATGCCGAGGAACAGATGAGGGAACTCCAGTTTGCATTCACGGTGTCTTCCACCCCCGCCAATGATGAGGTTAGTGAAGTTTCTTGCTCTTCTCAATCTTGTGTTGATATAATTGCCAAATATCATGAACACAATGATCGTTTAGTTAGAGAAATTTTTTATCTTGAAAATATCGTTTATAATTCTAAAAAGAAACTGAAACCTCTTCAAGAAATGCTAGATGCTAAAACTTCAGATTTTAATAAATTGCAAGAAGAAGATAGCATAAAAAGTTGTCACCTTAGATTTGCCAATGAGGATATTGCCAAATTAACTGCTGAACTTGATGCACTGAAAGCAAAATATAATGATGTTCATTTCACTATTAAACAATTTGATGCATCAAGTACCGTTGTTGAATCTATGATTGAACATCAGTTAAAATGGCAAAACAAACACAGTGTAGGCTTTGGGTACAAAATGGTTCCTCCACTTTTTAATAATAATTTTACTCCTTCTATTGATAACCAAGAGACAGAACAACCCGTTACATCCAGTTTCGTTCAAGAAAATCAATTTGGCACCGATGAGAGTACTAAAATGACCTCTACTGATGCTTCTACTTCATGTGCAGATAAACTGAAAGAGAAGGATGAGGACGAGTAAGACAATCCTGTTTTTAGTTCTGCTAAAATTCATTCAAAAGACTAATGTTTCTGTCTTGCCTGTTATTAATGATTGCGTGCAATGTGACACTAAGACTTTTAATGTTTTAAAAAATTCTTGTGATGTTCATTTTCAAAATTTTAGGACCAAGAATTCAGTTAAAAAATCTGTTGCAGGCTTGTGTATGTGTGGTAATGCTTGGAAACAATCGGGACCTGGACAAACTACCACTGCTCCTTTGAAAAGACAAACTTGTTTCAACTGTGGAATTGCTGGTCACATTGCCAGAAAACTTCCTTGATATTTGTACGATCAACAACATGAAAAGTTTTGCCAAAACGTGCCAAGGGGGAGATCTTATAAAAGAAAACCCTCGAGGTCACGTTCTCGAAATAAAAATCAGAATATCTCAAAGACCAAGACTCAAACTGCCCAGGACAAAAGGACTGACTTGAATAGTAGTCCTGATTCTAAAACTAATGTAAATAGTAAGGGTCAACCTAGTTTTCGTATGGACTGGGTCCCTAAAGGCAGTGTTGAAAACACTTCTGAAACTTCTTCTTCATTATACGATAAACGATATATGAGTTTAGAATCTATTACATGTATCGATAGTAAGGGTCAACCCAGTTTCCGTATGGACTGGGTCCCTAAATCTAATTAATCCCGCAACTTGTGTAGGAACAGCTATGGAGGAATATCATCAGACCATGGTATGTTGATAGTGGCTGTTCCAGGCACATGACAGGCGACATGTCCCAATTGCACGATGTTGAAAACTTTAACGGTGGATATGTTTGCTTTACGAGTGGTGAAAAAGGAAAGATCACATAGAAAGGGACTGTTTCGAATGGCTTGTTGAAATTTGAGAACGTTAAATTTGTTCCTGAGCTCAAGCACAGTCTGCTGAGCATTTCTCAAATATGCGACAAAGGTTTCTCAACCCACTTCACGAAGAAAGAATGTCTGATCTTAAAACCCGGTGTTGTCATTCCTGAGGAGTGGATTGTTATCATATTTGAATGCAAAAGCAACGCTTACATCATAGACATGAATCACAACACTCCTAAAAACGTCACTTGTTTTTTCTGAAAAGCCTCTGAACAGAATGCCATGTTATGGAATCGTTGTCTTGGTCATGCCAATGCGAAGAATTTGAATCGTCTCGCTAAAAACGATCTTGTCCGAGGGCTTCCTATTAAAGACTTCATTACCTTTGAGAAGTGTGTTGCCTGTGCTCAAGGCTAGCATCATCGGAAGCCACAAAAGCCCAAATTGGTCAACACCATTGATTCGTTGCTTCAGCTTCTTCATATGGATCTCTTTGGACCGGTCAACATTCTCTGTATTAACAAAAGTTCTTATTGCTTAGTTATTATTGATGATTACTCACGTTTTACTTGGGTTTTCTTTTTGAAAAATAAGAACGAAACTGCAGAGTTGGTCATGAGATTCCTCACTCTATTAGAGAATCAAACGAATCAGAAACTGAAGGTAATTCGATGCGACAATGGGACTTAATTCAAGAACACGGTGTTGGATAAATTTTGTGCAGATAAGTGAGTGCAGCGCCAGTATAGTGCTGCTCATACACCTCAACAAAATGGCATTGCTAAACGCCGGAACAGAACACTAATTGATGCTGCGGGTACCATGCTCGTCGATTCCAAACTACCAGTGTTCTTCTGGGCTAAAGCAATTAACACAGCATGTTATGTCTAGAATCAGGTCATCATCAACAAGCCTCAAATGAAGACTCCGTATGAAATTCTCTATAGTCGTAAACCAAATGTTGCACATTTCCGCTCCTTTGGTTGTCCTTACACCCTACTTCATCTTGAAGCTACTCAAAAGCTGATGATTGCTACTTTGTTGGGTATGCAAGTAATACTGCTTATCGAGTGTACAAGAATGTAACTAAGCATATTGTGGAATCGTTCGACGTACGGTGGCTAGAGGAGAATGAAACGGATGCTCGTGTTGGACCTGATTAGATATTTAATTATGCTGAATTATTTAAATCGTTTAATATGCTTTCTGATGATGATGTTGAAATCATTCCTGATCCCATCATACCATCCATAATCTTTGAAGATCCAATTCTGAATGACAATGCATCTTCCGTTTCCACTTCTGTAACTGAAGATGCTCCTGCTGAATCATCCCATGTTGTTGGCGTACCTCCAGTTGTTGAACAATCTGCTTCTCATGAAGATGTCATCAACCCTGATCATGCTGATCTTTTCGACTCCACACTCATGGATTCCCTCTTTCTGGAGAGAATTCTCGATGAGTATGTAGCCAGTACCTCCCACGATTTCAGAGATTCCGACAGAGGTGTTTCAGGCTCAGGCAGAGTTGAAAATATAACGAATCTTCCGGTTTCTAATGCAACGATCGAGCATGCCATTCCTTCAATAATACAACGCGATCACTCAATTGATAATTTCATTGGTTCTCTGGACGATGGGGTTCAAACCAGAAGCCAGAGCGGTCATGTCAACGAGTGCCTCTACTTATGCTTTATTTCTCAAATTGAGCCGAAGAATGTGGAGATGGCACTTAATGAACCAAGTTGGGTGGACAACATGCATGAAGAGCTTAATCAGTTCGAGAAGCTAAACGTTTGGCAATTCGTGGAATTACCTGAGGGCAAAAGGTCTCTTGACACGAGATGGGTATTTCGCAACAAACAGGATGACTCTGGAGTCATTATGCGAAACAAGGCACACCTGGTTGTCTGTGGATTTCGACAGATCGAATGTCTTGACTACACAGAGGTGTATGCTCCGGTGACAAGTTTGGAAGCGAATTGGATCTTTCTTGCATACGCTTCATACATGAACTTTACTGTGTATCGGATGGATGTTAAGACTGCATTCTTGTACGGTGAAGTGAAGGAGGAGATTTATGTTGATCAACCTCCAGGTTTTGTCAACTCCAAGTTTCCGAACCACGTCTACAAGCTGGATACGAATCTTTATGGTCTTCATCAAGCTCTCCGTGCTTGGTATGCTACTTTGACTGAACATCTGTTACAGCATGGATACACTCGAGGCACGATCAACCAGACTCTGTTCATAAAGCGTGAAAAGACAGACCAAATTGTCGTCCAGATTTATGTGGATGGTATTTTTGGTTCTACAAGTGAGGCGCTGTGTAAAGAGTTTGACCAAGTGATGAAGAAAAGGTTTGAAATGAGCTCGCTGAGTGAAATGACGATGTTCTTGGGGTTGCAAGTGAAACAAAGCTCAACGGGTATCTTGCTTCACCAAGGCAAGTATGTGGAGGATATTATCGAGAAGTTTGGTTTCAAGGATCCTAAAGCTGCTAAAACTCCAATTTATGAGCGACCTCTGCTATCTTCAGACTCAGATGTCCAATCTGTTGATCAAACGTATTATCGTTCGATGATTGGATCCGTGATGTATCTGACAGCTAGTAGACCGGATATCGTCTTTGCAGTCTACCAATGTGCTCGACATCAAGCTAATCCTAATCTTTCTCATTTAACTGCTGTTAAGAGGATCTTTCGATAAAAGGGAGACCTAAATTGGGACTCTGGTATCCAAAGAACCGTGAATTTGATCTGTATGCATTTTCAGACAGCAATTATGTAGGATGTGACATTGACAAAAAGTCCAAAAATGTTGGATGTCAATTCTTGGGAGATAGGTTGATCTCTTGGTAATGCAAGAAGCAGCAGACCGTGTCAACCTCTACAGCCGAAGCTGAATATGTTGCTGCCTCGGCCTGTTGTTCTCAAGTCAAATGGATGCAGCATCAACTTCTTGATTATGGTATGAACTTTGTTGATACTCCGATATTTTGTGACAATGATGCAGCTATGCAAATAGTTAAAAACCTCGTCCAGCATTCAAAGACCAAGCACATTGACATTAAAATTCATTTTATAAGAGATTGCTACGAGCGTAAACTGATTCATTTGAAACCAGTCCACACTGATAACAATGTGGTGAACTTGTTCACAAAACTTTTTGCAAAAGCTCACTTCGATGTGCTGGTTGAACTTTTAAAAAAGATTCGCTTCGATGACTGTTAAATCAATTCATGTAAATTTTGTACAATTTTTTTTCTAGTTAAATTTGTTCATGCTTTAATTTCGAAAATTCGTTCCCATGCACAAATTTAGGGGGAGAATTAAAACCACAATAATTACAAAATTCAAAAATCCAAAAATATTTTTTCTTATGTCTTTATTTTTCAGAAAATTAAAAATCCAAAAATACTTTCTTAAAATTTTGCACGATCGTCAATGTTCCTAATCAATACTAATTGGGAATACAGATCAAAATCTCATGTCAAAGATGTGACTCACTATTACCGTGACTCGCTAAGACTTTCCTTACCTGTCGACGACGCACTGAGCTATGCCACTCACTGCTGAGACAAATACAAGTGCTGATGATTCTTATTGGTACACCAGAATAACTATGAAGCACTAACAACTTTTCTCTTTAACCAACCTTAAGTCTTTCTGCAACATAAACTTCTAGACACTTTGAGTAAATCCACTTAGAGTCGAGAGTTAAAATTCTGTGTCGATGGTTAGATTGCATACCATAATCTATCGCACGCACCAATCCATTCTCAACCACTTCTATCTTTCTATTGCAAGAAATAGACGACTCATTATTTTAAACCAAGTGGTGATGATATTTTGAAATTCTATGCCAGTGATCTCTGCTACAACACCAGTAGTAGATGTGAGGCATCAACAACCGTTCTTACCTACAAGTCTTCTAAGTTTAAGAGTTGGATGATTCAGTGTAATAAACCATACATTGATGATAACTCGAAATTCTAGCTGATGGGTATGTCTAGTAACCAAGACATATTACACGCTCATACCACTCTTGGCCCTAAATTTTTCTTCTAATGAAGATGTTTGTGACTCAATGTGATTTCACCTCGCATTGATGAAACATCGAAACTCTGGGTCAGTGATCGTTGTTGTTTACCACAATAGCTGTGAGATCCTAACAACCTCACTGGAACGAAAATTGGCACTAGGATAGTACACTCCGCAAAGTCTAGATACCATTGAACGTCTCGCCAAGAGGCAAGTCAACTTGTTGACTTGATAATTGCATTGAGATCTTTGATCAAGGATATGCACGGGCCAAAATCAAAATGGCCACAAGTAGTTCTCCGATACTCAAACAATCGCAGTGCGTTCCTCCGGGTTCACACAAATACTGTTAGAAGTCTCTTCCTAAGCCAAGGCTGGGTCCTTGAACAACTATGGTGAGAGTTTTATGACTCCGTGACCCATATGATTTGCGGTCATCGTTCAAATCAAGAAACGCCAGTAAAAGTGAAGTTCGATAGTTTCGACACAGACATTTTATCCGTGAAGAGAATGTGAAGCTTAACTCCATGTGACAAGTTGTGTTGAATTCCTCCTCAATCAGTTTCGTTACTACATTTGCACCTTTACGTGATCTAAGATGAAGAAGTGAAGAGTCAGACTCTAAGCTCGTCAAAGTCAAATCTAAAGCTGGATGTGCTGATTCAAGACCTATGATGAAGCATGTTCATCCAACGCCCGTTTAAAGCTATATCTAAATACAGTTCAATCCGAAGATGAAGTTGTCTCTACAACATGTTGAAAATTATTAACATCTACACCCGTTACTCGTTAAGGGGGAGATTGTTAGAATGTTGCTGCAGTGTTCAACTTGAGGTTAAGACCAAGAGAAGCTTGAAGACAAATGATAGGATTAAACCAAGGGGGAGATTGTTGGGTCAAAATTTAATGTGGTTTAATCTTTGCATTTTGGGCTAAAAAGGAGATTTAATGGGCTGATCTCGGTTTTCGGCCTAGACCGAAATCATCCAGGGTTCTCGATCATGTTGACCGAAATCCACATAGATATTGGTTGGGCCAAGCTCACGATTTTGGTGGGCATGTCTGATGGGCTTAGGGTTTTGCTAGGTTGTATGCGTAGGTATTTAAGGCACCTTGAGCCGTCATTGTCTTAGTTGATTGTTTTTGGGAACTTGTGCCAAGAGAGAATTATTCCTTTGTTCAAGCAATCATAGGATCTTATGTAGTAGACCTTTCTATAATCAAAGGTGTGCATTGAAGATTAATATCCTTGTGTTCTTACTCTTTTGATTGATAACATGTTTGGGTTTCCGCACCAAACGTGTTTGTGATTGATACCTGTTGATCTAGTGATTAGATTGGGACTTATAGATATTTTGGGGCACTGACTGGTGGAGATGATGAGACAGGACCATCGGGCACTAATCACGATGATTCTGAGTGATATTTCTTGTACCTTTTTCTTTCTTTTATTTTTAGCTTTAATTTTCTATATTTAAACTAATGTCTGTAATTAAACTTAAAATCGTTGCATGAGTAGATATTTTGTTAGTAGATTACCATTACTTGCCAAACTGTGATTGTTGCACAAACTGATGGAGTTGCATAACGCAAGTGTTGGGTCACCATACCCCTACACTCGTGTTATGATGGTGTGTTTAGTGGATTCCATCATGAGGACGCAAACAATCAACCATGTTACAGTTGATCCCCACAATCAAGCAATTCACCGTTCGAAGGGGTAACTCTTTTCTCGCTTGTTTTGATTTTTTCTATGTACATCGGGGACATTGTACGGTTTAAAGTGTGGGGTGCGACGGTCGAAAAGAGATTTTTGAATATTTTGCGAAAATAGTCTTATTTTTCAAAATTTTTAAGAAATTGTAACTTGAAAACGAATAGCTTTTGAGTGTTATAGCATCTGGTATTTTTCAAGAAATATTATTTAGTTGTTATCATGCTATTGTTGAGTTAAAATAAGTTGAGTGTTTAGAAGATAGAAATTCTTTGGATTTAGAGTATTTTAGGATTGGGATTCAGTAGGGAAATATAAATCAGTGGCCTTTGTTGTTCGAGCCGGTAGGTCTGAAAAGGTATTTATGCACCTTACTACCTAAGATCGTCTGTTCTAAGATAGTATTTTTGAAAGCTCGTTACACGGACAACATCGAAAGTCATGGATAGTTCTTTAACGGCCTTTAGAATATGAATGAGTAAGTTTGCATTTTGTGAACTAAAAATTTGTAATCAATGGTTCTTTAGAAAATCATGATTTCCAAAAGGTATTCCGGTCATTTTTCTTAAAAATTATTTTTATCTAACTTTTGGATGCAATAAACATTGAAACTGAAGGCATTAAAAAATGTTTGGGTTTTAGTTAGAATTTGTTAAAAACTCACTTGCTTGGGGACAAGCAAGACACAAGTGTGGGATGTTTGACAACGCGTAGTAATATCAAGTATTTTAGTTGTTGTTGAGCATTGTTTTGAGTAAAATATATGTATTAAATCACGATATTACTCATGTTTTGTGCCAAAGTGCTTTGAAATGTTTTTAGTGTAAATACAGGGGTTTTAACGCAAATTGGGAGAAGTTACGGAGCAAAACGGACAAACCAGGCGAATCAGGAAAAGTTAGCGTCGCTAACTTGGTGAAAGGCGGAAATCTTGGCGTGCAAGTTTCAGACGTGGGCGTGGAATATTCCAGAAGCTATATTAGCACCGCTAACATTAAAGTTAGCGACGCTAATGTCACGAAAATATAAAATTGTCGTTTTTGAATTTCAAACTCCGAGATAACGGGCTCTGGAAGAGGCGTGCGTCGCGGGAAAGGCTTGGCCGCGACGCAAGAACCCTGATTTTGCACCACTAGAAATACCAGACCCCAGTGCGACTGTAGAGAGATTTCGGGACGTCAAGGAGGGATCCGGAAGGCTGATTTCGTGGTTTTTCTCAATAGCATCGATAGTTTGGCTAGATCTTTTGGTTTTTTATATTATTTTATCAACACGGTATCGAGGTATTCCGCAGTTGGAATTTCCGACGATTACTCGATGTTTTGTTGGTTTATTTGGATACGTTCCTGATTTCGATAGTTGGATAGTTGGTAGTTTAGATCTGGATGTTTGGATATTGGTTTTTGTTTGGTTTTGAATTATAAAGTAATCATTCGGTTAGTGTTTCATTTATTATTCGTTTTCTTGATCTGCAATTAGATCTGAGTTGTTTTGGTTTTTGTTTGAGTTTTTGGTTTGTTCCCATGTGTTATTGATCCACCGTCTATAAAGTGACACTATAGATCGGTTTATCGACACAAAGTGTCAACAACTGACTCCACGGTTCAACCCTTACTTACCACTAACTAGTGAGCTGTAAGGTTAAATCTTGTATTTTTTACTGCATCGACGACTGCAACGAGTCAGCAATAGCGATGGTGGTGGTGGTGGTCGGTGGTGGTGACAATGTTGGTGGGTGGTGGCGGCGGTGGTGGCTGGTGACAGCAATGCTGGTAGTGGTATAATATGATATATATATATATATATATATATATATATATATATATATATATATATATATATATATATATATATATATATATATATATATATATATATATATATATATATATGTGTGTGTGTGTGTGTATATATATATATATATATATATATATATATATATATATATATATATATATATATATATTAAAAAGGTAAAAGGTAAAAAAACTGAAAACTTAAGGGATTTTATGCAAAATTCAATTGATGGTAACCTGAAAACATGTTATAGCGGGTTTCAAAGGTAAAAATGATATTTTTTTTTTACAAAGTTTAGGCTTTAGTGAACCTAAAATTGACAAAAGGGTAAAACGGAATATTTCTACAAACCTAAGGGTGCGTTTAGTTGCGGAAAACTGCTCCATTTTCCGGAAAAAGTTTCCAAGAAAAATGAGAATTCGGAAAATGCGTTTAGTTTGTCAATTTTTCAAAAGTGTTCCAAGAAAATGAAAATTTTTCATTTTTTCAAAATTACAAAGAATTTAGAAAATCCAAAATTATTGTTTTCTAAATTTTTCTAAAACATACAAAAACACACACACACATACTCATTCTCTCCTACACCCCAATAATTACATCTACACGCTCCCCACCCCCACCACCCATGCCACCCACCACTAACCCCACCACCCACCCCACCCCACCCTACCACCACCCACGCACCCCACCCCACCCACCTACCTTACCTCCACCCACCCCACCCCACCCCTACCCCACCCACTGAAACCACCCACCGCACCCACACCGCACCCATCCACCCCATCCTACCTACCTTACCCTCACCCACTCCTACCCTACCCACCACTTACCTCAACCCACCCCTACCACTACCCACCCCATCCCACAACCCCACCCACCCACCTACCCACCGCACCCACACCCCACCCTTACCCCCACCCACCCCCACCGCCACCCCACCCCACCCTACACGTCCCACCTATAAACTTGTAAAGCTTTAAATTGGATTGAACTTAAACTGATAGAAAATAGATATCTAAATAGGTTTTCTATTTTTCTAAACTTGAAAGGGAAAAATACAGAAAAGCCCCATTTTTTTTCATCTAGTATTAAGAAAATCCCTTCAATTATATATGTTTGCAGATTAACCCTTTTTTTAAAGTTGACCTTTCAAATAAACATTAATTCCCGGTTTCTTACACTAGACCCACTTTTTTTAGTGACATGGCAATTAAAAAAATTAAAAATGACATGGATAATAATAATAGGGCAATTAACATTTAAAAGGGATTTAGTTTTTTTAGTGACATGGCAATTAAAAAAATTAAAAATGACATGGATAATAATAATAGGGCAATTAACATTTAAAAGGGATTTAGTTGGGCAATACGTACGTACTTCACGAGGACCACGACCGTCGTCTTTCTCTTGGGCACTCACTTTAACCCTCGAAGACGTGAAACCCTCGAAGACGTTGAAGTGGTTCACTGCATTGGAAGGGATCGAAATCAATTAGGGTTCGTGTTATAGTTCGACGAAGTAAGTGGCTCGCTGCATCAGAAATGATGGAAATCAATTAGGGTTCGTGTTACAGTTTGACGAAGTAAGTGGTTCGCTACATCAGAAGGGATCGAAAATCAATTAGGGTTCGTGTTACACTTCGACAAAGTAAGTGGTTCTTGCCAAGGGTTCAGTATTTAGGGTTAGGCGCATCCGAAAATTGAAGCAGGTCGCTCTTTGTACTCACTTTAACCCTCTGAATCAGTGGCTACTTCTTATTCATTTTCCTCAAACGTTAGATGCAGACCAGTAAACCATTTCAAACGAAAAGAAGGAAAAAAATTATTGTCTGTGTAACTATGAATCCAGAATGTGGGTATCAACAACTAATATGAACCCTAAAAGACGATTTTACAAGTGTCCTAATTAGGTAAGGTTTTTACTTGTTTTCTACCTTTCTGCTAAAAATATGTTACTGGCGTGATTGATGCTCAAATTTGACTGAATTTTTACTTCTCTACTTAGAATACTAAGGAAGATTGCGGGTATTTTGATTGGGCTGATCCGGAATTGACCGACTAATATAAAGATGAAATGAATAAGCTTATCCTTAAATCAAAGGGCAAGAATCCGAAGCTGGAGAACAAAAACGATGTTGTTAGAGTAATTGTCATCTTATTGGAATTTGTGGTTGTTCTCATTATCGGTTGGTTTTCAATTGGCGGATTAGGGTATTAAGGTTGTAAGGGTATGTAGTATGTAGTGTTTATGACAATGCACTTTAGTATGAAATGTTGTATATGATGGTGTAGATTTTCAATTGGCGTATTTAGGAATTAGGGTTGTAAGGGTATGTATTTGAGAATTAAGGTTGTAATGGTATGTATTTGGGAATTAAGGTTGTAAGGGTATGTAATATGTTGTCTTTATAACAATGTACTTTTGGTCTTTATAACAATGTACTTTCGGTCTTTATAACAATGTACTTTAGTATGAGATTTTTGGATGTTTTAACTTCGGAAGTTTTATCTATAGCAACATACTTCCCGGTTGCAAGGGTATGTAATATGTTGTCTTTATAACAATGTACTTTTGGTCTTTATAACAATGTACTTTCGGTCTTTATAACAATGTACTTTAGTATGAGATTTTTGGATGTTTTAACTTCGGAAGCTTTATCTATAACAACATACTTTCCGGTTGTAAGGGTATGTAATATGTTGTCTTTATAACAATGTACTTTCGGTGTTTATAACAATGTACTTTCGGTCTTTATAACAATGTACTTTAATATGTTTTTTTAACAAAATCAGTCCTTGCAGGTTTTTAACAGATTTGGTCCTTGTTTGCTATTTTTTAACATATTTGGTCCCTGTTTGCAGGTTTTTAACAGATTTGGTCCATGTTTGCTGTTTTTAACAGATTTAGTCCTTGTTTGTTGTTTTTTAACAGATTTGGTCCCTTATTGCTGTTTGTTAACATATTTGGTCCTTGTTTGCAGGTTTTTAACAGATTTGGTCCCTGTTTGCTGTTTTTTAACAGATTTGGTCCTTGTTTGCTACTTTTTAACATATTTGGTCCCTGTTTGCTGTTTTTAACATATTTAGTCCTTGTTTGCTGTTTTTTAACAGATATCGTCCCTCTTTGCAGGTTTTTAACAGATTTGGTCCCTGTTTGCTTTTTTTTAATATATTTGGTCCCTGTTTACAGGTTTTTAACAGATTTGGACCATGTTTGCTGTTTTTAACAGATTTGGTCCTTGTTTGCTATTTTTTAATTTATTTAATCCATGTTTGCAGGTTTTTAACATATTTGGTCCCTGTTTGCTGTTTTTAACAAATTTGGTCTATGTTTGCTGTTTTTTAAAAGATTTGGTCCATCTTTGCAGGTTTTTAACAGATTTGGTCCCTGTTTGCTGTTTTTAACATATTTGGTCCCTGTTTGCAGGTTTTTAACAATAATGGTCCATTTTTCTGAACATTTTCACAAAAATGGTCCTTAGAAAGTGCAGGCGCATTGCACTAAGTTTCCAAAAGGGCACTACAAAGTGCACAAATACTACATTGGATTTATAAACGCATAAAGTTTTTTAACATTGCCCGCTATACAAAAAGGGCTAATAATTTCACCTACTCCTCAGTCTTTCGTATTACCATAGTTCCAACAATCGTTTGGTATGTTGTTCCAAAAATCATCAGAATCTTCCTCATCTCTCACTAGAACCTCTTGAAGATCACCGTCTGCATCATACTGGGTCTCAGGAACACTAGCTTGTGTTTGACTGTTAGGGACTCCTTCTGCAGCATACTACGTCTCAGGAACACTAGCTTGTGTTTGACTGTTAGGGACTCCTTCTGCAGCATAATGCGTCTCAGGAACACTATCTTGTGTTTGACTGTTAAGGACTCCATCATCATCATAAATAACCTGTTTATTTTGAGTTTCTACATAGAATAGATAAAGATTGATGTAAATAAAATAATCATAAATAACATGTTTCATTTTTAACATATATAATACTCACCCATATAACGATCCCAAAATCATCATTGTCATCTATTATAACTCTCACACCTCCTCCTCTATTTCCAGCTCGTCCTCTATTGCCCCCCTACGAACTCTTCCACCTCTTCTTTCACCCATATTACGATCATCAAAATCGTCATTTCGAGGCCTTCCGATGGGCCTCTTTGGCTTGGGAAGGGGTACTTGTTTCTCATTTTTGCAAGTTCTTGAATTATGGCCAATTTGTAAACATTTACGACAAGTTTTGATCTCCCCGCCTTCGAAATAGTTGGATACTTGGATTTGTTTTCAGTCTCATGTCTTTTTCTTTTGATAGTAGGTCTTCCGGGCATCCTCCTTTCTTTTGGTGGCAATGGCTTTTCGTAAAGTGTTTTTCGCTACATTTTACTTCCATTCATGGGATCGATTGTCTTGGTATATGCTGCAATGTAGTTATCCTTACTAAACCATGTACTTACATAATTTTCAGGATCAATGTGACTGTAGTTCAATGCTGCACTAGCATGTACACAAGGAATGTGAGATAACTGCCACAAATTGTAACTACAATAGTGTGCATTTAAGTCAACCTTGTACGCGTCGTATCTGTTTCTTATCTCAAACACACTTCCACCAACAGGGTAGACTAGCCAATTCTTACAAAATAAGGAAACTATGTTATTAATTATAAAATAAACCAAACTTTCAAAACCAATCATATTTTAAAGAAATTTTGACAATACCTCATGTTGCTGTTGAAATGCTTCATTTTTTGAAGTATATTTGGACAAATTTTCTTTTCCCATGTTTGTGCTTTGGTTGTCATAACTTGGAACCGCTCCATGCAATATAATCTAATCTCCTCTAACATCATAAGTAATAGTTTTTTCTTGCTTCCACTATCACAGAGTTAAAAGACTCAGAAATCTCATTCTCAACTGCCTCGCAAGCCCTATCCATTTTAAAGAATATCATAGACCATGTCTTTTTATCCCTTAATATCAGATGATCATAAGCTTCTTGGCTACACTTTCTCAATTCTAGTGGGTCGGATCTGGGGCGGGTAAAGTCCGCGTGTCACATGTGAGTGCGCCGGATCGGAGAGGTGGAGCGGACCGGGTCGGTAGGCGGGTCAACACGCGGAGCAGCGTGTGAGGAGAAACGGATGCTGGGGCGGGTCGGTTCCGGATCTGGAGCGGATGAAACGGGTCTGGGCGGATCTTGGGCCGGTGGAGTGGGCTTGGGCTGCCGGATCTGATGGGCTGTTGCTGTAGCGGTCCAATTTCTTTGGTTTTTAATTTAAAATGATTTTAAAATCCGAAATAAATTCAAATAAATTAGGAAAAATTATTTTTAATTTATAAAATTAATTAAGTCTAATAAAATAAATTATTTAGAAAATATATTTCCAAAAATTCATTTTAAATAGATTTAATTTAATTTTCTTTTATATTTTTCTTTGTTTTTTTTGGACTTAAAACTCATTCTCTTTTATTTTCTCGTTTTCTCGTTCAATCTCGAATCCACGCAACCTGAAATAGACTTATAATATTTGTCAGATAATATAAAAATAGTTCGTCTTATTTCAATGATGGTCACATACAAAAACATTTTTCAACAATTTCCCCCTATGTGATCATTGATGAAATAATGACAGATATAATCACATTAACAATTTTAACATTGAAGATTTGGGATAAAAGTTTTGTCAATGATAAGATATATATAAAACCATTGTAATCATTTTGAAAGTTTGTGACTTGGCTTTACATATATTATGTTTTGAAAAAGATTTTGAAGAATGTTTGTTTCCGAATCAAAGTCTCGGGTTCGATTATCAAAGGGTAGCCATATATGTATCTAAAGAAATTTCTTAAGATTTTATAGCATTATTTATGACGACAAGTGGTCTAACAGGTCGATTCAGATGAACGCTCATAGATATAGCTCACATTTCACTTGGGTGTTTGGTTGTTCTGGCAGCAGAACAAGTTAATGATCACTAAAAATGAGTGATATCTCTCTCTGACGACTTACACTCATATTGGAGGTGTTCATCTATGCTTTTCCTGTAAAGTCACTTAGTCTCATTATTAGATATTCAATCACATAAGACTGGTTTCGGCATTACTCAATGGGTTTCTTCATTCATGCCATTAACGTTCACTCTCTCTCCGTCGGGAAATACATGTAGAGGGGTTTAGCAATTTTCATAGTGCAGTTTGCAACTAAGAATCTTCAGTGATGAAGGCTACTGTATCCCGGGAAATCCATTGTTGTTGCAGCTTCTTCTTTGCCTGTTTGTTGATCAATATCGATTTATTGTAAAAAGATATTTTGTTTTAACATTAAAAATTTGCTACAATTAAGAATTTTGTGTTTTTGTTTTTGTAAGAGTATCTGTCTTGAGTGATTAAGATGTTTGCTTTTCTGAAAAATGGTTAAAAACAAATTGCGGGATTTGATTATGTTTGTTTTGAAATAACCATTTGATTGAAAGTTTGTTTAACTTGGTATTTCTTCAGTGAGTGATTTGACTTTCTTGTTGATTCGTCTTTGAGGATTGGATATTGATAGATCTTTGTTTCTCCTTTGGTTTTCTTGTAAAGATATGTCTTCGTTTAGAGTCTTTCCATTTTGATGTCGTCTTCATTTTTGGTTGGCTTTTATCTAGGTAGGGATAGGTGGCATAAAAGACACTTTGTCTAGTATGTAAGAAATGAAAGTATCGTCCCTGGTCATTTTGATATCTAAGCAAAAATGAGACCGTGACAAGGTATAATCGGATATACCTTAAAAGCAATAGAGACACACCTAAGCTCACAAGAAATGAATTTCACAATGATTTAGATCGACGAGGCACAAATTCTCACATGTGTTTTTGTTTTCATCTGAACCTCCTAAACTTATGTCCATTGATTGTTTAAAATCGTCAATAATGAAATAAAATCGAAGGAAATAAAGTTATATACATTATGAAAAGTAGGAGATTTGAACCTTCACTCCAATTGAGAATCAATATGACTTAAAATCTTCATCGAGCATAAGCATCTGAAAAATTAAGTCAAGAGATGATTAATCACAAGGTTCTATAAAAGCTTATTATGGCAAGTCTTTTATTGTATTTTTGAAAATTTGTTTTTCTGAATGTTTTTGGTAATTTTGGTTATTTGAATGTTTTTGGAAATTTTTGTTTTTTTAATGAAAGATATGAAAATTATAAAAATCTAAAATCTTTTTGTCTTTTGATGTTTTGTAATTTTTTATTTGTTTTTCTTTTTGAATTAAAGTAAACACACCTTTGTACAAACAAAAAGTAAAAGTTTAAGGATGGATGATATCTGGATTTAACATTCCTAGACGGCCTAGGAAGTATAGAAACTTTGTTTCATCGAGAGCCTTAGTGAAGACATCGGCAATTTGATCTTCGGAGTTTATGAAGTGTAATTCGATATGACCCTTTTGAATGTTGTCTTTAATGAAGTGATATCGAATATCGATGTGCTTTGTCATGGAATGGTGAACGGGATTGTGAGAAATGGCTATTGCACTGGTTGAGTCACAAAATATGGGAATTTGTGAAACTCTGAAGCCATAGTCACGCAGTTGAGTTTGCATCCATATGACTTGTGAACAACAGCTGGCGGCAGCGACGTATTCAGCAACTGCTGTTGATGTGGATACACAACTCTGTTTCTTTGAAGACCAACTCACTAGTCGACCTCCTAGGAATTGACAGCTACCAGATGTACTTTTCCTATCTAGCTTGCAACCTCCATAGTCTGAGTCGGTGAAAGCATTCAGCTGAAAATCGGATTTAGCTGGATACCAAAGGCCAAGTTTGGGAGTGCCTTTTAGGTATTTGAAGATGCGTTTCACAGCAATGACATGAGATTCCATAGGATTTGCTTGGTATCTGGCACAGACACAAGTAGAAAACATAATGTCAGGTCTGCTGGCAGTGAGGTATAATAGTGATCCGATCATTCCACGATATCTTTTCTGGTCAACGGGTTTGCCATTTAAGTCTGCATCAATTTTGTATCCAAAAGCCTTTGGTGTTTTTGCGGTATTGGATTTGTCCATTGAAAATCGAGTGAGTAGGTTATTGACATAATTCTCTTGGTTGATGAAAATTCCATCAGTTGACTGTTTGATTTGAAGTCCAAGAAAAGTAGTCATCTCCCCAATCATGCTCATTTTAAATTTGCTCTTCATTAGATCTGCAAACTTAACACTTAAAGATTCATCAGTAGAACCGAAAATAATGTCATCAACATATATTTGTACGATTAACAGATGTTTATTAAAGATTTTACGAAAAAGGGTTTGATCGATTGAACCTCTTTTAAAACCTGATTCTTCGAGAAATGTTGACAACGTGGCATACCAGGCACGGGGTGCTTGTTTTAAGCCATAGACGGCTTTCTGCAATTTGAAGCTGTGATGAGGAAAGTTGGGATCTTCAAAGCCTGGTGGTTGTTGGATGTATACTTCACGATCTAACTCTCCATGTAGGAATGCACATTTAACATCCATTTGAAAAACTTTAAAGTTCTTATGTGCAGCATATGCGAGAAAGATGCGGATAGCTTCTATTCTGGCGACTGGAGCATATGTTTCATCGTAGTCTATTCCTTCTTGTTGTGAATAGCCTTTGACTACGAGACGTGCCTTGTTTCGACACACGACTCCTTGATCGTCAGTCTTGTTTCTGAATACCCATCTTGAACCTATGATAGTAACATCTGGTGGTGTAGGAACAAGATTCCATACGTCATTTCTTTCGAATTCAGCTAGCTCTTCTTGCATAGCTTTTACCCAGTCTGGGTCTTTGAGAGCAGTATGTATGGTTTTGGGTTCAGTCATGGATAGGAAAGCTCCAAATAAACATTCATTTACAGTTGCGGCTCTAGTTTGGATGCATGAATTGGGATCTCCGATGATTAGGTCAGTGGGATGGTTTCTGGTCCATTTTATTAAACGATTTTCTTCCGTTGTAATAATAGGATTTTCAGTATCCCATTGTTCTTCTCCAGTAGTTTCTTCTTGGAAGAGGTTTGAAGGTTCCCCCATAAATGTTGCATTGGGATTGTTTTGGATATTTGGGGATGGAGTGGTAAAATCTGGGGTGGTTAAATTTGGAGTTGTTAAAGGAGGATTTGGTGTTTGTTCTAATGAGGAAGTATGTGTTTGTGGTTCCCCCTCAACTTGATCTGCACCATTTCTGTTTCTTTGTGGAGTTGCTTCAGTGGGTGTTCCTGTAGGATCAATTTGAGTAGTTAGAATTTCAGAATTATAAGCAGTTTTAGGTTGTTCAAAAAGTAAATCAATATCAACTTCAATGTCTATGTCAGGAGATGGTGTTTGTGGAATTGGATTTTGAAAAATATTATCTATCATTTGTGAACCAAAATGTTCACGATCCAATTTTCTGACATAAAATTCATCGAAGTGGACATCGGTACTTTCTTCAATTACTCTTGTATGTTTGTTCAGTACTCGATAAGCAGCTGAAGAAAATGAGTAACCAAGGAAAATTCCTTCGTCCGACCTTGATTCAAATTTTGAAAGGTGGTCTTTATTATTCTTTATGAAGCATCGACAACCAAAAATATGAAAAATTTTGATATTTGGTTTTCGGTTGTTAATGACTTCATATGGTGTTTTATGAAGATTTTTGTGAATTAAGGAGCGATTTTGTGTGTAGCAAGCTGTGGCAATTGCTTCTGCCAAGAAGTATTGTGGCAGATCAGCAAAGATGAGCATTGATCTTGCAGCTTCGCACAGAGTTCGGTTCCTTCTTTCAACAACGCCGTTTTGTTGAGGAGTGTAAGGGGCTGAGAAGTTGTGTTCGATGCCTTTATTTTTGAGAAATGAGTATAGAGTTATGTTTTTGAACTCTAAACCATTATCACTTCGGATTCTTCGAACTGGTCGTTTGAGCTTTAGTTCGAACTGTTTTATAAAGTTGATCATCTCTTCTGGTGCTTCTGATTTTAGTCTTAAGAAAAAGACCCATGTAAATCGAGAGAAGCCATCAACTATGACAAGGACATACTTCTTCCCTTGTATTGTTTGGATTTTGGCGGGGCCACAGAGGTCTATGTGCAGCAATTCTAGTGGTTCTGATACACTAGATTCTGTAATGCTTTTGTGAGAGGATTTGGAAAGTTTTCCCTTTTCACAAGCGGCACAAAGAGTTTCATTTTCGAGCTTCAGAAGTGGCAGTCCTCGAACTAGATCATCGCCGATCAATTTGTTGATGTACCCGAAATTTAGATGGGAAAGGCGGCGGTGCCATAACCAATTAATATCTGCTGGGGCTTTGGATAGCAGACAAATATCAGGTTTACCATAAATAAGATCCATGTCTAGTGGATACATATTTCCGGCACGGTGTGAATCAATAATGATTTCTTTGGAGTTGGCGTCCATGATCAAGCTTTGTTGTTTCGTGAATAAAACTTCAAGATCGTTATCACACAGTTGAGAAACACTGATGAGGTTGTGTTTCAGGTCATCGACATAGGCAACTTTCTTTATGGTAAATTTACCATTTGTTATGTTTCCATAACCTTTGATTTTTGCCGTCATGTTGTTGCCAAAGGTAACGTCTTGATTGGTTTGGGTGGGTCTAAAGTCACGAAGGTAGTTTCTGTTTCCTGTCATATGCTTGGAGCAGCCACTATCAATGTACCATGTATCATCCTTGGGTTCTCCAGCATTAGATCCCTGCAATTAGACAGAAATTTTAGGTAACCAAATCTGAATAGGTCCTGGTTTGTTAGCTTTTGCTATTTTGGGTTTGTTGTTCAATGACTTTGGTTTATTGGGATAGAATGGTTGAGGTTTTATTTGATTTATCAAGTTTTCCCAAAATGATATTTGTTTTTAAAAACCAGTGGGTTGATAAAATCTGTGATTTGGTGATGAATATCCTAGATGTGAAGATGTGTTTGAAAAGTGTTTTTCATGTGTAGGATGAGACGGGCGGTTTTGAAAAAGTTTTTGATTATGATTGTTTAGAACTTTCTGATTTGAATGTTTTTGAAAGTTATTTGAACGGTTAAAGGTGATATCAAGAAAGCGGTTTTCATAATGTTTTTGAAAATATTTTGGTTTGGAAACTTGTTTTTGAGATATGACTTTAGGTTGAAGAGGTTTCTTTTGTTTGTTTTCAAAAACTTTTGGTTTGTTAAGTGGGGTTTTGATTGCTTTATTGGTATTTTTGATTTGTTGATTTGAAGAACTAGCAGAGTTTGATTTGGAAACATTGAAATCAGTATCATCTGGGCTACAGTTGATAACTGTTTCGTCATCTGAATCTTCCTCATTAACAGATGTGAAATGATCTGGTAGAGTTGATTCAGAGTTTTCACAAATTATCATGTTTTCTTGATTTTCTAGTTCTTTTTCAAAGGTTTCTCTACCAAATCCTGGTCTGTAACTCGTATCAAATTTTCCAGTACCCAAGGTGTTTGCCTTGGTGAATATATCATCACTGAGTTTTCTGGCAATTTTGATAGATTCCACATTCTGTATCAATCTTTTGTTTTCAGATTCAAGAAAAGTGATTTGGTTTAAAAAATCAGTCAGTTTTTCATTTAAGATTTTGTGTTTTTTAGTTGACTCTTGAAAGTTTTGTGTCAACTGAATGATTTCCATTTCTAACATATCTTTTGTTTCAGAAGAAATGACTGATTGATTTTTTAATTTCAATTCCTTTTTCTGAATTAGAGATTGATTTAATTGTTCAAAGACGTGATTGTAATCTTCTGATTTTCTTTCAACGTCTCTTTCCAATTTGGTCCTTGTTCTGGTTAATTCTGCAAATTTGAGTTGTAGGGTTTGTAACTCACATTTGGAGATTTCAGAATTAACCACTGTGTCATGGTATTTCTTGAGATCAGCTTATAAACTTTTCTCAATTTTGGATATATGGGACTCAAAAAGTATTTTAGAAAAACCGAGTTCAGAGATCATAGACCATACCTGTTCTATGACATTTGGAGCTCTTGAAGTTGTACCAACTACGAAGCAGAAGTTGGATTGTGTCGGTTCATTGTCGGCTTCGTCTTCAGAGGTTGGCCAGTATTCCACATTTGGTTCGTGGATTGCCATCAAAGCTCTTTGGTTTTCTTGGTTTTCCTTTTTCTTTAACTCATCGGCTTTTTGAGCGTAGTATGCCGAGTCTTTTATTTTTGTCTTGTTTTTGGCTCGGCACTCTCTTGCGTAGTGATTAGTTCCTTTGCAATTGTGACAGATAATCACTTCTTCATCACTTTCTTCCTTTTGACTTTTGAATGGAAGTCGTTCTGGTGTTTGAGTTTGGATTTGTTGGGAAGATTGGGAGGAGTTTTGTTGGAATCCAAAATTTTGGTTGTTTGAAAAACCATTATTTTGATTATTGTATCCTTGATTTTGGAATCCCTGGTTTTGGTTTTGAAGACCGTTGTTTTGGTTATTGTTTTGATGATTTGAGTTGGGATTGTTTTGAAATCCCTGGTTTGAGTTATTTTGGAAAGAGGGTCTTTGCGAATTTTGTCCAAAATGAGGTCTTGGTTGAAAACCTTGGTTGTTTTGACCAAATTGTGGTCTTGGTTGAAATCCGGAATTATTTTGTCCAAATTGTGGTCGGTTTTGAAAATTTGGTTTAAAATTCGATTGACCGAGATTTTGAATAAATCTTTGGAGATTTGTATTTGCAACCAAAGCACACAATTGTTGGTAGTCTGCTTCATCATTTAAATCAGTTTGATCAAAAGAATTGTTCAAAAATGATTGATTTTGAAAAGATGTTTGATTAAAATGATTGGGGTTTTGTTCATGAAAAAGTGTTTGGTTTTGGTTTGATGTGGAAACGAGAGCAAGTGGTCCACCAAAAGCTGTAGAGGTTGGTGGGTCAATCGAGGATTCATACGATTGAAGTTCTCCGTACAAATTGTATAGAGTTTCCGTATGAATGGCAGGATTTCCCTGAATGATGAGTTTAACCATCTTCCAGCTTTCGTAAAGATTGTTTAGAAATTTGAGATTGATCTCGTGCTATGTCTTTTTGATGCCCAAGTTATTCAATTTTACCATGATAAAATTGAACCTATCATGTGCATCATGGATGGTTTCTGATGAAAGCATCTTGAAATTATCGAATTCATTTAAAACAGATGTTCTTTTATTTCCAATAATTCTTTGATTTCCACAAAAACGGTTTTTTAAGTTTTCCCAAATTTGATTCGCAGTCAACAGTATTATGTCATCCATTTGACTTAAAATACTATGGGGAATTCCGGACACAAGCTCCTTTTTGGCTTGGAGATTCAACCTTTTCTCGGTTTCATCAAGAGTTGCTTGAGTTGTAGCAAGGGTAGACAAATCCTCTGGAGTAGTATATGTTCCTTCTACACATTTTCAAACATTTTCACTTATGGAGTTAAGATGAAGATTCATACGGCCAACCCACGAATTATACTCTTCGGGAATAAGTATGGGTGCCCGTGAACCAGATCCTAAACTGTTAGCAATAGAAACTGAATTCATGTTGGAGTAATTAACAGAAGACATGTTTTTAAGATTTTTAATTTTAATTTAAAAAGAATGATTTTTTAACAAGTGATATTAAAATGAAATATTCAAATAAACGCTTATGGAAGGTTTATATAAACGCTAACCAAAAGTATTTGATGAAAATTTCAAAGTAAATCACACGAGCTCTGATACCAATTGTTGAAAATAAAATATAATCACCACAAATAAAGGTTCGCACCGTTTAATGTGTGACAGATATATAAATTAAAATGATAATATGCGGAATAAATAATAAAAGTTGCGGAATAAAAATATATAATCTAATCGCCACAAATAAAGGTTTGCACCGTTTACTGTGTGAAAGATATATAAATAATATAAATTGCAGTAATTAAATGACTTAAAGCGGTAAATAATATAAATGACTATAATTAAAAGACATAAAACGATAAATAATGTAAATGACTATAATTATATAAATATATATATATCAAGTAGGTTCGTCAATAGATTGACTGAACTGGTTTACAACAGGACTGTGGAACGACTGGTCTATCAAGTAGGTTCGTCAAATAAATTGACTGAACTGGCTTAGGGTTGGACTGGATTTCTAATAGACTGTGTCTCTATTTGTTCTTGTTTGATGATCTTGGTGATCTTAGTGTTCTTGGTGTTGATCTTGGCGTTCTTGGTGTTTTTCTTGGTGTTCTTGGTGTTTTTCTTGGTGTTCTTGGTGTTTTTGGTGTGTGTCCTTGGTGTTTTGGAGAGTGTTTGGAAGTTGGAAATAAGATGGTGGAAGTTGGAGAGGATTTGGTGAATTTTTGGTGGTGAAAATGAAAGAAATGGTGTTGAAAAGGTTTATATATGAATTTTAAAGGGTTTTGGGTTGTTTTTGAAGGTTTTCGGAAGTTCAGGGACCAAAATTGTAAAATTTTGGCTGAAAATCTCGCGGGTCTGTCGGATGGATCGGATCGGGTCGAAGCGCGGATCTGTATGTGTGACGAAATGGTTCGGCCGGATCGGGTAGTGGGTCGGATCTCGGGCGGGTAAAGTCCGCGGTCACATGTGAGTGCGCCGGATCGGAGAGGTGGAGCGGACCGGGTCGGTAGGCGGGTCAACACGCGGAGCAGCGTGTGAGGAGAAACGGATGCCGGGGCGGTCGGTTCCGGATCTGGAGCGGATGAAACGGGTCTGGGCGGATCTTGGGCCGGTGTAGTGGGCTTGGGCTGCCGGATCTGATGGGCTGTTGCTGTAGCGGTCCAATTTCTTTGGTTTTTAATTTAAAATGATTTTAAAATCCGAAATAAATTCAAATAAATTAGGAAAAATTATTTTTAATTTATAAAATTAATTAAGTCTAATAAAATAAATTATTTAGAAAATATATTTCCAAAAATTCATTTTAAATAGATTTAATTTAATTTTCTTTTATATTTTTCTTTGTTTTTTTTGGACTTAAAACTCATTCTCTTTTATTTTCTCGTTTTCTCGTTCAATCTCGAATCCACGCAACCTGAAATAGACTTATAATATTTGTCAGATAATATAAAAACAGTTCGTCTTATTTCAATGATGGTCACATACAAAAACATTTTTCAACAGATTTCAATTCTTTTATTTTCATAATGGGATTTTTTATGAACTCCCACACATAGTGTTTAGCAATCCAGGAGGGAGTAACCAGGACCCCAAAGTCAAAATTTCGTGCACATATATGATTATCATTTAAAGATTTAACTTGGAAAGTTGTTTCATTTCCAATCCAAGAAGCATACAACCTATATGGACACTTATTTTTGTCACTTTGTTTCCCACAAACCACCAATATCCGATCACGATCACCTTTAGCAAAACGTAACTAAAACCCATTTGCTACAACATAGTTTTTAACACAAAATTTTAGTTTTTCGGGACTCTCGTATTTCTCTCCCAAATCTGGTTTCATATTTCTCCAATCAACAAAAGGGTTCTGAATATTATATACAACCCCAATGTTTGGATTTCCTTCATCCACATTCCAGTTATGTTTTCCAAATTGTAAATCATCATCATAAAACTCTTCTTCGTACTCATCTCCTTGATAGAATTTTAGTAATTCAAGATCTTCCTTATGACGAGGGCATAACAAGTACAAAAAAGGATCATGTGTGTTCTTCGTCATACTTGCATCAACATCTTCCTCTCGGGCATCTACAAGCATATCTTCTTCTATGTCAACACATAATGACCCTATGGAATCCGTATCCGTAGAAGACTCAACATATTTATCGTATTCACTATCGGTACTTCCTTCTTCACTCAAATTAAAAACCGAAGACGAAGCCATGCTCACTACAAACACAAAAAATCCACTTTTTAATGGCAATGACAAAAAAGTACGTAACTCCTACTAGAATGAAAACTGAATGACAAACTTTAATAACCACTGAAATTGAAAAAAAAAACTCTTGTTTAATGCAAACACGTGACTGAAGTTAGCGACCCTACCACGAATTTCAAGACAATAAATTCATAAAAAGAATATTTGAACCTGTTTGTCTTGTTGTTGTTGAGAGACAATCCGAAAAAAACCGAATCTTCTACGTGTATGACTTTAGCGTGAACCGACCCTACCACTCGTATTCCATCAGATCACCTTCGAGATTGCATTTTGTTCCCTATTTTTGATCGATAAACCCTATTTCTCGGCCCTCTTTCATGTATCAGGAGACAAGATTCGACGTGTTGCCTTTTGTTCCTTTTGTTCCTTACGTGTTATATTTAGGGTTAATTATCCATGTCATTTTTTCTTTTTTTAATGCCATGTCATCAAAATACCGGTCATTATAGAAGGAAACCGGATATTAGGCTTTATTTGAAAGGTCAACCATAAAAAAGGGTTAATCTGCAAACAAACATAAATGAAGGGTTTTTCTGAATACTAGATGATAAATAGTTGGACTTTTCTGTATTTTGCCCAAATTGAAAATGAAAATGGAATTGGTTTTTTCTAAACGCGTTTTCTAAATTTTCAATAGAAAACTGAAAATGAAAACTAATTTCGTTTTTCTGAAAATGAAAAATGAAAAACGGAAAACAGTTTTCCGCAACTAAACGCAACCTAAGGTTTTCATGAAATTTTTCCATTTTAATATTTGATTTGTGCAAGTGCTTTTATTGTCATTTTAAAAATTGAGAAATATTTGGGGTTAGTCTCGTTTTTCTTTTATTTTGGTAGAACGATTATTGTATATACATTATTTAATTAGGTATATGTTTTTTGTTAATATTTTAAAATATAAATAGATCAATTCAACATATTGATGAAATATATTGGACTGAGAAAAAATAAACAAGTAAACATATTTTTTATTGGTTTATTAAACATGTTGAGTTAGGATAGAAACTTCCATCCTGTTTAACTAAATACGTGTTGTGTTGATATTTTCAACCTTGACAACAACACTAGTCATCAAAAGTTAGGCATGTTGCACGTCAACATATTATAAGACTCTTTTTGTTGCTTTTTAAATATTTCATTTGAATGTGGTGACAAACCTATTTGGAGTCCAAGAGTGTCTCTCCAAAAGAACCATTGTGGAGAGAGGGGAGACTCCAACATATATACAAACTTATAGGACCGTGTCGCACCAATGTGAGATACACTAACACTCCCCCTCAGAGACGTAGGCTGGATGAGGTTCGGGGGTGCGGGACACCGGCTCTGATACCATGTTGTGGAATGGGAAAATATCTCATTGCCTTTCACAAAGATACATTACGTATACATATATACAATACAGACGTGGGCTAACCTATCCTAAGGGCCTAGAGCACATGGGATGAATATAATAAATACATATAGTACACTAACATCCCCTTGCAGTTGGAACGAGAGATAAAGATCGAACATTCAAACCGGAACGAAAATCAAAAAATAGAGAAGACGGGAGGCCCTTGGTGTATATGTCTGCATACTGGGCTGACGAAGGGACATGAAGAACTCTAATTTAGCCGAGTGCCACTTTGTCACGGACAAAGTGAATATCAAATTCAATGTGTTTGGTGCGCTGATGCTGGACAGGATTAGATGACATGTAGACGGCACTGACATTGTCGCAGTATACTATCGTTGCTTTACTGGTGGGGCACTGTAGCTCAATAAGAAGATTACGCAACCATGAGGTTTCGACAACGGCGTTGGCGACACCGCGATACTCGGCCTCTGCACTCGACCTGGATATAGTGCCTTGGCGTTTAGATGACCACGAGATAAGATTGTCGCCAAGGAAAACACACTAACCGGAAGTGGAACGACGAGTGGCTGGACAACCACCCTAGTCTGCATCAGAGTAAGCTGTGAGGGCATTCGTGGAAGATTTGTGAATCTGAAGACCATGATGAATAGTCCCTTGAATATAGCGTAAAATTCGTTTGAGAGCATTGAGGTGTTGCTCCCACGGGTCATGCATGTGGAGACATATCTGCTGAACTGCATATGAAATATCTGGTCTGGTAAACGTTAGATACTAAAGAGCACCTGCCAGACTGCGAAATAGGGTGGGATCAGTAACCATAGGGCCAGAGGAATCCAGTTTCTGACCGGGTTCAGCGGGTGTGCGACATGGATTGTAGTCCGTCATATGAGTACGCTAAAGAATGTCGGCTGCGTATTTCTGCTGAGAGAGAAACATGCCAGTAGAAGAACGAACAACAGAGGTACCCAAAAAATAGTTCAGAGCTCCAAGATCTGTCATGGAAAACTCACGGTTGAGCTATGTGATAAGTTGTTGTAACACATCTGTAGATGAAGCAGTGAGTATAATATCATCAACATAAAGTAATAAGTATGCCGTGGCAGTAGATGTCTGAAGTATGAAGAGAGATGGGTTAGTACGGCTGTGGGAAAAAACAATGGTGGTCGCGTACTGAGCAAATCTATGATACCAAGCCCGAGGTGCCTGTTTGAGACTGTAAATAGATCACCCTCTCTCCACAAGGGCTCTTTTGCAGATATACTATTGGGCTACATATATATTTACATGAAATCAGAATTGGTGTCCCGCACCCCTGTAACCTAATCGAGCCTACGTCTCTGAGGGGGAGAGTTAGTGAATCTCATATTGCTGCGACACGGTCCTATAAGTTTGTATATATGTTGGAGTCTCCCATCTCTCTACAAGTGCTCTTTTGGAGAGACACTATTGGGCTCCACATATATTTACAAAACCTTGTTACGCTTACCTAATACTTACATAATCGAGTCAAGAATTTTCTATTGCCCACCTACATGCGTCGATGTAATGCATGTGATGCCAGCCATCTATCAAACTTGTCTTTTCCCGTGTTTTAGTATTTGCCTATAAAAACACCAAATATAATTATTAACTAAATCGCAGAACTCTTAAATCTCTAAACAATACCAACATATTTTTTAACTTACATTTGTAAACTGTGTCATAAGGTGTCATTTATCTTTTTCAGGATTTTGCTTTATACTTGTGAATAAACTTTAGGCCGAGATACAGACCATTAACGGTTTTAACCCACTACAAAGTCGAAATTACAAACAAAAGTATGCATTTATTTATGTATGTATGCAGGTGGCAATTTTCAAAATACAAGTCTGGATTCCATTTTTTTATATCGTTGGAGGAAATAACAGGTGTGGAGGGGAGTTCACATGTAGGAGTAGCCCACCTACGATTTCATTGACTATTTTTTGAAGATTTTGCTAATTATTAGCTATTTTAAGATAAAACCTTTTGAGATTAGACTGTTATTATTATTTTTTTTCTAATAAAAAATGATTGTCATATCTAATAAACAATTAGCGCATCTGACTAAATGATATATTGCACCATTAATTAAAGATTATCACAAGTAGCATCTAGGGATGACAACGGGTCGTGTTCGGGTCGGGGCGGGAAGACCCATACCGGACCCGAAAAGTTTCGGGTCGGGCTCGGGACGATGCCCTATTGGTTTTCGGGTTATTCAATATATATATATATATATATATATATATATATATATATATATATATATATATATATATATATATATATATATATATATATATATATATATATATATATATATATATATATATACACATCAAACTTAATAAATTTCCATATTTTTTAATAGGTTTTACACTATTCACAATTTAATAAAATTTCTAGTTATTAAATTATGAATATTATAACGCAACTTTTTTTTTAAAACACATCAATATTGATATCTAATAGTAAATGAATGATAGTTATATATATTTATGTGCTTGATAATTTTATTTTAATAAAAAACAAGTGTTAAAAATAAAAAATACAACGTTATTAAACTTTGAATTAGTGGTTCTCACGGTTCTCATTTGAACCCTTCCATATATATATATATATATATATATATATATATATATATATATATATATATATATATATATATATATATATATATATATATATATATATATATATATATATATATATATATATATATATATATATATATATATATATATATATATATAATCGGGTCGGGTCGGGACAAGGAGACCGAAACCCGACCTTATACCCTAAATTTTTGGGTTTCGGGTTTCGGGTCTCGGGTTTTTTTGCTCGGGTTCGGGTTTTTTTGTCATCCCTAGTAGCATCTTACAATAAAGAGCTAGTAATAAACGACATATAAAAACATAAAAGAAAGGATTTACACAACGCAGTTATATGTATAGATTTGTGTCAAACATAAAAATTCAAACCCTTTTGATAAACATCTAAATAATTCTAGTTATTTTTATTTAATAACTAATATTAGTTATTAAATAAAAATAACTAGAATTATTTAGATGTTTATCAAAAGACACTACTATATAGATTTGTGTCAAACATAAAAATTCAACCGGGTTTTATGGCTGGTGAGCATATGTGAAGAAATATAACCCGGTTTTCAAACCGGGTCTTATATGCTTAAAAAGAGTCCGGTTTCCATTCAAAAAATCGGGTTTTATAAGATTCGTAATGACTTGTTTTTATATAAGCAACCGGATGTTATAATATTTAGAGAATCGATTATCTCATCTTCATCACATCTTAGTTAAAAGACAAATAAAAAGAGCAAAAAATTATTTGAATCTGATGCCACATTTAGCCACTACCATATACTTTTGAAATGTGTTACCAAAAGAAAATGGAACTCTTTGAGAATACAATAGATTCTCCACTGCTGATCTTGGAATACAATGGCAAAATTAATCTGGTGGAGATTAATCTCTTAAGAATATGATTCCTCACTCCAATCATTTCTTTTTCGAAGCAACACTTTTTTCATAATATATGCTATTTTGGTTCAACAACCAAACAAATGAAAGTCTTTGCACTTAATATACATATACGTACACCTTTCTCCTTCTAAATCTTGGTCACCGCACCAGCACCATACAACATAAAATTTGAAGTATAATCTGCAATCGATGTTTCAAGAGTGATCAGGTATATTTGCAATTTAAAACAGAATACGTACGAACCTAATCAGGTTAGATTTAATTTTATTTTCTAGGTGATCTATTGTTGTGCATGAAATTTGGCTATTGTAGACGAAAAATGTAAAATATAGATGACACTCCCATGGTTCTTAGTCTGACTTTGACACGGAGTAAACAAACTTCAATCTTAAAATCTGTAGTCTGGCTATTCTATACGAAACATGTAATATATTCGTGTAAACAAAGTGCAAATTAAAAAGGTTGTCATCTATCACCGGACAAGGCTATTACTATTGTTTTGAATATTAATGTTTTGGTTTTAGACTATTTAGTTTTGTGAGTATTGCTTTTGTAATATATAAAAATTTGGAAATTTTGTATTTGGTTTACCAATAATTTTTTTATATTAAAAACGAGGATTGTGTGACAAACAGTTGCTATATGCTCATAGGGTTAAGGTTAAATTTGTTCATTTAATTTTCGATTTTGTACTCATTTAGTCACTTAACTTCTTTTAAGTTTTAAAAAGTCATTGAACTTATTAATATGTGCCAAAATGATCATTAAACTTTTTTGTGGGCACTTAACTTTTGAAATTGTGCCAAAATTGTCATTAAATTTTTGAAATTGCGCTCATTCGGTTTTATTTGTTTTCTTTTCTAGATTTCGTTTTTACAATTTGTTTTTTATTTTGTTTTTACATTTTTTTCACAATCCGTTTTTTAACTTAATTGTTTACTTTGTTTTTAAATGTTTTTTCCTAATCCGCTTTTATAACTTTATTTTTACTACGTTTTTGCATTTTTTTTTTTCACAATCTATTTATACATCTTTATTTTTTTACTTCGTTTTACATTTTTTTCAAAATCATGTAAAAATGAGGTTATAAAATGAATTATAAAAAACATGTAAAAACGACATACAAAAAGAATTTGTAAAAATAAATTCTGGAAAGTGAAACTTATAAAATTGAATGAGTACAATTTCGAAAGTTTAGTGAGTATTTTAACACAATTTCAAAAGTTAAGTGACCAAAAAAGAAGTTTAATGATCATTTTAGTACAAATTATTAAGTTCAGTGACATTTTAAAACTTAAAAAAAGTTAAATGATTAAATGAACACAAAGTCAAAAAGTTAACTATCAAATTTGAAGAAAACCCTCTGCTAATATATTGATATCAAATGAAAAAAGTGCCACAGAAAAACGACAAAATTATCTGTAACTAGCTAGCTAATGCACTGAGGTTACACAGACAAAGTTTTGACATATTTGTACGTCACTGTTTTTGTGGAACTTTTGGTGGTTTTTTTTACATAAGGCTAAAGAGAGTATCCATCACATTGCCCAAAATGTGATGGGAGCCACGTCATCGTCACGTAGGATTTTTGCCCATCACACTACATCACATTACCCACTTTATACCCATCACATTTTCATCACACCACATCATCTTTTTAATTAAAAAAAATTCAAAAATAATGTAAAACATAATTTTTAAATTAAAAACCATTACATTACAAATAAAATTACACTAAAATTAAAAAACAATAAAAAAAACTAACTTAGAAGAAAAACGACAATTCGGGTTTTGACGTGGGGTCGAGTTTAATCCGAACGGATCATACTCGCGGTTTTGATTTGAATGTGGGGTGTTTGGATTCTGTTCCATTGCAAAAGAAGTTTGAATTTTTGTGTGTTTGAGGTTAAAAAGTTGAAGAAGATGTGTGTGTGTGTATATATATATATATATATATATATATATATATATATATATATATATATATATATATATATATATATATATATATATATGTGTGTGTGTGTGTGTGTGTAATTAAAAAAAAGGTAATTTTTTTTAATTCTAGCCGTTGAACGGCTAATTGAGTCGTGATGCAGCATGAAATGGAACACGGAAGACCACGAAAACGGCCCATCACAGTAGCACGGGGCGGTGTGCACGCCGTGATGGGTGCCACCGTATCCATCACGGTCCCTCCGTGATCGGTACTCCCAAACGTCTAACCATTTTGCGACACAACTTCTTTATGCAGCTCCAGCATTCTTAAAATTTCCTTTGCTAATTCTGTCGGAATTATGTTTAAAGTGATCAAGCCTTGATTTCACATGATGTAAATAACTCCAATCTCTAAATCTAGATTCATACATATTTGGTTCATGTAAATTGATATTACCATAATCTCTGTTCTAACTAATAAAAAATTGATATTACTAATTCTTGTGGTTCCAAATTTTGCACTGGAGGTTCCTATCCATATAAAAATAACATATACCATTTCCAATATGTTTTTCTTATTTTATCTTTTTATAATATTATAATAATAAAAAATTATATAAAAAACACACTTCACCTCCACCCTCATCCCCTTAATTGACCCTACTTTTCATTTCCAATTTCCACCGCCTCTCTCCAATTGACCTCACCCTTCTTCCTCGGGTGGCCACCGCCATATCTAGGGCATTGCCATGAAGGCGACAGTAGTGGTAAAAGGCATTTGTGACTTTGAGTTTAGGAGGCAGGGACGTACATTAGAGTAATGTATCTCAAGCAGTAGGAGTAGGAGGATAGTTACGGAAAATATCCCCAGCCAAACATTGACAGGATTCTTGAAATGCAACTCCCTTCAGCCTATTACCGGTGATGAAAATGAAATCGTGAAACAAAACAAGATTTTTGAAAATCGATTTAGGTTTTTATTCTAAATCATATTTTTGAGTTTTGATTCATGTTTGGATTTGAATTCAAAGAACTTTTATACTATGATGCTCCATTACTTTTATACCATGATGCTCCATTACATTATCAATATTAATGTGTTTTAAAGAAAAAATTTATATTATAATATTCACAGTTTAATAACTAGAAATTTTATTATACTGTGAATAGTGTAAAACGAATTAAATAATAATGAAATTTATTAAGTTGATGTATTTTCACATAATAAAAATCGTTTGACGGTAGCGTGACGGTCGAGTGGGTTAAATTATTAATCAGGGATTAATTAAAGAGCCTAAATTATAAAGGAATTCATTTAAAAATATATAACTATAATAAAATAGCAACTTGTGTTTCATTTTATTTCGAGATACATATCGAAGATTATACATTTGTTTATTTTTATTCTTTAATATTTATTTTTTCATTTTTCTTAGATAATTAGAGAGTGTTTATATATATATATATATATATATATATATATATATATATATATATATATATATATATATATATATATATATATATATATATATATATATATATATATATATATATATATATATATATATATATATATATATATATATATATATATATATATATATATATAGGGTCCGGTTCCGGTGAGGACTCTTTTTTCGGTGAGAACTCGCGAGGACACCTTAAAAAAATTGAAAAAAAATATAAAAAAAATACAAATCATAAAATCGAGAATAGTTCTATATCATTATCAAAAAAAAAATTTGAAAAAAAAAATTGCATCATTACAAAACGTAATGATGCAATTTTTCTGTTTTTATTTTGGATCATTATTTCATTATAAAAAAAAATAATGATCGAAAAGTTTTTTTTTGAATATTTTTTTTCTCCGATATAGTACTATGATCCATTTTATTTTTTATATTTTTTTTATTTTTTTTCAATTTTTTAAGGTGTCCTCGCAAGTCCTCACTTTAAAAAGAGTCCTCACCCGATCCTGATTATATATATATATATATATATATATATATATATATATATATATATATATATATATATATATATATATATATATATATATATATATATATATATATATATATATATATATATTTGAAAGGCAACTTTTATAAAAAACAAAAAACAAAGGGCAAAACCCAGCAAAAAGCTAGGGCGCCCCATACACCGACCACCAACAAGAACACCCAAAAACCCACAGACACCACACAACACCACCTACACTCCTAAACTATCCTATGAACAACCACCTAAAACCCATCACTTACAAACCCGATAAAAATGAAAACCCGAAATGATCTCCTAAAAGACCTAGTGTAATTATCCCTTGTCTTTTCCGCTTTTCCTCGAGAAACCACAAAAATCGCCCTTTTCCTCTATTTGTTGCAAAATCCCAAGGGTAATAAAAGAATTTTCTGAAATTTCCGAAGTCGACGCCACTCCGTTGTTCCCACCTACGACATTTTTTACATTCTTTCGCCTCAATTGACTCCTTGTGATCCTTTGGAAATAAGAATCCGAATTGACATCTACACATTTTTCATTAAATGTAGACTTGTTATCCGCTTTTTGCTTATCTTTTTCTCCTTCAAGTTTAACTTTTGTCGGAGTGTTGTTGTCAAGGAGCATTTGAAGTCTCTCCGAAACTCCTTGTAGATTAGAATTAACAAAATTCTCCTTTAGCACTCTATTTTCTTTTGACTCATATTGTTTTTCGTCTGTTGTAGTCACCTTATTTTGTTCAACCTTATAAAATTTAGAAGAAACAATATCTGTATCTAAATGATTTTTATAAGTGATAGGATCTGGGACAGTAGTAGAACCTTCTGAAGTAGCTTCCTTTCGGTTTTCTTCAGATGAAGAATGGTGAGTCGTGGGTTGGGTGTTATATTTAGTGGGCTCAGCAAAATTAATTATATGAACCACCTCATTAGGACTTGGGTCATCAAGTGAAAGCCTAATACAAGAATTGTTTTGAAGGACACTCATTTTTCCTTGCACCTGGTCTTCCTTCCAATCGCACGCCTTTGATTTGATTCCTGTTTCCATATCCTTTTCTTCTAATTTTTTAGGAGTATAGAGGCCACCACTTTCACATGCGTTTTTTTGTTCATTAACCGGACCCATGTGCTCGTTCCCACCATCTTTTGTATCACGGTAATACACACCATCCGATGCACTCAAGCATTTCTCCTGCACAACCACATCTTGACGAATTTTCATGCCACCGTGTTCATAGTTTTTTTCTGAATGTGCCCCACCCTTATTCTGGTAATTGACTCCTGCATGGGCCGTGCTAGAATTTTCCATATTGTTGCTTTTGTTTACTTTGGTCGAGTCCCCATATGCACGCTCGTTCACGCCTTCCGAAGCACACTCGTTCACACCATCTTTTTTGTCACGGTCGTTCACACCAACCGATGCACTCATGCACGTCTCCTGAACAACTGAATCCTGTCGGAACTCCAGGTCACCATGTTCGTAGCTATTTTCCGACGAGTCATCTTCCGATGAATCAAACGTGTCGTCTTCTTCTTCCGATGAATCATCTTCTTCACATCCGTTTTCTGAATCCTCTCTAACCGGCGTGGAGTATTGATTAAACAATTTCCCTTCAATCTCTTTCACTCTGACTATAAAATTAAACCGACCTATCTTTAATTCCACCGTTTCAGAAATAAGTTGAAGAACTTCTGTTTTAATGCATATGCAACCGTACGACTTATCCTGGCGATTTTCATGGCAAGGATCCGTAACAAAAACCTCTCCCCATGTTCTCCCTATTTCGATAAAACTATTGGGATTCCAAGATTGGACCGGTATGCCTTCGATTTTATGCCAAACATATCTATCTTGAATAATGAATGAGTCATCCCACTTTTTAATAATCTTAAAGCATTTTCGTATTTCTTGGCTAGATAACAGTTTTTGAGTTTCTTCTTCATTAGCCGTGTCCAGTAGCACCCACGAACCTCCTAGATATTGAATAGTTTCTTCTCTGAATCCTTCACAGCAACATAAGTTTGCTATCTCTCTTTTGCCTGATGTACCTTCGATGATTCCTTCGTTACCCCCCTAGGATACTTAGCGACTTCAGCATATAATCTTCTTCCTCCAATCCATCTTCTGTTAAGAATCTGTTCTTGCTGGACTACGTCTTGGATTCTCTTGAATCTAGCAAATCCGAACCTATTCTTGTAATTATCCAATCTCTTACTAATGAAAAGATCAACCAGTGTCCCCAACTTTCCCAGTTCTTCACGAATCTCCCACCTACTTGATTTAACCGGTAGATTAGAAATAAAAAATGTAGTGGCTTCCTTAAAATTCCATCTATCTTCCACGTCCACACGTTGCAAAGCATCGTTTTCAACCCACCTGAACGTCGGTTGGCGATTCTCAGGGAGGTACCTGAGATCGCCTTCTCTCGATCTCTCTCGCATCGAATCTTATATTGTTTTTCGTCTGTTGTAGTATATATATATATATATATATATATATATATATATATATATATATATATATATATATATAGAGTTAGGTTCTTTTGAGAACTCATATATTCATGAGATCTTGAGAACTCCTAGGCTATAAATTTTTTTTTCAAAATTGTGACTTAATGCATTAAGTCGCTTATATATAAGACATTTCGTCAAAAAAAATCTTTAAAAAAAGTCGATTTTTTTTTAAGATGCACATATACACAAAACGTGCACATATGCACATATGCACAAAAATGCACATATGCACATTTCGTATATGCATATTTTTTTTTTCAAATTTTTTTAAAAAAGGTCTTAAATATAAGTGACTTAATGCATTAAGTCATTTTTGTTGAAAAATAAAAATTAGTTTAAGAGTTCTCAAGATCTCACGAATATTTGGGTTCTCACAAGATCCTGACCCTATATATATATATATATATATATATATATATATATATATATATATATATATATATATATATATATATATATACATATATATATATATACATATATATATATATATATATATATATATATATATATATATATATATATATATACATATATCTATATATATATATATATACATATATATATATATATATATATATATATATATATATATATATATATATATATATATATATATATATATATATATATATCTACTTATATGTATATATATATATATGTATATGTATATGTATATGTATATATATATATATATATATATATATATATATATATATATATATATATATATATATATATATATATATATATATATACATATATATATATATATATATATATATATATATATATATATATATATATATGTATATGTATATGTATATGTATATGTATATATATATATATATATATATATATATATATATATATATATATATATATATATATATATATATATATATATATATATATATATATATATATATATATATATATATATATATATATATATATATATATATATATATATATATATATATATATATATATATATATATATATATATATATATATATATATATATATGTATATATAGAGAATGGTATAAATATTCTACAAGAATCTTTAGTATGTGTACTACAGTTATTAAACACATATAACATTCTTTGAGAATTATTCATGAACAGGCTATTACACTTACTTACCGTTGACATTGTTTACCATTCTCTAAGAATTGGCTTTGAAAACTCTTACATAACTATTTTTTTTACGTCAACAACAATTTTACAAACCATTATCTGATAATAGACTTTGAAAACTATGATCGTTAACATTCTTTGAGAATAGACTTACCGGTGACTGCTTCTTCTCTCTGACATCGTTGATTTAGGTTTGAAAACTATGCTCGTTGAATCGCAACTGTAAACTATACTCTGATGTTTGATTCTGTAGAATTTGAAAAACCGATGATATCGTGTGCGTGATTGTAGCATGCGTATCATATATTCAGTTGTTGAAGGGAATTGGGGATTTTTACTTTTTTACCCTTAACCAGGGGTTTGCTTTTAAAAACACGCGTATTGTTACGCTTTTAATTAAAAAAATAGAAATTTTAACAGCCTTGAATTTTATTGATCCAATGGTCCACAGTGAGTCCTACATTAACACAATATTTAAGAATTTCATTTAATACTAACTCAATATATATATATATATATATATATATATATATATATATATATATATATATATATATATATATATATATATATGTATATATATATATATATGTATATATATATATATATATATATATATATATATATATATGTATATATATATATATATATATATATATATATATGTATATATATATATATATATATATATATATATATATATATATATATATATATATATATATATATATATATATATATGTGTGTGTTTGTGTGTGTGTGTGTGTGTGTGTATGTGCGCGCGCGTGCATATGTACATTAATATGTCTATGCGTACATACATATAAGCTCTTTTTTAAGATAGAACATTTCTAAATATCATTAAATCATGTGTTTTGTAGGTTTTATGAAAAAACCCTAAAAATTAAGTTTTTTTTGCCTATGCATATATGCATATGTAAAAAATGATTTTGTTTGAATTTTTGTTAAATCTTAATCGCACCATTTAAAAAAATTTGGTATAATTCTTTTTTCAAAAATATTGTGTAAAAAGATTCATAGTTCTTATGTTCTCAGACTATTATGGTTCTCGTTTAAACTTTTATATATATATATATATATATATATATATATATATATATATATATATATATATATATATATATATATATATATATATTTATATATATATATATATATATATATATATATATATATATTCATGTAGTAAGTGAATTAAGAATACAATCTTTTTCTTTCTTTTTTCACTATGGACATCGATACGAACTAAAGACAATTTATATACCCCCTAGATAATTTCTTGATCTTCACTAGGCATTTCAATTGCCAAACCTTTGATAAACTCTTTATTGTTAAATTTTATTGCTACATTTTTCGTACTTGAGTATGTCACATGAACCTAGATACGAAAGTAAATATAATAATAGATAACTTAGATATTTTGGGAGTTCATTTATTTGAGTGCCAACATATTATTTCCCCATGGTCACATGATTCAACACGCCAAGTTTGTATCGTCCTCCCTGTTGGTTATTAATTTGCTTCGTGTGATTGAATTTGCTAAAAAGTTACCTTTGTTCAAGTAGCTTCTTGTTAACTACCATACTATCTTTGGCATTTTCATTGTCTGTTTGCAAAGAAAAGTTAAGAGCAAAATGTCTTTAATCAACTAGTACAAATGGATGTCTTTGTTCAAAACAATCAATTAAATTACCAAAAAGAAAGATGGTGGCTTGTGCGTTTCAATTTATAACTAGATTAGTAAGAGATAAAGAGATTTATTTGTCGTTGGTGTATTATTGATTGCAGGAAACTCTAAGCTTCATTGATACACATATATATATAGTCTGACTCATGGAAGGAGTACAACACTTAAAAATTCCACTCGATGAGATAAAGTTGGCCACCAGCAACTTCAGTGATGAAAAGTCCATTGGTAAAGGTGGATATGGAAAAGTCTATGCCGCCAAACTCTCTGTATCCGGGCAGCAGAGGACTGTTGCTATAAAGCGGTTAAATCATACCTCCGCACAAGGGGAACCTGAGTTCTTGATGGAGATTCAGTTGCTTTCATGCTATACACACAAAAACGTAATATCTCTTGTTGGGTTTTGTGACGAAAATGGTGAAAAGATACTTGTTTATGAGTATGCTAAACATGGAAGCCTTGACAAGTATCTATGTAGATCTGAACTCTCCTGGATGCAACGTCTTCAAATAAGTATTGGTGCAGCCCATGGTTTTAGTTACCTTCACAATGATGTAGGACCCCAACATAGAGTCCTGCATCGGGATATAAAGAGCTCTAATATTCTTCTGGATGACAATTGGGAACCAAAGATATCTGATTTTGGATTGTCGAAATTGGGCCCTTCAAATGTCGAGTGTACTTTTCTTCTCACTAAAGCTTGTGGCACCATCGGCTATGTTGACCCGCAATATGCAAGAACAGGCATTCTAACTAAAGAGTCTGACGTGTATTCATTTGGTGTGGTGCTATTAGAAATCTTGTGTGGTAGGCTCGTGCATAACAAAAATCAAGATAAGAGTTTGTCTCTTCCTACATTGGCCCGAACATCTTATGAAGAAAACAGATTAATTGATATCATCCATCCGAATCTCAAAACTCAAGTGAAGGAAGAATCACTAGAGATGTTCTCAATGGTTGCATATCAATGCCTGAAGGAAAATAGAAGTGAACGCCCTACAATGCCTTGGATAGTCGAAAAACTTGAGAAAGCATTGGAACTTCAAGTAAGTTTTATGGGAAAACTCCACACTGTCAGTTTAACTCAATTTCCATCTTTTTACACCGTAGACAATTATATATTTATCATTTTTCCAGGCGGGTAGCAAAGTAACAAGACTTATTCGGATTGGAACATGGGGAAGAGAAAGTGATCACTCTCAAAATTATTGGTCTTTTGAACATGAGCAAGATGATCATATGTTGAAGATAACAATAGATCATGGTGACGGGATATACTCCCTTATGTTCACTAGTGAATCAAGAGGTCTTTTACACACTTCAAACAAGGTCGGTGGTTGGGCTAGTGGAGAAAAAATTTCTGAGGTGAATAACTCTTAACTTAGCCAACATATTCTTTTCTTATTATTTCACACATAAAAGTTGTACCGACTTACACAGGTCACATTTGATGCTGACGAGGAAATAATTGGCATTGATGGGACTATTGGTACTCGAGGTAGTGATAAAATAATATCATCACTGTCTTTTAAGACAAACAAGAGGATCCATGGCCCTTTTGGTCAAACCGGAGATGCTCATTTTTCTGTAGCATGGGAAGAAGGAAAATTTGTGGGGTTTTACGGGGTTGCTGGCCCTTACATTGACAGCATTGGTGTTTATGTGAAAGCTTATGAAGAAAACATTAGGGTTGGAACTTGGGGAAATAGTAAACCTGAAACTCGGCAAGATCTTTGGAGTTTCCAACTTGAGAAAAACCATCACTTGAAGAAGATAACGATAGATCATGGGGATCTGATATATTCCCTAATGTTCACAAGTGAACATAGAGGCTTGTTACAGACGTCTAGATTGGCTGGGGGCTGGAACGGAGGAGAAGGAGGAGAAACACTTACGGAGGTGAGGGTTTCTTTACTCCAAAATTAACGTATAGTCATAAAGTTTATTGTTGGGATAGTTGGAAACGCAAGACTACTGCCATAGAAAGTGAAACATGAAATAAACATGGTTTTGACAATTTAACGAAAGACATAAGAAGATGACAGAACACCAACATATCATACAAAAGAAAAATTAGGTTGAAAACTTGGATAAAATGAATTAGGTCTTAAAAAAACCATGTTATTTTACCAACTGTGACCCTATGCCGGTTTAGACAACAACCATAACATTTAGTCTTTTGTGATCATCGTAATCCAACCTTTCTTTATTTTCTAAATTAAATGTGATCCATTTTTCTACTTTTCCGGATACATTTTTGTTTGTTGCTCAGGTTACATTCGATTGGAATGAGGAAATACATGCCATCATTGGAACGGTTGGGTTATCAAGGGGGAAATATTATGCTGGTCAGACAATCATATCATCAATATCATTCATGACAAACAAAAAAACACATGGACCTTTCGGTAAATCAAGAGGGACGCCTTTCACAATACCATGGAAAGATTGTTCATTTGTTGGGTTTTATGGGGTTGCTGGCTGGTATATCAATAGCATTGGTGTGTATTTGAAGGCAACTACATAAACACTTTTGTTTGCTAACAACCTTATGTCAAGTATATGGAACAAAGAACCTTTTTATTGTTATGAGATTTAAAGATTTCTAACAGAAGCTTGTGCAGCTTCTTTTTTTCGTTTGTTCCACTATGACATTCTCTGTGTCTTTTTGTAAATCATTGTATTGGTTCGTGATATTAAATTCTTAATCGAGATATAATTACCATTAAATAGTCATATGATGATTTCGTATATAGGTTCCTTCAAATTATATGGAGTTGAACATTGGAGTATGCATATACATTGCTCTCTTGTCCACGACTAGTTACGAGAACACTGTATATAGGTTTTTATTAGTCGTACATCTAAAATTGTTTTACGGTTTCTGAAGAATATGCCTTCAAATTGAGTCAAAGGCTGCTTATTCTCTTTGAAACCCACATTTCTCAACCTTGGCATGTAGAAGGCTGTTTATTCTCTTTGAAACCCACATTTCCTAACCTTGGCATGCAGAAGGCTGCTTATTCTCTTTGAAACCCACACTTCTCAACCTTGGCATGCAGAATTTTCTAATGAGCCATCTTTTCTTTAAGTGGCATGCAGAATTTTTAGTATAAATAGGATGGAAACTCATTGATGTAAAACACACCAAAAACCAAAACATCTCACAAAACCATCTCTTCTCTTGTTTTTTTATATTCTCCAAAAACCAAACCATTTTTTCTATTTGTATTTTTTATATTCTCCAAACGTTTTGTAAACATTGCAAAATATAGTGAATTGGTTCTCGGCTTCCTCCGCCCGTGGGTTTTCCCGATTTGGGTTTTCCACGTAAATCCTCGTGTCTCTATTTTATTTACTTCATTCGTATTTTCGGTGTGATTATTACCGTTTGATAATTTTGATCCCATTCCGCATTGAGCTAATATTGTCTAAAGTCAATTCGGATCTGTCGTATTTTACAACAATTGGTATCAGAGCATCCGGGTTTTGATATTAGCTTGTTGGGATCATTTTATCAAGTAATTAATCATGTCTTCGGTGAAATACGATATTCCGCTACTGGATCGAAATACCCGATTTCCGCTATGGCAAGTAAAGATGAGAGACATTCTCATTCAGATGGATTTACACAAGGCGCTCTTGGGCTTCGAAAAGATGCCCGCTACATGGACCGAAGAAGAAAAGTAGATGAAAGATCTGAAGGCTTTATCTCAAATTCGTTTGCACTTGTCAAACTATATTTTACAAGATGTTCTAAAAGAAACGTCGGCGGCTGCTTTGTGGCTAAAGTTGGAGCAGTTATTGATGACAAAGAGCTTACTGAACAAGTTGCATATAAAGCAACGATTGTTCAATCTCAAGATGATTGAAGGAGACTCATTAGCTGAACATTTGTCCATATTCAAAGAGTTAATAAAGAACTTGGAGAATATGGATGTTCAGTATGAAGATGAAGACTTAGCTGAAGGGTTTTACATAAACTATGAACTAGAAAAATCCTAAGTTCACATGCAACCCTAAAAGAGATCTATGTTTTTCTACTATGAACATATAATAAAACCTAAAGGCCAACAATAATTTCTAAAGAACAATTCAGAAGAACGAACCTTTGATTCTTGATCCAGAAGCTAGCAACACAAGTGTCCTGCCTCAAATGGAGTCACACCCAAGCAATGGAGGAGAGAAGACAACAGAGTTTCTTGAGAGATACAGAGTTTGTGCAGGATTAGGGTTCCCCAGGGGTTCCCTATTTATAGTATCAGGTGGCACATCTTAAAACCCTAGAGCCCAACTTTGGCAAGCCTTTTTGCCAATTGTATAAGGCTTTACTTAAACCGTAATTAGGGTTTCGAGATCCTTGTCGTGGCACCACAAATCTCGCCACCTTCAACCTCCCACTGGCCAATTAATATTCAACTATTGAATAATTACAAAACCAGTCCCTGCACTTTTAATTAATTAATTTAATCTCCAAATTAAATCCAATTAATTCTACATTAATCTCTAATTAATTATTATAGTTTCTAATTAATATATTAACACTTAAATATATTAATAAGCTATTTATTTATTTCTATTGATTTATTAAACAATTAATAAATCAACATTTCTCTCTACTGACTTCTACATCAATCCTCCTGCTATGAGGGCAACCCAAATGGACTTTGCTTCAATTAACAAGATAAATACAAATATAAAGTCATGGCTTAGACACGTAATCCAACAGTCTCCCACTTGGATAAGTCTATGACTTTAATTTATCTTCTGATTAATAAACAACCTGCAGCTTCCTAGAAACTGCTGCCGAACTCTGACCCAGTCAGTTCTGTCTATAGATAAGTGATCATATGATCCTTCATCTAACAAGATATTTTCAGACACAAGACATGGATTGAGATCGATCTCTGTCCGATATTCTGTTTCCTGATTTCTGATTCTGCTTATGATTTTAAGAATTCTAATTGAACACATCAATTTAGTGCAGGCTGGCTAGCACTTTACTCAACTTCAAAATCATCGAGAGGCCTACAGATATCTGTTTCCCATCAGGGTCAAGGAACGAATAAGCTTCGACTCATATGCTTGTGTCTTTTACTTATCAAAATTGTATACAACAATGCGTTTTATAACATCGAGTTACCGATGTGTTTATGTATTATCAATGCACAATCGACTCGCAAATTTCAACTCATATGTCTCCGCTATAAGATCATAAGATATTATCATCTCAACATTGCTCGTGATGTAATTCATGAAGCAATCTATTGAGTGCGGGTTTATCCAATACTCAAATCTCTATTTCTAAGTGCTCATGAACGTTGTAGCAGTCTTACTGCAATGTCTAACTCCCTAGACAATCTGCAAACCAATTCACGACAGTCTTCGTTCATACTTACTCCCTAAAAGTATGAGCGACTGTGGACCTTTGAATAATCAAATTATTCGGGAAGTGAAACCTGCCAATAACGAAACATAAAATCTGACTGGTAGCTACTCTGGCTTATTACCAAGTCTCCACGAGGTAATCACCAAGCCGGATTCTTCATAAGACTATTATCGGTTTCTAGATTCCTTTTAAACTTTTAATTCATGTTATATATCTATGTCTCTATGACCTTTCACTCTTTCTAAGTATCCAAATGTCTTACATTGATACACTTTATCCAATCGGACATTCTTCCGATGATATCTCAATTTAGTCATACTGTCATTCTCACTAACATCTCCATTCTAGTGATATGTACTGTGACTTTCCATGGTTCTTGGGATCTTTAGTCCACATGACTGCACCGTAAGCCTATTTCGAGGTGTTACGATGTGCCGGTGACCCACACGCACACCATCGGAATACCAACGAAACTATTTAACCATTAAGTCCTTTTACTTATTTGAAACTCTTTTCAAATTACTATTAACATTCACCCCAATCATTTCCCAATGATTTCTCACGTCTGATCAGAATCCATTAAGTATTCCCAGCCAGGTCATATCCTGAATCTGACTTACTATGCTTTAAGCATTAAGTCATCAGGACATGTTCATGACACTTCTGATCGATCCAAGAAACTCGTGGAATCCGATATAATTTTATTCCAAACCCTTTTGGCAAATTAGGATTACGTATAATCCTTGTGTCACGACTTTTAATAACTATTTCCTTCAGAGACTTTTTCTCATGCATCTTGAATCTAACCAAGATCATGCTTACAATGGCTAGGTCTATACTAATGATAACATCTATCTGATAGATGTCTATGGATTATGTGAGTATATTGCACCTTCTTTATATCTCTCATGTCAAATCATCACACTTTGCAATGATAGGAAACTCCTTTCCTGGGGTTATGCATCTTGAATCTCATCAAGATCATCTTGGCAGAGTTTCGATCTATCTCATAGCCGTTTACAACCACCTGAGTATGTCGTATCTTTATTAAGTATTTCATAGCGATCCGTCTCTTAACACCAAGTCATTACACTTTGTAATGAAAAGAGATGTTTCTTAGAAACAGTATGTAACCCACATATGGAGATAGTAGATAACAGCGACACTCCCACTGGCTTTGACACGGTTATGGACTATTCACAAAACCCAGGACTTTGGCACATTTTGAGAATCCAAACCTTTATGACATCTTAATGGAAATCCTTCAGGCTATTCACAAAATCCAATCCTTTGGCATATTTTGAGAATCTGGATATCCTTTCTTGCGAGATGCCCGTGGGTGTAATCCCGGGCTCATGCACCTTTGTGCACACTCTTTGTGAGTCCCTATTAGCGTGCCGGTGATCCACACGCGCTCCACCAACGACTTACAATGTGCCATGCAGTATCCTTTCGGATTTCATCTTCTATTGAGAGTGCTTCTTTCGTAATCAATTACTTGACTCTGAGTATCGTTTCACTTAACCAGATGTTCTAAAGGTATGTATCTGTCCATGTTGCCTTTTTTGATGATTCAGTTACTCCCACTGGTTTTTAGACCAGGTGTAAAATCAATCAAACTGTTACATAGACTGTGTCTCGCCCTAAGGTTCTCTTGTTTCGCAGCAACCGGGCTCACCAACGCTTCCAAGTAGTCAGATTGTTAATCCGTACCAACTACAGTGTTTTACCACAAATCGGTATGTCACCCTGATCATAACTACTTATGATGGTGATCAATACTACCGGTCAAGAGGAGATTATGTCAGTTTTAAAACAGAAATCTGATTTTTTCTCCAAGCCTAGTGGTGACTAAAGGTTCTTTCACTTGGCAAATCCTGAACTCATTCAGGACTGTCCAAACTCCCACTGTTTCCTTAGAACATGAGTTCTTTATAAAAGATATCTTCTTTTACAGTTACAGCGGGATAGTCAGTGAAACGACATTGCTGATCTGGTTCAGGCTAGTCATGAGGTTCAGACGAGCACTAAAAGACCCTGGACTTTCTATGTGCAAGTGGGATAATCCCAGCTTCACATTTCAGACAGTGTCTGCAAGACCATCTTAGTCTAGGATGTGGTTGGAATATGATTATATGGTCTGACTGGATTAGTATTCAATTTATCGGAAACTAATTGACGATGTATCCCATACATCGAGGATCAAACTATTTCGACTAATGCTCTATTATCTTCCTTAAGACACATTACAACCATTAATGTTCTTGGAAGAGAATAGACTGTGAAACTCTTTCACAATTTATGCTGTCAGTCAGGTTCTGTGGATCTTATACTTCCTTTGAAGTCCTTGAACTGTTCGAGGTTTTAATTCAATCGCTTATTCTGATAAGTGAAGCCATATTCGTCATATCGATTGACAAATATTGCAAAGTATAACTAATTGTGTTCTTTTCGAAGATTCGAGCAATACACAGCAACTGATGTGTTCGTTGCTCCTAATCTTAATGTCTTTTACACCTTTATGTAAATTTATGACTTTGTTAATTCTATTCAAGACTTGCAATCATCACTTGACTCTAAGTCAACTGATTCCAAAATCCTGTCCTCTGGATCTTTGGGTGATTCATTTCTTGCCACATGTGCTTTATAAAGAACTTAATCATCATCTGACTCTAAGTCAAATGATTCCAAAGTCCTATCCAACTGGATCTTTGGTTGATTCATTTCTTGCCACATTAAGAACTCAATTCATCATATGACTCTAAGTCAAATGATTTCAAAGTCATGTCCAACTGGACCTTTGGTTGAATTGATTCTTGTAAATTTTATTTTAACAATCATGGAGGACACAATTCCAGAATCCAAACACTTTAGATGCATCATCATTCAAGTTATTACTATTTATGCATTTAACAAACTCATACAACATTTCAAGGATAATTCAAACAACTAAGTGTTAAAAGAAAATCAACTATTTTATTAAAACAAAATCCTCGAACAATGTATTATATGATAGACTATTAATACTTAACTAAACTTCAAAACTGCATGAGCTGGAAATCCAATCCAAATGTGCTCCTATGCACCAAAGTCCCGTACCTTACTTATTCCATGCATACAAACCAAAATGTGACTATCACATTATGCATCAAGGAATTATGGATCAGGAGTTTTGAGGTTTTTAGATGTACCTGAGCTTTCAAAAGATTATGACCTTTGAGCATCTTCCAATCTTTCCGTGACTGTATCCGATCCTGTGGATTCCCAGTTTAAGACATGTCCAGACGATCTGGATCGTTTCTTGCTGCGTCTCTTCACTAGACTCAACTCAGAAGTAGCTCAATCATTGGATCTATGCATGTCCAAGAGTGACTCGTATAAAGTCAATAATGGACGCATTTCCATAAAAGCCTTTTTATGGTTTTCCTTTCTATACGTCTGAATGAACAGATCGCACTTACTAGTCAGCGAAGAGAGTAGGATGTTAACACTCATCTCCTTACTGATGGAATAACCAAGTTTGTACAATTCGCCTATGTATGCTTCAATCTGAAGAACATGCGAATCGATGCTACTTCCTTATTTTAGCTTGCACTCTGCAAGTCTTTTGAAGATCCTAGCTCGTTCCTCTTCAACTGGTTTTTGGAACTTTTCCTCAACCAATTGCATTAACTCATATGGCCCAGAGATTCAAAATCCCTGCGGAACTCAGGGTCAATGGTCAACAGCATGAGGTCACGAATCGTTTCGGATTCATCAACTAAGAAGTCATGCTTATCATAAAGACTCTTTATGATGACTTGTTCCGGTGGAACCGGGATTGGATACTAGGTGATTTGTAGCTTGCCAGCAATAACGAGAACCAGTCTCCAACTGCGAAGCCATTCCTTAGAGTTAAGGCCAGTCAGCCTTTCCATATTTGGCAGGTGCATTCTGATGCTCTCAGAAATGGGTGAAGGATGAGAAGGGAGAGAATCGACACTTGATATAGACATCTATAATAAACAGAATTCTATTAGTTTAATTAATCCTTTTAAATAATTACCCAATTTATTATTTATTGAGGCTAGGACCCAAAATACCCCAACTATGATGTGAAGAGGGATGCCGTAATCACAACATAATGGTCATTAAGGTAGATGATACACTTATCAATTTCATCATATGAAATTCCTAGATCTGTTGAGATTCATTGAACAGTTCAATGGGATGTTTAATATCAGATGTGCCCCACTGTTTGTGACTGGGATGCCGAGGATCACAAACCGGGTGTGAATAACCATGCAAGTTAGCTTGGTACTCTCGAAGTCAATTACCATCTCTAATTGATGTGCCGGTTAACCACACACGCTCCATCAATAATGGTAGAATCGAGAAATGTAACGCCAAGATACTCTTTTTATAATTAAAATAAAAAGGGTAAAAAGGTCATTTTACCTTGGAAGGGTAAATTGGTCTTTTGGACAGAAAAGTATTTGGTTTGTAATAATATTTTGAGTTTTGGACTTAAAATGTTATAAAAACTGATTTTTGGTCGTTTTACCGAAAAAGGGTATTTTGGTCATTTGACCAAGTCAACGACCAATTATGTAAAAATATTGTTGGTTGTGGCAAAAATGTAAGAAATGGAAGTTTTATTGTAATAAAACTTGATTTTGGTGGTCAAAGTTCAAGAAATGGAACTTTAGGACCAAAAATGTAAAATTTTGGAGTATAAATATAAGAGAGTTGACTCTCTCTTTGACTAGCTCATTGTGCAGCAACGGGAGGAGCAAGGAGAGGGCGATTTCTGCAGGAGATCATGAAATTGAAGCAAGAACTAGGAACAATTGTTGGAATGGGTGATTTCCAAGCAATTAAGGTTAGTTTTAACCAAGTTCTTGAGATATTCTTGGTTTGGTTTTATAGAAACTGAAATTTGTACATTTCAGTTGTAATTATGTGGTTTAATTGGTTTATTACTTCCATTGAGTCATGCTAGAAAGGACTTAACTCAAGAAAATGGAAGTAGGTTGTTATTAGTGATGAATTTGAAGTTTTGGGGTTGTTAGAACTAAGAACCCTAATTCTTCATTTTGATTGATTTGGTTGTTTTGGATGGTTGAAAACCTTGTTAAAGTATAAGGTTTTAGCCTAGAAACAAACCCCAATCGATTAAGAACTGGATTAAGGACTTAATGAGCCAAAACTGCGTGCTACAGTGCACAAATCGCGGCTGGACAGGAGACTTCTGCAGGCGATAGGTGCGGTGCGCCCAAACCCCTGGCGGGGTGCGCCCAGGCGCAGTGCGCCCATGTCTGGGCGGGGTGCGCCCCTCAGGCAGGGACTTTGAAATGCTAACTTTTGCTTGGCTTGTCCGTTTTAGCTCAAATTTGGACCATAGGCTCGTTATGGTCTGAAAAGTTTGGGAAAATTTTTAGATTGAGTTTCCGACCCCTCGGGGGCACTGTAGACCGATTCGAATGCCTCGGTGAATAGTAAAATTCATAAAAAGTTAGTAAACGGAAAGTTTATTAACTAGGCATTGTTTGTAATGATATTTTATTGAACTCTAGTGTATTAGAGTCAATGTAGATGATTATTAACCTATTATCATTTGGTATATAAATGGATAAATAGGTATGGGACAAAATGGTTGTGGTGCACGCAAAAGCAAGAAACAACCGAAATTGAAACGCAACTAGCATCCAGGTGAGTAATCTCACTGATATCATATGTGATATATGATGATTGATTTGTTACAGGTTGAAACGGCTTCGGGGGACGAAAATGACAAGTGTAAAATATATGTAAAAGACAATACCAGATAAGCCGTGAGTCATTGCGATGACAAGAACGGAGCTGTGAGTCAATACATATATATTTACACTTTGAAATGACAAGACCGGAACCAGCCGTGAGTCAATAAAATGAAATGACAAGACCGGAACCAGCCGTGAGTCAATAAAATGAAATGACAAGACCGGAACCAGCCGTGAGTCAATAAAACTTATATAGACAAGACCGGAACCAGCCGTGAGTCTAGGCAACAGCGGGCTAACCCGTGAGCCATGGTTTACTTTGATGAGCCAAACTTATATAGACAACAGCAGGCTAACCCGTGAGTCTAGGCAACAGCGGGCTAACCCGTGAGCCACGGCAACAGCGGGCTAACCCGTGAGCCATATCTAACCGGTGCAGCCTATATGGCTATGATATTGTTACAGGTACATGGTGCGGTCTTTTGGTTATGATATCGGGTTATTGAACCCAGCTGGTGCGGCCTGCGGGCTATGAATTGTATATTGATAATGTTTTGGTGTAGCTTATATAGCTATGATACAGTGTGTGGCTTGTTTAGCCATGATAAGTGATATAGTGTGCGGCTTAAATAGCCAGGATATACGGTGCGGTCCGATGTGACTAAGAGATATGGGACAGATATTGTTGTATATGATTATGTGTGTAAATAACTGACGTGGCTTGATAATTGCAGGTTATCATGTTATAGTCTGTAAGACTATAATTTAGGATGTGAAATCCTAAGAGATATTTGGCCAGCCAGTAAGGCTAGGAGTTTGGATTCGATGTCCAGATAAATACATGATTGTATTTTATACGTGTTATTTGCAGGAATGATTACTCACTGAGCTTTGTAGCTCATACCGTTTATTACTGTCCCTGCAGGTTAGCATGATACTGATAGGGGACAAGATAGAGTCCGTGACTTTGAAGTGGGACTCATAGATGCTGTTAGTAGCAGCCCGGCTTTAAAGGAGTTATGGTAATTTATACTCTCCTTGATACGCTTGTACCCGTTTTTGTTAAAATATACCCCTTTGTTATGGTTTTATGTATAGAAACCTTTGTTTAAAATGAAAAATTTTTCAGGGGTGTTTTTGTTTAAAAAGCCGGGTGTTACAAGTTGGTATCAGAGCCGTGGTTCAAGTGAACTAGGTGTCTATAGAGTAGATTCCTGGACTTAAACCCTGAGACAGTAGTTATGATGAACTGTTAGGTGTATATAGTTGTTATTATACATATATAACCTAACTATTGCTGACTTCTAACGTATAAGAAGTACGATCAGCGAGTATTACTGGGAGAAATTTAGGGTGCGAAGCTCTAGGAAATGGACCAGCTCATTCTTGAGACTCCGTTGGATGAGGAGCAAAAAGGGGACGAATAGCAGAAATCCACATGTTGGGCAATATTAGCTGATGTGGTCAGAAAAAGAAATCGGTTGCTTACCTTGGTTGATATTCAAGGTGAAAGAACAGTAGTTGAAACTACAAGAAAAGCAGAAAACGATTAGTGGACACTTCAGGAGAAGTTGCCACAGACTGGTCCAACCTAAAAAGGAAGGGACCAAAACCGAGCAGTTATGTATTGTGATCAGTGCAGGAAAGGCACTAAGGAAAGTTGTAGAGTTGAAACTCTACCGTTGACATGCTGAAATTGTAGATGATAGGAGCAGATTGCTCGAGCTTGTTGTATGGGATGGAAGTGGTTCCAGCGAGGAACTATAGATCACTTCCTTATGACATACTCACATGCTAAATGTGGAGTAACGGGTGGTGAACCCAGGAAAGAAAGAAGAAATGGGTGGTTAACAAGGACCAGTGGTGCCTTGATCTTTCCAGCAGATTATGGAAGAAACTCGTGAGGAGACAGATATGATCTCCGATGTAAATGTTTTGAATATAACATCGTGTATGTTATATTTGATCCATGAAGCTATGCTTTGGATTGATGACACTGATGTCTTGTTAGAATATTTCATCAATGATTATGGATGAAATTTTGAAAGTAGCTATAGCAGATAGCAAGTATGTTCTAGATATTGAACACCTGGAAGGTAGTTTGCCTAGGATTTACGGGACCCTTTTCCCTATGAATCTGAAGCCAATGACTACCAGTGAATTTGAAGCAGTTGTGCTTATGAATTGGTTAGCAATGAATTATGCTAATGTGAATTGTAGAAATAAGAACAGTATAGTTCTTGAAACAGAAATGAAACGGGTGAAAATCCATGATGAATGACCGTTGTTGAGAATACCGGTTAGTTTCTTTGCTTAAACGCGGAAAAGAGTTAGTAAAGGAATGATGTTGTAGTTGGCATACGTGGTATGAGCCAAGCTTAATAAAGTGGTGATAGTAGTGTACTACTTTAAATAAATTTTCGGATGATTCTTTCGAAAAGAACTTCCAAGATTTCTGCTAGATTGGCAAGAAGAGCTTATGATTAAGCTGGTCTTGGGAGCCGTTCCTGTTATTAGGCTCTATATTGATTAGCCACTGCAAAGATGGCAGAGTGGTAAAACAATTGAAAGAAATTGTTTTGAATTGGGGTTCACATGGCCGAATGTGTCATCGTGTGGGGCCCTATCTGTTTGAAAAGAAGAAAGATAAGTTAATGTGTATGTACACTGACTACTGAGAATATGATATTCTCGAAACCAGATTAAATATGAGGTACATTGTACCAGATACTGGAGTTACTTCACTGAGTTAAGTGATATGTTAAATTCTCAAAGTATGAAAAATTTGGCTAAAGGAAGTTTCAACTCTTTAGGCATGATAATACTGCCAAAGATGATAAAATAAATCCAGTGGGATAGATGATGTGATAAAACTGGAACCGCCTGAGGAATCTGACTGAAATTGTAGTTCCTTGAATTTGGCGGGTTACCATAGGAGAGTTGTAGAAAACTGCTTCTTGATTGCTGGTCAGTTGACTAAGGTTGACTAATAAAAGTGTAAAGTTTGGGTGGTAGAAAGACCACAGATATGTTGTAAAGGTTTGGAATAAACCTTGTGTGAACCTCTAACGTTAGCAATGATGCTAAGCAGAGAAGATGGATTGGATCGTTGAAATGTATCCAACTTTGATTGAGGATGCTTGATGTTGCAATAGCAACTATGATTTTGGTATTAAGCTTTTGAGACACTATCTATATGGTGTAAGGCTTACCGTGTATAAGAAGCATAAAAGTTTGAAAGACTTAATTGATCAAAAAGATGCTATATATGAAATAGCAAAGATAGATGGGTTACTTAGAGATTCGGGTATGAAATCTTGTACCATCTCAGAAAGGCGTATGTGATTACAGATGCCTTTAATTAGAAAGAGTAACCTTTGGAGGTTACATCCACGTGTATGAACGTGACAAATTGATTACCTGAGTTGATCCGAGTAGCACAGAAAGATGTGTGCAAGTCTGAAAATGTGAAAAGTGAATAAATGATTGAATAGTAGCGGAAGTTAGTTGGAATATCACAGTGATTTAAAACCCTTAGCGGTTGTAAATGTGAATTCCAAAGTCAAACGAAACATAAAAATCATCTTGAAAAGATGCATTTTGTATCAGATATGCAGCATACCCGGGGCAATACCAAACTGTATAGGTCGATAAAACCTATGTGTTGGTGGCCGGGGCTGAAGAAAGACATTGAAAGACATGTGAAAAGTGTTTGACTTGTGGGTAACTACAGTCAAATCATTAGAAACATAAGGTTGTACGTCCTAAAGAAGAAATGGGACGAAAAATATCATAGACTTTGTAGTAAAGACTTTGCAAGTACCGTATGGGTATGACACCATATGGGTGAATTGCAGGTTAATTGATGAAATCAGTGTAGAATTATACCGACTAAGAAGAATTTAAGAGTGGAAAGGTAGTGAAAAACTACAAAGATAAAGAAAATTGTTGACGTGCACTACAGGTGGCGACTGTATCGGATCGAGATACTAGAATTATTTGCTGAATTTAGCATTAATTCTTAGAATTATTAGCTCAAAAGTACTAAGTAAGTACTGTGTGCGAATCGCAGATGGATTGACGAGGTGAGATAATGATGCAGACCTTAGGATTTATGCCTGAAATCTGCATAACAGACTCTAGCGGAAACTAGACGACCGTCTATCCTGGGTAGAAGTTGTAGATAAGTATAGGTATTATACTAGTGTTTTATTAACTTGTAGGAAGTATTGTTTAGACTACCGTGTTGCACGCCGATTTGCTAGACAGAAGTTGGGGAGAAGCCGTTGACTAAACCTGAGATTGTATCTCAAACAGAAGAAAAGATTAGGCAAATTCGAGAAAGCTTGGAAATAGATCAAAGTCGACAAGAGTAGTATGCGGATTGTCGAGTAAAACCATTGAAAAACCAAGTAAAGGAAGATGGTGGAACTCACAGTGAACCTTCGGAAGGACTAGAAATTGATGTGGGACAAAAAGGAAAGTTGAGCCTTTGTTTATTGGACCTTTCCGTATATCCCAAAAGCAAGAATTGCGGTGTATTGATTGAAGATTCTTGATGAACTTCAAGATATTTATAAGTTTTCTATGGGTCTCATGGTTTTGAGAACATAGATTGTTAAATTCTAACGAATCCCTCATGTTGAAATGAGGAAGATAAGTGATTAAGGTGCCCGGGACAACCGGAGGAGTGATATGCGAGTGGTGATATAACCACGAGATACGAAGATTAGTATGGTTAAGAGCTTTGGCAAAACCATGAATGTTTCCATACGATATGGGAAACCGAAATTGTAACGAGAAAGAATTTCCCTCGTTTGTTTGTATGATTTCGGGGACGAAATCTTTTGAAGGAGGGGAGAATTTGTAACGCCAAGATACTCTTTTTATAATTAAAATAAAAAGGGGAAAAAGGTCATTTTACCTTGGAAGGGTAAATTGGTCTTTTGGACAGAAAAGTATTTGGTTTGTAATAATATTTTGAGTTTTGGACTTAAAATGTTATAAAAACTGATTTTTGGTCTTTTTACCGAAAAAGGGTATTTTGGTCATTTGACCAAGTCAACGACCAATTATGTAAAAATATTGTTGGTTGTGGCAAAAATGTAAGAAATGGAAGTTTTATTGTAATAAAACTTGATTTTGGTGGTCAAAGTTCAAGAAATGGAACTTTAGGACCAAAAATGTAAAATTTTGGAGTATAAATATAAGAGAGTTGACTCTCTCTTTGACTAGCTCATTGTGCAGCAACGGGAGGAGCAAGGAGAGGGCGATTTCTGCAGGAGATCATGAAATTGAAGCAAGAACTAGGAACAATTGTTGGAATGGGTGATTTCCAAGCAATTAAGGTTAGTTTTAACCAAGTTCTTGAGATATTCTTGGTTTGGTTTTATAGAAACTGAAATTTGTACATTTCAGTTGTAATTATGTGGTTTAATTGGTTTATTACTTCCATTGAGTCATGCTAGAAAGGACTTAACTCAAGAAAATGGAAGTAGGTTGTTATTAGTGATGAATTTGAAGTTTTGGGGTTGTTAGAACTAAGAACCCTAATTCTTCATTTTGATTGATTTGGTTGTTTTGGATGGTTGAAAACCTTGTTAAAGTATAAGGTTTTAGCCTCGAAACAAACCCCAATCGATTAAGAACTGGATTAAGGACTTAATGAGCCAAAACTGCGTGCTACAGTGCACAAATCGCGGCTGGACAGGAGACTTCTGCAGGCGATAGGCGCGGTGCGCCCAAACCCCTGGCGGGGTGCGCCCAGGCGCAGTGCGCCCATGTCTGGGCGGGGTGCGCCCCTCAGGCAGGGACTTTGAAATGCTAACTTTTGCTTGGCTTGTCCGTTTTAGCTCAAATTTGGACCATAGGCTCGTTATGGTCTGAAAAGTTTGGGAAAATTTTTAGATTGAGTTTCCGACCCCTCGGGGGCACTGTAGACCGATTCAAATGCCTCGGTGAATAGTAAAATTCATAAAAAGTTAGTAAACGGAAAGTTTATTAACTAGGCATTGTTTGTAATGATATTGTATTGAACTCTAGTGTATTAGAGTCAATGTAGATGATTATTAACCTATTATCATTTGGTATATAAATGGATAAATAGGTATGGGACAAAATGGTTGTGGTGCATGCAAAAGCAAGAAACAACCGAAATTGAAACGCAACTAGCATCCAGGTGAGTAATCTCACTGATATCATATGTGATATATGATGATTGATTTGTTACAGGTTGAAACGGCTTCGGGGAACGAAAATGACAAGTGTAAAATATATGTAAAAGACAATACCAGATAAGCCGTGAGTCATTGCGATGACAAGAACGGAGCTGTGAGTCAATACATATATATTTACACTATGAAATGACAAGACCGGAACCAGCCGTGAGTCAATAAAATGAAATGACAAGACCGGAACCAGCCGTGAGTCAATAAAATGAAATGACAAGACCGGAACCAGCCGTGAGTCAATAAAACTTATATAGACAAGACCGGAACCAGCCGTGAGTCTAGGCAACAGCGGGCTAACCCGTGAGCCATGGTTTACTTTGATGAGCCAAACTTATATAGACAACAGCAGGCTAACCCGTGAGTCTAGGCAACAGCGGGCTAACCCGTGAGCCACGGCAACAGCGGACTAACCCGTGAGCCATATCTAACCGGTGCAGCCTATATGGCTATGATATTGTTACAGGTACATGGTGCGGTCTTTTGGTTATGATATCGGGTTATTGAACCCAATTGGTGCGGCCTGCGGGCTATGAATTGTATATTGATAATGTTTTGGTGCAGCTTATATAGCTATGATACAGTGTGTGGCTTGTTTAGCCATGATAAGTGATATAGTGTGCGGCTTAAATAGCCAGGATATACGGTGCGGTCCGATGTGACTAAGAGATATGGGACAGATATTGTTGTATATGATTATGTGTGTAAATAACTGACGTGGCTTGATAATTGCAGGTTATCATGTTATAGTCTGTAAGACTATAATTTAGGATGTGAAATCCTAAGAGATATTTGGCCAGCCAGTAAGGCTAGGAGTTTGGATTCGATGTCCAGATAAATACATGATTGTATTTTATACGTGTTATTTGCAGGAATGATTACTCACTGAGCTTTGTAGCTCATACCGTTTATTACTGTCCCTGCAGGTTAGCATGATACTGATAGGGGACAAGATAGAGTCTGTGACTTTGAAGTGGGACTCATAGATGCTGTTAGTAGCAGCCCGGCTTTAAAGGAGTTATGGTAATTTATACTCTCCTTGATACGCTTGTACCCATTTTTGTTAAAATATACCCCTTTGTTATGGTTTTATGTATAGAAACCTTTGTTTAAAATGAAAAATTTTTCAGGGGTGTTTTTGTTTAAAAAGCCGGGTGTTACAAGAAACCCATTGCAACTCTTTGTGAACCCCTATTGGTGTGCCGGTTAACCACACACGCTCCACCAATGTTTCACAAAGTGCAATGTGCAACTTACTGGATTAGCAACTCATTCACATTTTATCTAAAGTAACTAGATTGGGATTTTAATGAATTGTTCTAGTACTTTCAATAATAGCATTATACTTTTAAGAGGCTTAAGTGGTTCTATCAAACCCATTCGGCTAACGACACTAGACTAACCAGGAGAGCGGTGGGTGAGAGTGGACACCCATTAGACTACCATTTTATAGGCAGTCACCTTATACCCTCTTTATAGGACAATTTTGTGAATGAGGCCTACTAACGGTAAGACTAACTAATTTAATCTTATACAAATAATATTAACTTTTAATTATACTATGTATAAGATGTATTTTAATCTTATTAAAATATTTAGAATTTAATCCTTTAATTTTCGCAAATTATCAAATAATTTAAAATTAAATTTAAACCCTTTAAGTGATTTAATTTGTCCTTTAATTAAACAATTTAACTAAACTAATTAAATCTAAGATAGGTATCACAAAATTAATCAAACTAATTAACCTATCTTAATCCCCATAATTTTTGAAAATTACAATCAATGGGATTAAGGTTTCCAGTTATTTAAAAGCTCTTACTTACCAAAAATAACAACCTACTTACCATCCAAGCATGCAATTGCCAAAAATAGGGTGGAGGCTAGGGTTTTTCAAAAACCTAGCCACCAAAAAAAGAAGTGGCCATCCAAGGGTTTATTTTTTCGAAAATGTCCCTTGGCCAAACAAATAATTATAGCAATTCACAAGAAAAACAGCCAAGCTCTAATACCGCTAAAGGGTTTTACATAAACTATGAACTAGAAAAATCCTAAGTTCACATGCAACCCTAAAAGTGATCTATGTTTTTCTACTATGAACATATAATAAAACCTAAATGCCAACAATAATTTCTAAAGAACAATTCAGAAGAACCAACCTTTGATTCTTGATCCAGAAGCTAGCAGCACAAGTGTCCTGCCTCAAATGGAGTCACACCCAAGCAATGGAGGAGAGAACCAGAAGAGTTTCTTGAGAGATACAGAGTTGGTGCAGGATTAGGGTTCCCTAGGGGTTCCCTATTTTTACTATCCGGTGGCACAACTTAAAACCTTAGAGCCCAACTTTGGCAAGCCTTTTACCAATTGGACAAGGCTTTACTTAAACCCTAATTAGGGTTTCGAGATCCTTGTGGTGGCACCACAAATCTCACCACCTTCAACCTCCTACTGGCCAATTAATATTCAACTATTGAATAATTACAAAACCAGTCCCTGCACTTTTAATTAATTAATTTAATCTCCCAATTAAATCCAATTAATTCTACATTAATTTCTATTTAATTATTATAGTTTCTAATTAATATATTAACACTTAAATATATTAATAAACTATTTATTTATTTCTATTGATTTATTAAACAATTAATAAATCAACATTTCTCTCTACTGACTTCTACATCAATCCTCCTGCTATGAGGGCAACCCAAATGGACTTTGCTTCAATTAACAAGATAAATACAAATATAAAGTCATGGCTTAGACACCTAATCCAACAGTTTTATTTCTGCTATCATCGTTGCCCGAATCCTACAGCCATTTTCATGATACGATCATCTACAGCCATGACACTCTTGTTTTAGATGTAGTCTTTACAACTTTGGATTCTAAAGAGAAGATGAAGCATATTACCAGTGGTGTTTCAAGTGATTCTAAAGTCGAAGGCTTGAATTCCAGAGGAAGAACAATAGAGAGAAGAAGAACTTCTTAATCTTCCAACAGAACCAGATCTAAATCAAAAGGCAAACGAAAGTTTTGCAACTATTTTCACAAGAAGGGACATGTGCTTGAAGAATGTTTCAAGTTGATGAATAAAGAAAAAGAGAAGGTGACAGCAAATGGTAAACAAGCTAGCACTTCGGGTGAAGCCGATGTAGCTGAGGTTGAATGTATTAGAGAACTCTTGACAATTTATTCAGATAAATTGGATTCCAATGGTGATTGGATACTCGACTCTGATTGTACTTTTCATATGTGTCACAACAAAAGTTGGTTTTCACATTTGAAAAAGTTAACCAGGGCTATATGTTGATGGGTAACAATACTACATGTCCAGTTCTTGGACATGGTTCAATCAAAATCCGTATGTTTGATGGCGTTATCCGAACCATTGGGGATGTTAGATATGTCCCTGACCTTAGAAGAAACTTGTTATCTCTCAGTTCTTTTGATAAAAAGGGATACGAGTTTGCCGGTAAAGGTGGAGTTCTCAGGGTGTTCAAAGATGGTTCCGACAAACTGAGAGCCAGTCGAAAAACCTCAGACCTCTACTTTCTTGACGGGCAAACAATTTCGAGTGATGCTGCTATTGTTTCAAAGTCTCTTTCTGATCCAGATCAGTCCCGTCTTTGGCACCTTCGACTCAGCCATACGAGTTTTCAAGGCATGTCAGAATTGAGTCGAAGAGGTTAACTTGGTCAACAAAAGATTGTTGATTTGGATTTCTGTGAAGACTGTGTATATGGCAAGGCGAAACGAGTAAGGTTTGCAAGTGGTATCCATAAAACAAAAGGACCAATCGACTATGTCCACTCAGATCTATGGGGACCAGCTCGAGTTGCTTCAAAAGCTGGAGCTAACTATATGCTCACTATCATTGACGATTTCTCCAGGAAGGTGTGGTGTTTCTTCTTAAAACATAAGGGACACGTTTTCTCTACCTTCATAGACTGGAAAGTTCAAGTTGAAAAGCAATCAAGATTGGTGGTAAAGTATCTTCGTACGGATAATGGACTAGAGTTCTGCTCAGAAGAGTTTAATGCCTATTGCCAAAAGGAAGGCATTACTCAACATCGCACGGTAGTCCAGACGCCTCAAAAAATGGTGTAGCCGAAAGGATGAATCGCACCATTATGGAGAAGGTCCGATGTATACTTTCAAATTCCAAATTTCCAAAGTCCTTTTGGGCTGAGGCTGCTTCTACTGCTTGCTATGTTATCAACCGATCACCGTCACGAGCAATCGAGAAGAAAACTCCGTATAAGTTACGGTCCGGGAAACCTGCTGATTATACACATCTAAAACCTTTCGGATGTCCAGCGTATACACGTGTTGACAACGGGAAGTTAAAAACCGAGAGCAATCAAATTCATTTTCCTTGGGTACAATCCTGGTGTTAAAGGGTACAAGTTATGGAGCTCAGATCTGAAGAAAGTTATTATCTAAAGAGATGTTACTTTTGATGAGTCAGCAATGATTCAACTGGTTGCCTACTATTCCAAAAGTATAGATGCACCATCCGAAGCAAGTACGGAGCAAGCTCAGATGGAGGTGGATCTTCCTACTTCGCCTATTACCATTCCTAGTTCAGTTGAGCAACAAGAGTCCTCCTCGCCAAATGAGCATGTCGTTGTTGAAGAAACAACAACTTCACAACCACAAGCTACCACTTGAAGCATTGCAAGAGATAGGCCGAGAAGACAAATTGTTCTTCCAAAGAGGTATGCTGAAGCTGAACTTGTTACTTATGCTTTTATTATTGCTAATGATATTGAGTCAGAAACAAAGCTTTTAAATTATGATGAGGCTATCAAATCTAAAGACTCAAGTGATTGGATGATTTCTATGCATAATGAGATGGAATCCTTGCAAAGAAATGGTACTTGGGATTTAGTTCCTATTCTAAAAGGGAAAAGGTCAGTTAAATTCAAGTGGGTCTACAAGCTTAAAGAACCTGTTAACCCGAATGAGATACCAAGATATAAAGCTCGGTTGGTAGCTAAAGGCTACAGTCAAATTCCAGGCGTTGACTATACTGACATCTATTACCCAGTAGTCAAACATACTTCTATTCGTGCATTGTTGGGGTCAGTTGCTTCAAATGATTATGAGTTGGAGCAACTAGATGTTACTACAACTTTCCTAAATGGTGAGCTTGAGGAAGAGATTTTCATGCAACAACCTGAAGGTTTTGTAGTTCCTGGCAAGGAGGAATATGTATGTAAATTGAAGAAATCTCTCTATGGCCTCAAGCAGTCTCTTAGACAATGGTACAAGAGGTTCGATTCTTTCATGACCAGTCACAAATTCAGCAGGTGTGACAACACCTAGTAATATCAAGTATTTTAGTCGTTGTTAGGCCCTATTCTTGGTGATTTTATATCATATATGCTGTGGTATTCTCACTTTTTGTGTTAGTGTTTGCTTGGAAAGAAAAGTAACAAACAGGGGTTAAATGCGTACAAAACGAAGAAGATTGTAGATAAGGACAAAAACAGTCATCAGGACACACGCGGCGCGGGAAGCATTTAGGCACGCCGCGCTGAGTCAATGATGAGGCGGTGAGAAGAATTCAAACTGCGAAAAAACAGGGATAAACCCATACGCGCGCCGCGGATATGAGATACGTGCGACGCAACTCCTTATTTTCCACAACTATAAATAGAGGCTTCTAATTCGAAATCAGAAGGTAAGGAACAACCCATAAGGTGGATCTGAAGCTTCTTTGACTCCAAGATTCGATTTTCAGTCGCCATTCGTGGTATTTATGTTTCTTCATTTAGTTTTCATATTAGTTTAGTTGTTTTACTAGTTTAGCTTGGTGTTTTTGGGTGTGACAACCATTAGCATTAGGTTAAAACTTCTGATTTTCGTTGTTTACTGTTTTGAACACTTTGGATCTGAGTTTTATGCAATCAATCATTTGGTTACATGTTTATTAGTGTTTTTAGTATTTTTGATGTTTGGATGTATATGCTTTTGGCTTGATCTTGGTTGTCTCTGTTTCTGAATTATGTTTCTGATTTCAGTAAGCAAGTTAGATTAAGTTTTGGTTTAAGTTCCATTTAAGTTGTGCTTGTTTTGGATTGTGTTGGATTTATGTTTTTGGACTGTTTTTGGGAGAGTAGAGATTGATCCCTCTGGTTGTAGCGTTACACTACAACTGGTAATCTATCACCTATCTTGACCACGTAACTCATGTGGATCGACCCTGACTACCATTGTACTAAGTGAGAGTGAGGTTTTTATTATCTTTGACCGCACAACGACATAGGCATGTCAAATTTTGGCGCCGTTGCCGGGGAGTTGTGAGCTTAAGAGTAGGTGATGTGTAGGGAGTTTAGTTCTGATTTTGGTTTCTGATTTTGAGTTTTGAGTTTGGATAATCTTGTTTGTCTAGTTTTGGCGGGTGTGTTGCATTAGTGCATGCATACCCGTCGGGGTGGGTAGTTATCACCCTTGCATTTTGACTCTGAGATCGAACGAATCGCGTGCAAGAACCGTGCACGTAGGCGTTTAGATAAGATGAGTCCTAGTAGTGTTAGCATAGAGGATGTTACCCATGAGTCGGTGGGTGAGGTAACAGGGGTAATTCCATATATACCCCCAGTGTTATAATATCATTTTGGTAGCACGAGTGCTACTGGTGATGCAGTTTCAGCCCCCACATCGATACCAGCATGTACTCCGCCTTCAGTTCCACCACTACAACAACCTTCTACCAATCCTTTTTCAGCTGCTATGGCTTGGGGAGCGCCGACCCGAGATGGCAACCCACCACCTAGACAGCAAACCACCATTTCTCAACTACAACAATCATAACCATACCACCCACCCATCTTCAAACCACAAACCGCTTTTCAAACCTTACCACAACCAACCCAATATGTGCAACCACAGCAGCTTCCTCCATTGCAACAATATCCATACCAGGAGGTTGAGCACGGGTATGACGAGGAGGATGAAGGTTGGATTCCTCCACAGCAGCAGCAATGGAATAGAGGTCGGGGACCTCAGCGAAGAGCGCAGCAACAACATCAGCAACCACAAGGTCAACAAGAATACAACAATAATCATCATTATAACGATAACTTTGTTCATCCTTTACATTTTGCACAACCGAGAGGGCAATCGGTTGCGTCGCACTTCCAACCGCGAGAGTATGACGATTCATCACCCATTTACATTCCCGAAAATGTAGAAGCCCACGTTGAAATTAGACCATAGCTCTTAGGAATATTTCCAGAATTTAGAGGGTATAAAACTGATGATCCATATAATCATCTGTATGAGTTCATAGCTATAGCAAATGTCAATACCCCCAGGAATACAAATAAGAACATCATTAGGTTGAGGTTATTTCCATTCACTTTAAAAGACAAAGCGAAGTATTGGTTCACCTCTTTACTGGCTAATAGTATCACTACATGGGATCAGCTTAAAGCTAAGTTTTTACAAGAGTTCTACCCGGCGAGTTAGACTACTGAGATTAGACGCACAATCCAAGATTTCCAGCAGAAACCGGGTGAGGCATTTCACGAGGCTTTTGAGCATTTGAAGGAGTTAATGAGGTCCTGCCCGCATCATGAAATTCCAAAGTGGCAGTTAGTAAAATTATTCTTTGAGGGTGTGGACTTAACAAATCAAGCAATGATCAATGCATATTCCAGTGGTACCATCATGATGCAAGATCCCGATGAGGCCGGTGAGTACAGCGAATTTTTCTACTAGGAAGCCGGTGCGTACAGCTGCAGCGGTAAGTGCAGACGCAGATTGGAAAAAGGAGGTCAAGAAGGAAATTAGCGAGTTGAACACGAAATTTGATAGGCTAATGTCTACTTTACAAAATGGGCCCCAGAATCAGGAAAAAAGAGGCCAACAAGGACATAGGACCCAAGAGGCAAATCAGGTTTTCGGTCAAGGTCAAGGTTAAGGGCAATACAATAATGGACGACCTTACAGACCTTACAACCAGGGTTCCCAGAATTTTAACAACCAGAGGCAGAATAACTATCAAGGGCAGTTGTCCAATCAGCCCATTCAATTTCAACCCGCAAACAATAACGATTTAATTGGGAGCAGCAGTAACAATAACAGGGGAGCAGTTAATAATAACAAAGCTCCAGGAAGCCAAGAAGACCTGACTGTGAAGATGTACGAAATGTTCAACACCACTCAGCAGCAATCCCAAGCAAATGCCAAAGCCATCGCCAACATGGAAAGGCAGATCACTTAAATGGCTGAAGATCAAAGAAAGAGAGATAACGATAAGTTACAAAGTACTGCGGAGATCAACCCAAACCATACTCAACGGGCATGAAAGGAACACGTGAACGCCGTTGAGGCCGAATGGAGGAAGGTGACTGTAGAAGACTTACTAGGACATGAAGATGAAGTTGAGATTGAAGGAAGAAATAAAGATGAAGAAGAAGTTAAGGTCAAAGAAGAGAAAGATAAGGATGAGGAAGAAATCCAAGTTGAGAAGGAAACTCAAAGTAAGGAGGTTCAAGAAGAGGAGCAGCCAATGGTGGCTGACATTAAGCAAAGGAAGAAGGATAAAAAAGAAAAGAAAAAGCAGGAAGTGCCAAACAAATCAACTGGGCCATCAATGAACCAACCGCTGTGGGACGAGCTGAAGAACGCTCCTGAAGATACAAGGATTCTTCAGGAAATATGTGAGAAAAATGAAAAGTGTAAGACTCCCACACCTGATATGGTGATATTGACGGTTAAAGCTAGTGAGACATTGTTGGGAACATTGCCGAAAAAGGAAAGAGATCCTGGATCGCCGTTGATTACTGTCACGGTAGGATATGTGGTTATTAGGAACACCTTGCTGGATTTGGGGGCGAGCGTTAACATATTACCAGGATATTTATATGACAAATACAAGAATGAAGAATTGGAGCCGGCAAAGACGATTCTGCAACTAGCCGACCAGTCAACTAAGGTTTCAAGGGGTAAATTAACAAATATGATAGTAAAAGTTGGTGTCTTCTTCTACCCCGTAGATTTCTTGGTTATGGAATACAAGAGTTTGGAGGACGCACCCGCGCTGATCTTGGGACGCCCATTTTTGGCTACAGCCGGTGCTGTTATGGATTGTAAGACAGGAGATGTGGATATCTCCTTTGGGACAAGGAAACGCAGGTTAAATATGTTTGGGAGTCACATATCTCTACCACAAGGGTATGATGATAAACATTGGAGCAACAATCCATTGATGGAACCAGGAATTAAAGATAAAGGAAAAATATGGACCCAAACAGGTGATGGTGGAAAAGAAGAGATCCTGAAGGAAAAAAGAGAACATCCGCTATCAACCATTGACAAGGTGCAGCTGCTTGACATGATGGAAATGATGGAATTAATACATCAGCAATACGAAAAGGATGCCCGGTGTAGGGAGACGAAAGTCTTACAGCTACTGGACGCGCAGCAGCAGTGGATTAGCCAAGTCAATGATCGGATGATGCAACTCACCTCATTGCTGGCAACGATGGTTCACAATTTTGCACCTGAGACGAATAGGATGATGCCCCGGGAGGATCGTGAAGACTAGGAAGAATTCGTCTGGCTGAAGACGTCAAACTTACCGCTTGTTGGGAGGCAACCCATCCTTTATAGGTTTGATATTGAATTTTTTGGAATAATTAGGAAAATATCATTATCGTCGTTACACGTATAATTGGTCTGAGGCAAGTGTGGGGTCACACGAAGGAATTTGGAAGTTATGTTTGCCGCGATGCGGGATGGGTTTTGGCACGACGTGGATCGCAATCCAACCCGATGTGCAGGGGTTGTATTGGAGACACGCGCACCGTGGTACGCCCCTTGGCGCGACGCAGAATTCGATCGGACAAATGGTTATAAGGGTTTATATATCCGTCACACCCATTCAGAACCCTACGTTGCGCCTTAGAGCTCTGATCAATCAAGTGATTCTCGTGTTTTTTTCTCACATATTTGATTTCTACGACTGAGCTATGTAATTCTAATTTGTTTTTACTAGTTAGAACAAGCAATTAGGCCGCGAAATTGGATGATTTCTCCAAAAATTGAAAAACTTAGAAATCGACAATGCTAGCTTGTAGGGTGTTTGTTTTGCCAAATAATCACCCTAGAAGGGCTAGTCGGTGCTTAGGCTACCTTGTAGTAGTGTTGGATTGAGTTTTAGCAGGTTCAATCGTGATTTGGGGTTCAGATTTTAAAACAGTCGTTCGGCGCGCCGCGCCGCGCCTCGGTAGAGAAGACAAGGACTTATTTTGCCAAAAAAATCTTTGCTTTGTGTGGCATGTTTTATGCAGATGGCTTTTAGACGAGACCACTGTTTCCTTCAGTTTCCTGACATACTGGAGAGCACACCAGAGTATACACGGCGGAGGGACGCGTTGATCACGCGTCGGGTCCTCGAGGCGACCATTTTTTACAGGGATATTCTGGGTCAGGCCAAATTATGGGCTGAGATGGACCCATTACTTCATCGTACCTGGTCGGATGGGGAGTTCACTTTCACATGCCTTGGCTGGGAGAGGCTCATGGCCAACCAGGAGGACACAGTTTATACAAAGCTTCTCCTGGAGCTCCTGTCCACGGTTCGCTACGCATCGAGAGTGCGGGATGCTCAGACCAGGCCGATCAGTTTCAGACTTGGGGGAGTTAGCTGGGAGTGCAGTCTCAGGGACTTCAGGAGACGCACAGGGATATACACGGAGGAGGAGCTCCAGGGCCGCCACTTCACGCCATTCTTGCGGGCGTGCATTCAGGGGCACCCAGATCGGGACGCCAACGAGACCATTTGGGCTACGATGTCCAATGTCCAGTTTGAGGCGGGATCAGCTCAGGAGAGCCAGCTCCGCAATCCACTTCACAGTCTCATGCACCGCATCATCTCCACCTCTATTACGCAGAGGCAAGGGGGTGAGAAGATTTCTGGCAAGGATATGACATGCATATGGGTGCTCCTCGACCCCTCCAGGTTCCTGCATCTTCCTTTTGCCTTGGTAGTTTCCCTATCCACCTGAGCAGTGGGTGCATCCAGTAGCAGTCCTTTGGCCGGCGGGCATTATATCACCCGCCTGGCCCGATCTTACAGTCTGCTGACTGCTGGGACCGTAGTGACCTTGACGGCCATATCGCTTGTGCGCACATCGGTCCAGTTCTTGGAGAACATGGGCCTCATTCATCAGCCACAGCCAGGGCAGTATATGAGGGTAGCGACAGCGGCACCCAGGGCACCTCGACTAGCCCATGAGGAGGGACCACCGAGGCGTCGCCATAGAGTTGCCGCACCACTAGTTGCGCCACCAGAGCCCCAGCCACAGATGTCAGATGTGTTGACTGCTATACATGATTTGGATTAGAGGGTATCACAGATTGAGGCTCATGATCGTTAGATGGCAGAGAAGCAGCGACTGATCATGCTCTAGTTGCACATTGATGACATCCCACCATACCCTACTAGAGATCACGGTGATGGGGTGGGTCCATCTGGGACCCACCATGATGATGATTGATGTATTTTTCTTTTCATTTTTAGAGATATGTACTAAACCTATGACACTATTTACGTTTTTGTCTGTTTATATGTTTTAGTTTGGTTTTCTGTATGCATTTGATATGTTTGTGAGTGATGCATGTAATACCTGGGTGGAGAATCTGAGGAGGGGTTGTTTCAAGCAAGTGTGGGGTCAACGTGCCCCCTCCACTTGCCTTGATCACCGGCATGTTTTACTGTTACGCTACAACCCCTGGAAATCTGAAAATCTGGATTGTGGAAAAGTTCGTGTTTATGTACCTGTGACAATCAAGTACCATCTGACAACGCATTGTAATATCAAGTATTATAGACGTTGTTTAGCCGTGTTTTAGTTAATTTATTCTTATTAATTGACTAATATCACTTACTTTTGTGCCAAGGTGCTTGGAAATGTTTTTAGTGTAAATGCAGCGGTTTTAGTGCAATTCTTGAGAAGTTACGGAGCAAAACGGACGAGAAAAAGAATTCTGGACACATTAGCGTCGCTAACTTTAAAAGTTAGCGTCACTAATGTTCGCAGGAGGGAAAATCTGCAAATTCAAATTTCGAACGCGCGCTGGAATATTCTAGAAGCACATATTAGCGACGCTAATTTACACATTAGCGACGCTAATGTCAAAAAATCATAAAATCTCCGTTTTTGACTTTTAAATTCCGAAATTTCGGGCTTGGGACGACACACTCGATGCGGGAAGAGCTAGGCCGCAATGCGGAAACCCTAATTTCACATAACTATAAATATCGAAGTCCCGTCTGACTTTTAGACCATCTCGAGACGCGAATGAGGGATCCGAAGGCACCATTTCATCATTTTTTCGGTGGGAATCAATATTTTGGTTAGTAATTTAGTTTTTCTCTTGTTTTATCAACTCGATATCGAGGTATTCAGCAATTGGGATTTCCGTCGATTACTCGATGTTTGTTTGGATTTATAGTTTCTAATTTCAGTAGTAAATAGTTGGTAGTTTAGATCTGATTTGATTGTTCGGTTATTGGTTTGATGTTTGGTTTTGAATTATAAAGTAATCATTCAATTTTATGTTATTTTGCATTATTGATGTTTGGATGTGTTTGATTGTACTGGATTGATTGTTTGCTTCTGGATTCTGAATTTAGTTTCTGATTTCAGTAAGGAACTTTAGTCTAGGATTTGATTTGGGTTAGTTTAGTTCATGCTTGAGTTAGGTTTTGGAAATTGTTTTAATATTGTGTTTTGTGTTGGTTTTTGGGAAAGTAGAAACAATACCGCTGACTGTAGAGTGACACTACAGTTGGTATACTGTCGTTCTATCTTGACCACCAAACTCTCACAGATCCACCCTTACTACCGCTGTACTAGTGTGTGTGAGGTTTATTTTCTTATTTATGACCGCACGACGACCTAGGCATGTCAAATTTTGGTGTCGTTGCCAAGGAGTTGTGAGCTTAAGACTAGGTGATCTGTAGGGAGCTTAGTTCTGATTTTGAGTTTTGAGTTTGGATAATTTTGTTGGTTTAGTTTTGGCGGGCGTGTTGCATTAGTGCATGCGTACCCGTCGGGGTGGGCAATTATCACCCGTGCGTTTTGACTGTGAGATCGAACGAACCACGCGCAAGAACCCTGCACGTAGGCATTTAGGTAAGATGAGTCCTGTTAGTGTTAGTATCGTGGATGTTACCCATGACCCAGTGGGCGAGGTAACAGGGTGAATTCCATTTATACCCCCAATGTCAGAATTTCATTTTGGTAGCACGAGTGCTACTGGTGGTGTGGTTTCAGCCCCCGCATCGATACCAGCATGCACTCCGCCTTCAGTTCCACCATTAGAACAAACTTCTACCAATCCTTTTTCAGCTGCTATGGCTTGGGGAGTGCCGACCCAAGATGGCAACCCACTGCCTAGGCAGCAAACCACCATATCTCAACCACAACAATCCCAACCATACCAACCACCCATCTTCAAACCACAAACTGCTTTTCAAACTCTACCACAACCAACCCAATATGTTCAACCACAACAATATCAATACAGGAGGTTGAGAACGGGTATGACGAGGAGGATGAAGGCTGGATTCCTCCACAGCAGCAGCAATGGAATAGAGGTCGGGGACCTCAGCGAAGAGCGTAGCAACAACATCAGCAACCATAAGGTCAACAAGGGTACAACAATAATCATCATTATAATGGTGGAACTGAAGGCAATCAGTTGCGTCGCACTTCTAACTGTGGGAGTATGACGATTCGTCGCCCATTTACATTCCCGAAAATCTAGATACTCAGGTAGAAATTAGGTCTCAATTGATAGGAATATTAACTCAATTTAGAGGGTATAAAACTGATGATCCATATAAGCATTTGTATGAGTTCATAGCCATAGCAAATGCCAATATCCCTAGGAACACCAGCAGAGATATTTTTAGGTTAAGATTGTTTCCTTTCACTTTAAAGGACAAAGCCAATTATTGGTTCACCTCTTTACTGCCTAATAGTATCACTACATAGGATCAGCTTAAAGCTAAGTTTTTACAAGAGTTCTACCCGGCGAGTAAGTCTACTAAGATTAGACGTGCAATTCAATATTTAAAACAGAAACCTGGGGAGGCGTTTCACGAGGCATTTGAGCGTTTGAAGGAGATGATGAGGTCCTGCCCACATCACGAAATTCCAAAGTGGCGGTTAGTAAGATTATTCTTTGAAGGGGTGAGTGAAACACATCAAACAATGATAAATGGTTCATCAAGTGGAACATTTATGTTGCAAGAGCCGGAGGATGCATGTAGATTCTTGGAGCAGTTAAGTTTAGGATCAAAGGCCAGTGGATCCATGAACAATAACACGGTGTATGTAGCGAACATCGAAGCCGACAACAAGTGGAAGAGAGAAATTCAGAGTGAGTTGAATGCTGTTACTAAGAAATTCAATCAGATGCTCATGAGGTTTCAGAAAGAGAAGGGAGCTTATGTATTACATGGGCAAGTCGTTTGTAATACATGTGGTGAAGTAGGACACAACCACGGTGAGTGCTTAGTGACACACAAGGAAATCAGCTAGGTGCACGGATATGGTCAATTTCATAACATGCCTCGACCATTTAGGCGCAATCAGCAGATGGATGTGAGGTAGCCACCAATAAGGCAGCAGAATGTACAACCAGCGCCTCAAGCAGGAAGTATGAACATTGGCACAAAGAAGATTTACGAAATGCTTCTCAAACTTAAAGAAACCAAAGATTCCAATACGCAAGCAATTTTAAAGCTGGGAGATTTGCTTACAAAGTTGGAAAAGGAGAAGGAACAAGAGAAAGTGCAACTATCAAAGATGCATGTAAATGAAGTTATTACTCTCCGAAGTGGAAAGAAGGTGGATAATAAAGTTACAGCTCCACCAGCAGAAGAAGATAGTGATGTCGAGATTGTGTTCGATGAAAAAGAGGAATTAGAAAAAGAGAAGAAAAAGGGAAAAGATAAGGAGCAACAAAAAGAAATTACGAGTAACTGAGAAAAAGGAGAGACAAGTGGAACTGCGCCTTTTCCCGCGGCATTGGAAAAGCCAGAGAAAAGACCTTATGAAAAGAAAGGACCACATGCGATGATATGTGGGAGCTGTTCAGCCAAATTAAAGTCAATATTCCGTTAGTCAAGCTCATCAAGGAGGTCCCTGCCTATGCGAAGTTTTTGAAAGATATGTACATCCATAAGAAGCATATATTGTCGCATCTTCCCAAGAAGATTGAGTTGACTGAGTATGTCAGTTCAATAATTATGGACCTGTTACCACCCAAGATGAAGGATCTAGGAGTGCCTCTCATTTCTGTTGATTTGGGTGATGTTAATATTAAAAAGGCCTTGTTAGATCTAGGTGCGAGTGTGAATATTTTGCCAGGTCAGCTGTTCGATTAGCACGAGTTCGGTACCTTGAGGCTTACGGATGTGATTTTACAGCTTGCCGATAAGTCTACAAAGATCCCAAGAGGAATGCTCTCAGGTGTTATCATCAACGTTGGGAATTTTTATTACCTAGCTGGTTTCTTGGTTCTGGATACCCGTCAAGCCGTCCATGGAGAACAACCCACCATCATTCTTGGACGACCATTCTTGGCCACAGCAAACTCGAATATCGATTGCCGTACAGGGGAGATGGGGATATCATTTAGGCACCAACAGACCAAGATTAACATTTTCAATGCCAAAGGAAGTGCGATAAATGAGGAAGAATGCTTTCAGGTTGATATCATAGACGAACTGGTGCTACAATACACACCTGATGTTTTGCAACAAGAAGCAGTGGAAATTCCTGAGGAAAGCGATTCTGAGCAGAAAAATCAAGAAGAAGAAAAGGAGAAAGATGTGAAGAATGAAGAATGTGCACAAATTGAGAAGTTGCCAACGGAGATCCCGAAAACACTGAAGCCTTCTTTACAGGAGCCACCAATTTTAGATTTGAAACCGTTGCCAGCTCATCTTAAGTATGCGTTTTTAGGAAAAGAAGATACTCTACCAGTAATTTTGCCAGCCGATCTAACAAATGAGCAGAAGGAAGCTTTGCTTAAAGTCCTATCTAAGCACAAGGAGGCCATCGGTTGGACAATTGCAGATTTGAAGGGGATCAGCCCCACGACATGCATGCATCGGATCATAACGGAAGAAGGATCAAAACCAGCTAGAGATACTCTGCGCATGCTCAACCCAAATTTAAAGGAAGTTGTCAAAAAAGGAGGTTTTGAAATGGTTAGATGCGGGAATCATATATCCAATCTCTGAAAGTGAATGGGTCAGCCCAATGCAAAATGTACCAAAGAAATCAGGAATTCCTGTGGTAGACACCAAGGACGGTGACAAGGTATCCACGAGACCCGTGACTGGATGGAGAGTATGTATAGATTACCGGAAACTTAATGCTGCAACCTCTAAAGACCATTTACCGTTGCCGTTCATCGATCAGATCGTGGAAAAGTTAGCCGGGCAAAAATATTACTGTTTCTTGGACGGTTATTCAGGATACAACCAGATTACCATTTAACCAGAGGATCAGGCTAAAACGACACTTACCTGTCCCTATGGCACTTTCGCATTCCGAAGGATGTCATTCGGCTTGTGCAATGCCCCAGCCACATTTCAAAGGTGTATGATGGCAATATTTTCAGACATGATTGGTGACGCACTGGAAATCTTCATAGATGATTTTTCGGGTTTTGGGTCGACATTCGATGGGTGTTTGAATCAGGTAGAGAAGGTATTAGAACGATGTGTGGAGTCGAACCTGGTACTTAGTTGGGAGAAAAGCCATTTTATGGTTAGGGAAGGAATCGTTTTAGGTCACGTAGTTTCTGAGAAAGGATTTTAGGTGGATCGAGCTAATGTTAATGTTATTTATACATTGCCACCGTCGAGATCAGTGAAGGGGGTGTGATCATTTTTAGGTCACGCAGGATTTTACCGAAGGTTCATCAACGACTTCAACACTATCTCAAAGCCCCTTTGTGGTCTTCTTTTGAAGGATGCACCATATAATTTTGATGAGGATTGTGTCAAAGCATTCAACATCCTTAAAAATAAATTGGTCGGAGCTCCTATCTTAAGACCTCCTGACTGGACCCAACACTTCGAAATCATGTGCGACGCTAGTGATTACGCTGCTGGTGCAGTATTAGGACAAAAGGTTGACCGGAAACCAGTAGTCATCTATTACGCTAGTAATACTTTTTCGAAAGCTCAGTTGAACTATACAACCACAGAAAAGGAATTACTTGTTGTAGTTTTTGCTTTAAATAAGTTCAGATCCTACATTTGGGGATCAAAGGTGGTGGTCTATACAGACCACAGTGCTGTCCGTCAATTACTCGCAAAAAAGGAGTCCAAGCCAAGATTGATAAGGTGGATATTACTACTTCAAGAATTCGATATGGAGATCAAAGACAAGAAATGAACGGAGAATGTGGTAGCAGATCATCTTTCCCGCTTACCAGCAGAAGGTTTAGAAGCTGGCATCAAAGACACATTTCCGGATGAACAGTTATTGGAACTTACTGGGGCTCTATGGTACGCGAATTATGTTAACTTTCTAGCAAGAGGAGCAATGTCGTCACATTGGACGAAACAACGACAGAAGCAGTTCCGAACCTACGCAAAGAGGTTCATTTGGGATAACCCTGATCTTTTTAAGGTAAGAGAAGACCAAATAATCCGTCGGTGTGTGCCCGATAATGAAATCAATGATGTGCTGGAGCATTTCCATGCATCAGCCTGTGGAGGACACTTTAGTGGAAAGAAGACAGGATACAATGTTTTAGAGTCCGGACTGTATTGGCTGACTATCTTTAGGGATGCCCACAAAACCGCCAAGGAATGTTTGAATTGTTAGCAGCTAGGGAGTATTTCAAAGAAGGACCAAAATGCCGCTAAATCCGATTTTAGTGGTGGACATCTTCAATGTTTGGGGAATTGCCTTCATGGGTCCTTTTCCCGCCTCACATGGGTATGTGTACATATTGGTAGCTGTCGATTATGTCTCAAAATGGATCGAAGCCAAAGCCACTCGCACCAATGATCATCACGTGGTTTGTAAATTCGTTAAAAAGAACATTTTCACTCGACACGGAGTTCCACGAGTCATCATAAGTGATAGGGGTCGCATTTTAAGAATTTCAAGTTTGGGCGGCTGTTGAAACATTACGGGGTGAACCATCGAACTGCAACACCTTATAACCCACAAACGAGCGGTCAAGTAGAAGTGTCTAATCGGCAGATCAAGGAAATTCTTCAGAAGACGGTTAGAACAGACCAAAATGATTGGTCGCAAAGATTGGATGACGCACTCTGGGCATACAGAACCGCCTATAAAACACCGATTGGAACTACACCTTATCGGTTGGTTTATGGGAAAGCCTGTCATTTGCCTGTGGAACTAGCCAACCGGGCACTATAGGCGATCAAACAAGTCAACATGGATTATGATACAGTTGGAAAAGAGCAGAAGTTGCAGCTATCTGAATCGGAAGAATTGCGAGGTGAAGCTTACGAGAACGCAGCCACATACAAGTCAAAAATGAAGCGGTATCATGATGCCAAGCTCAAACTGAAGACTTTCATGGCAGGGCAAAAGGTGTGGCTCTACAATTCTAGACTGAAAATGTTCCCTGGGAAGTTAAGAAGCAAGTGGAATGGGCCGTACCAACTCGTCAGTGTAACAAAATATGGTGCAGTGGAAATTCGAGATCTCAAGGGGGACCACCATTCAAGGTCAATGGGCATAGGCTTAAACCCTACGTCACTGCAGGCACATTCCAGAAGCTGGAAGTGGAAACGGTAGAGTTTGTAATTGACAATCCCGAATATACCGAATAGCCAGGTAAGTGCATGTCCGGCTGAAGACGTTAAACTTAGCGCTTGTCGGGAGGCAACCCAATCATCATGTGTTTAATTTGCATTTTAATTAGTATTTAATTGTATTTACTTGGTCACGGCAAGAAAATAATAAGTGTGGGGTCGTTTTTGGAAATATTGCAGCACCACGACGCGGGGTTTTAGGATCCGCGCCGCACGTTCTGAGTTTTAGCGATTGTTAATAAGTCAGATTTTCTACGCGACGCGGATAGAAGCATCACGCGCCGTGGCCTTATCTTAATTTGAATTTAGAGATAATCACTAAAATAGAGTTTGAAAGCAAACCCGATTGCCCCATACTTGTATAAATCTAAATTTGATTAAATTAGTGCTTTTCTGCTGTCGATCATTCATCTTCGCATCCCATTCATCTTCATCTTCATCTTGCATCTTAATAATCCAAGTTCTTCTGATTTCTATCTTTTTCTTTAATGTCTTGGATACCATGAAAATCATCCATATTCTGCAATGTAGTAGTCGAGTGCCGAAATTGATGATGTAATTGAGTTTAGGATAGTGTATACTACAAAACCCAGTATTTAGAATCAAAAAATTGGTATGAAAGAATGTTTAATCGTTGATTCTGTTTTGAACTCATACGCCGCGCTGCGGAGCATCGCAGTGCGCGACGTGGTATATGAAGGTTCAAACAGCGCGACGCGGCCTTTCTGGCCCACGCCGCGGCGTACGCTGAACAATGACTTATTTTCGGTTTTGGTACACTTTTGCAGGCAACAATGTCTTCACACGGGAGCTTAGAATCACTCAACTGGAACTCAATAACTACGGGAATTGATAGGGTTCTTGGTGCCAGTTTCTACAATCGTAGATCAATTCACCATCATAAGCGGATTCTTCCCTCCCGAACGGTCAACTAGGAGTTAACCAAAGACTCGGGCATTCTGGAACACATTCAAGACTGGTTAGTACAAGGGGGTTATGAGTAAGGTAAATTGACATATACTTGTCAGGCAATCGAGAACGCGCTTCAAATAGACGAGCCCATTTATCGCGAGGTATTCCTATAATTCCTCACGAGTTACCACTTCGATCACAAGCAGACCGGGATGGACACTGAAGAGACGGTCAGATTTCGACTGGGGAATCATGACCGCAGCTGTAGTTTGAGAGAGTTTGGGTACAGGATTGGGTTGTACACGGAGGAGGAATCACATGCACCAGCATTCGGGACATTCCATAGATGGGCCAGCTGCACCGCTGGCGAGTCATGCTCACCCGTCGATTACTGGAGCACCATATCATCTACTCGGTACCACGAGAATACCGTACGGGAGAGCTTCATGCATTTGCCGGCACATCGGATGTTGCACCGGTTGATTTCTACTATGTTGTGGCCTCGCACGGATGAGGAACGGGTTTTGCCTCGCGAGTTACATCTCATGTGGGCAATAACACGAATGCTCGAGACCTGCAATATTCCTTACTTTATCACGGATTATTTCAAGCAGTTGACCGACGCACCCTTGAAGTACATTGCATTAGGCAGGGGACATTTTGTGACGCGCTTGGCGCACTCGTACGGGCTTTTGTCAGAATATAACATCGGTGAGCTGACGGTTATTCATCCGATCCCATTTAGCCCACTGCTTACCACTTCGCGGGATGTCATCTACGTGGATGACGGGGTTACTTTTGTGGACTGCATGCCATTCCCCGTGTTACGATCCGAGCCATCAACATCCAAAAAGCGATCGAGAGCGACAATTAGTGTGCCCCGCGGTCTCGCTCCTGCCACCATGGAATCTCGGTTCTTAGCTGACGAAGTAAAGGCGGTCCAAAGAGCCATGCACTCTCACAAATTGGAGCACCAAGTACAAGCTATGGCGATGCATGAGGTTGACCGAAGGACGAAGAACACTCAAGCCCAACTCCTTTGGCTTTCCGAGTGTATGATCAATTTCATCAATGGAGCCCGAAATCCCATTCCAAGACCTCAACCACCACTAGTTGAGGAGGACGAATACGAGCCGATGGAAGAAGAGGAAGAGCAAGAGGAGGGTGAAGAAGATGACACCGCGCAAAACTGAAGGGGTTCGTGTAATTATGTTTTGACTTTTAATACATTAGGTTCCAATTTTTAGGGTAGGTTAGAAGTTGGATATTTTGTTAATGATCCATAGGATCACATGTTTAGGAGCATAAATAAGCCTTATGGAATTAGTAAAAGTACTGATTTTAGGTAAATCTTGTGTTGAATAACTTTTACGAGTGTTTGAATTTGGCTTAACTTTCTGAAATTACCGCACCGCGGCACCCTTATAGGACGCGACGCAGTCATTTCCAACTTGACGGTACTTTGGGCATCTCATAATTACCGTGACGTGCGCACTTCCATCACACGCTGCGGTCATCCGCAACACATAACAAATTAATTGTTGTGCATTTTTTGTTTGCATTTAATGTTTCTGTGAGTGATGCATATAATACCTGAGTGGAGAATCTGAGGAGGGATTGTTTCAAACAAGTGTGGGTCACCGTGCCCCCTCCACTTGCCTTGATCACCGGCGTGTTTTACTGATGTGCTACAACTCCTAGAAATCTGTAAATCTGAATTGTGGAAAAGATCGTGTTTTTGTACCTGTGACAATCAAGTACCATCAAGCAACCAACCGTCAAAGGGGTAACTCTTTCTCCCTAGTTTTGAAATATTTTATGTACAACGGGGATGTTGTACAGTTTTAAGTGTGGGGTGTGGACGGTCGAAAGAGTGTTTTTGAAATTTTTGCATAAATGAGTCATTTTCAAAAATTTTAGCAATTTTTCAAATATTTAATAGATTGTAATTTTCAAACGAATAGTTTTGAGCCGTTTTGGGGTTTTCGGCATACCGAACCTATCGGCTCGAATTGGTCGATTTCTTGTTTTTTTTCGACAAATTACCACCTATGGTTTCTTAATCGCACATGTAGCTACCTAGTGGTCTATTCAATTTAGCGAAAACAACAAAAATTTCAAAATTTTGTGAATTTGGGTCGAAATTAGGGTTCTTCAGGTTTTTGCTCGATTTGGTGGCTTTGTAGCTTGTTTTCCGTGAAATTGACAGAGGGCTTTTGTTAGTTATTAGTCTAGGATGCTATTGGAGTGTTCAATTTGATAAAAACAGGTCAGATTCGAAAATCAAGAAATTTAGGGTTCGTAATTGGGGGTGTTTGACCCAATGAGAAATTAGGGCAATTTTAGCTTGTTTTTCTGAAATTAAACTTAGGGCTTTTGTTAGTCTCTAGTTTAGGAACATATTTGTGCAATCAATTTGAAAAACAGAGTAAAATTGAAAAATCGAAAATATGGGGCTTTTCGTGCATACTCGCGATGCGGACAAATTCATTTGGCACCGCGGACCTTCAACTTTTGGTCGATCGACACCGGATTTCATCAGGACTACGCGTCGTGGCCTTGACAATTCGGCGTTGCGGATACTGGGAATCAGCAAGGACAACAACTCGCAATATAATTTTCCTTTGTGTATTTTGCAATTTTTAATAGGTTTGTTAGTATCTTGCCAAACTGTGACTGCTGCACCAACTGATGGAGTTGCATAACACAAGTGTGGGGTCCCGACAATCAAGCAATTCGCCATTCCAAAAAAGGGTAACTCTTTCTCCCTTGTTTTGAATTATTTTGTACAACGTAGACGTTGTACGGTTTTAAGTGTCGGGTGTGGACGGTCAAAAGAGTGTTTTTTTGAAATTTTTGCGGGAAGTGATCAATTTTCAAAATTTTTAGCAAATTTTCAAATTTTTAATAGATTGTAATTTTGAAACGAATAGTTTTGAATGTTATAGCATTGGTGTAACGCCCCGGTTTTTCCCGGTACGTTTATTTATTTTATTTAATTAATATGTAACATTATATTAATCTACTTAATTAAGATATGATTAATTGAAAGATTGGGCTTATAATTATTTCCATCTTTTAATCATATAATTAAGTTTATGGGTTTATAGCCAAACCCAATTAGAGCCTAAATGTTCTTCTAGCCCAAAGGTATAAGGGTTTAGCCCATTAATCTAGTATATTAGGGCTCAAAACTCTAATCTCCTTCATTTTCCATCTCTCCCTCCTCCCTCGCGGCTCTCTCTCCCTCCCCCCTCAAAGCACTCTCTCTCCCCCTCTATATCTCTCTTTATTCCCGGATTTGAGAACACAGCCGCAGTGTTTGGACGATTCCCGGAGATTGAAAGGTTGGATCGCCACGAAACTTTAACCGAAGGTTCCCAAGACATATATGAAAGTTCTGACTGAAGGTATTTTGATTTCAAGGTATATATACTTCGTTATGAATTTCGCAACATAACCTAGGGTTTCTGTCAGATTTCACTGCTGAGTCTCCCTTCATATAAAAATCATATCTCGAGTTCTAGGACTCAAATAGACCCAATACCAGTGCCAAAAGTTCAAAAATTGAGTTGGGTAACTTTCTTGAAAGTCACTCTCCCTGATAAGGACTTTATCTATGGGGAACAACAGCGTCTTTTCTGTTAGGTCTAATCCGGGTCGTCTGTGATATGTCACATTGTTTTTATCATTACTAGGGCTTGGGAAATGATACATAGTGATTCCAAGTTCCCACATGTACATTACATATTGAATTAAAGATCTGGATAAGATGAGTTGCTAATTCGTATTATAACTTGGTTAGAATGGATCCACACTCCAGATCAATGGACAGTCACCAGCTTATGCTGATTCTGTGATTGTCCACATTGTGATTTTTATATACAGAGCTTAGGAAACTCGTTTTAATCGGTTCCAACTCTGAGACTTGTATTTATGTGTCTATTGTTCCTCTGATTTTTGGTTGGGGCTAATTCCACCCACAAGTTGGGTATAATTGGCCAACACCACCTGACTGTCCGTCTGAAGACAACAGTGACATGTCTTTTTGTAAATTTTATATCTCTTTCATCCTTTGGAGTTTGGAGGATTTCTTTATGGTTCTGGAAACCTAAGTCATTGTATTTTATTGTAATTCAGTCTTGAATAGCAGGTCTGTTTTAGAGACTTTGCTGTGATTACTCCTTTCTCATTCCTTAGCTTCACAACTTCATCCTTCTAACCTTTAGTCTTAATTAGGTGAAGTGTTGAAGTTTGCACAAGCTTGGTAGCCATATATTGACTTCTATCTATTATATAACTCACTCAAGGTGAGTTCTCTCACACCGTTGTATTGATGTTTGTGTTTACTAGTTAGCTCGTGTGTGATTGTTTAGATTTATTATTTAAAGCATGCTATATTATTATTATAAATCGTACATGTGCACTGTATGTAATTGATTATTACTATGAGGGGTAGTTAGGTAAGATCACCAACGTTATACTCTTTATGAGGTGCGGGGATCGGGGCCAAAGGATACAGGATTTACCCGGTGCGGCTCAAACCTACAAGTCCGCCCTATTTTATATAAGCACTGATTCGTTCTTTGCTTAGTTTTTATAATTATAATTGGAAATGGATTAGGGCTGGTAAATGTGAATATTAATATGATGTTTGTGTTTGAATTCACTAAGCTTTTGCTTACGGTTTCCCTAAACATTTTGCAGGTGTTAAGATCAGGGAGGTTCAGGTTTGATTGGAGCACCGGGATTGCCACTACTAGGAGTTTTATTTATTTGGGACTATGACATGTTATGCTTCCGCACTTTACTTTAGTATTTTGCCATGTTTTGGGTTTGAGCTACTTATTTATTTTGGAAACTTATAACTATTTTTATAAAAGTTATCTTTGAAAGTTAAAATATTTTGCGAAAAATTCTGGGTGTTACAAGTTGGTATCAGAGCACACGTTTGAGGGAACTAGGCATTCTTAGGAATGTTCTAGACTCAAATTTGAGGCTCGTAAAAATTTTATTTCCTTTAAAAATATTCTCCTTAAAAGAATTTCTTAAGACTTTTGAGGACTAGTAGTGGAAGATCCCGTGGTGTGTCAGTCAGCCAAGTAAGCCTTGTTTCTTAAATTCTTATTTCGATAGATTGTTATATCTTGAGTTGTTTATTATAAGTTTTATCTGCAAACATATCTTTAATTAGCCTTAAATTGTTAGATTTCACCCATCTTAGTAATATCATGTGAGAGAGTTGTTTAAATAAACGGCTAGAGCAAACTGGAACATTTGAAACTAGACACGAATGCGAGATTGGAACTTGTGTGGAAGGTAGTAGAAGGGCCCCTACTATTTGAAGCACCGGTGCCGATCTCGGGTCGGGGCAAGGTTGAAAATGTCTGGTGAGCTGAGTGTTTCAGTCTTCCTAGGAAAATAGAGGGTGAATAACTCCTAATAATCTCTTTATTCTGCGAATATAGATGGCTCCGACTACTCGTCTTAATCAGACCCAAATGGGGCAAGTTAGGGAACTCATCGCTGAAGAATTCAACAATGCCTTTAACGAGCTCATTCCGAATGTCACTACTAACATAATTACCCAAGTTCGTGCTCTCTTGGATGAGCACCTCGCAGCTGTTCACGGAAGAGCTTTACCCGCTCCGCCTGTTCGCGACTCAGCCTATTATTTCGAGAAGTTCTCTAAGTGCCACCCTCCATAGTGGAATGATGATTTGAATCCAGTGGAGGCTGAACATTGGATTGCCGATATCGAAAGCACTCTCATGACTTGCGTGTACCCAGATCAATTCAAGGTTGTTGTTAGTATGAGCCAACTTAGGAAGAAAGCGAATACCTGGTGGAAAACTGTTACGACATTGATGACTGAAGAGGAGCTGAGAGCCATGACTTGGGCCCAGTTTGTGAAGAGGTTTGAGAGGCAGTATGTGCCTAAGGTGGAGCAGCAGCGGATGCAGCAGTAGTTTATGACCTTTGAGCAGACTACGGAGTGCGTGTCGGATCTGAATGCTAAGTTCCTGGAGATGATGTCCTTCTGTCCCTCATTTGCCGGAGATGAGGTGTGGTTGGTTAGTAGGTATAAAGATTCCCTACGTACGGAGATACGGGAGTTCGTGAGCATGCAGGAGTTCACGACATTGTCAGCTATCAAGGATGCCGCTAGGAGGAGGGAGATTGAGCTACAGACCCAGCAGCACAAGAGGAAGACAGACAACGCCCTAACCAAGACATCCGGGGATGCACATAAGAAGCAGAAGAACAGTGGGAAGACGAGATACGAGTATAGGCCGTCTGCGGGACAGGACGACAAGAGTCGGTTAGTATGTTACAACTGCAAGAAGTCGGGTCATCATTGGAAGCATTGTAAGTCCTCAGTAGTGGTGGCATCACCACAGGTTCCTTCTACGATTCCTACCTGCTTTAACTGCAACGAGAAGGGACACAAGAAGCCTGATTGCCCGTAGTACAAGAATGGTGGTGGAGGCGGGGGTATGAAACCCGCGAGTGGCATCGTCATCTAAAGGACCTGCCATGGTGACACAAGGACGTGCTCACCAGCTGACTGCGGAGGAGCCGGCTATTACCGCAACTATGGCAGGTAAATTTCCCTTTTCTTCATTCTCCTTCACTCTTGTATTGTTTAATTTGATGATAGTTTTAAAGTTTGTCTATGTATTTATATGTTGTGAATTAGGCACTTATTTGTTAGACTCCAAGCCCGCTGCTGTTATGTTCGACAGCGGTGCTACTCATTCTTTCGTATCTCGCACATTCATTAATCGTTTGGGGCGTAGTATCGGGAAATTGGCTTGCCCAATGGTTATCGAGGTTGCCGATAACCATATGATTTATGTCACCGATGTGTATCGGGGCTGTACTCTCGAATTTTTCGGGGTTGAATTCCCTATTGATCTTATCCCCATTGCGATGAGGGATCTTTGTGTTATCGTGGATATGGATTTGCTGGATGCGTTTGATGCGGAGATCCATTGTCGTAAGAAACAAATCCGTGTTCAAAACCCTAAGGGTGGAGAACTTATCATTCAGGGAGATACTCCTTGCTTGGCTATCGCTTCTTGTTCTTCTGCCAAAGTACTTAATGATGTACCGGTCGTTTCAGACTTCAGCGATGTTTTTCCGGAGGAACTTCCTGGTTTGCCCCCTATTCGGCAAGTGGAGTTCCGCATTGAATTATTGCCGGGTGCGACTCTGATAGCTAAGGCCCCATACCGGTTGGCGCCACCCGAAATGAAAGAACTCCAGGAACAACTTCATGAATTAATTAATAAGGGTTTTATACGGCCTAACTCTTCACCATGGGGAGCTCCTATTCTATTTGTCAAGAAGAAAGATCGCACCCAGCGTATGTGTATCGATTACAGGGAGCTGAACAAGCGCACGATAAAGAACAGATATCCGCTACCACGTAATGACGATCTTTTTGATCAGCTACAGGGAGCATCTTGGTTCTCCAAGATTGATTTACGGTCTGGTTACCACCAGATGCGAGTTCGGGAAGAAGACATTGAGAGGACCGCATTCCGTACTCGCTATGGGCATTATGAGTTCGTGGTGATGCCTTTTGGGCTCACCAACACACCCGTTGCTTTCATGGACCTCATGAATCGGGTGTGTAGTTCGATGCTTGACCGCTCTGTTATTGTGTTCATTGATGACATATTAGTGTACTCTAAGACCAAGGAGGAGCATGAGCGACATCTTCGGGAAATTTTAGAGACTCTTGCGAGAGAAAAACTTTATGCTAAATTCTCGAAGTGTGAATTCTGGTTAGATGAGGTTCAGTTTTTAGGGCATGTGGTGAACAAAGAAGGTATCAAGGTCGATCAAGTGAAAGTGGAAACAGTTAAGCAGTGGGAGGTTCCAAAAACCCTTTTCGAAATTCGTAGCTTTTTGGGTTTGGCCGGTTACTACCGTAGATTCATAGAAAATTTCTCAAAGATTGCGTTACCACTTACCCGACTAACCAAGAAGTCAGAGAAGTTTGTGTGGGGTCCGGAGCAACAAGCGGCGTTTGATGAGTTGAGATCACGATTGAGTGATGCTCCGATCTTGGCCCTAATTGATGGAATGGAGGATATAGTAGTTTACTGTGACGCATCACTTCGGGGTTTTGGTGCAGTGTTGATACAGCGAGACAGGGTTATAGCCTACGCCTCCCGACAACTAAAACCCCACGAGCAAAACAACCCCACTCATGACTTGGAGCTGGGGGCTGTTGTATTTGCCCTCAAGATTTGGAGACATTATCTCTATGGGGTAAAGTTTATTGTATATACCGACCATAAGAGCTTGAAGTATCTGTTCGATCAGCGAGATCTGAACATGAGGCAGATCAGATGGCTGGATGTGGTGAAAGACTATGACTGCGAAGTTCACTACCACCCTGGTAAAGCTAATGTGGTGGCTGATGCTCTCAGTCGCAAACCGACTACCGAGCCTATTCGAGCCAAGTGCCTCCGTATGACGATGATGTCGCCCTTGCTAGACTTGATTTGTGACGATCAAAAGACGGAAATAAACATCAAGCGGGAGAAAATCGAGAATGAACTGCCTAAGATGGAACTAGATGGGCGGGGTTTGCTGACTCGCCATGGTAGAGTTTGGGTTCCATATATACAGGAGGCAACCGGAAAACCCTAATGGAGGAAGCTCACAAGTCTAAATTCTCCATACATCCGGCTGCTACCAAAATGTATCTAGATCTTCGAGAGGGTTACTGGTGGCATAGAATGAAGAATATTGTAGCCCAGTATGTGGAAGAATGTATGACCTGCCGGAAGGTCAAGGCCGAGCACCAGAAACCGCATGGGAAATTGCAACCTTTAGAGATTCCGGAATGGAAATGGGAGCATCTGACCATGGATTTCATCACTAAGTTTCCTAGGACTGCCCGTGGAGCTGATACTATTTGGGTGATTGTCGACCGTCTGACTAAGAGCGCTCACTTTTTGGCCATAAAGGAGAGCTCATATGCGAAGAAGTTGGCCGAGATATTTGATCGAGAGATTGTCTCATTGCATGGAGTGCCCGTTTCTATTATCTCCGACCGTGACACTCGATTTACTTGTCAGTTTTGGCAGAAATTTCAGGAAGAGATGGGTACACGATTACACTTTAGCACAGCCTTCCACCCGCAGACAGACAGGTAGAGTGAGAGGACGATTCAAACACTGGAAGACATGCTTCGGGCATGTGCGGTCGATTTTGGGGGTAGCTGGGATGATCACCTGTATCTAGCCGAGTTCTCCTATAACAACAGTTATCACTTAAGCATTAAAATGCCCCCGTATGAAGCTTTGTATGGAAGGAAGTGTAGAACGCCTGTTTATTGGGGTGTGGTAGGGCAGAGGGTACTTGGGAGTACCGAAATCGTGCGGCAAACTACGGAGAAGATATAGGTGATACGAGACCATTTGGCCACGGCGAGGAGTCGTCAGAAAAGCTATGTCGACAAAAGACGCTCCGACTTTGAATTTCAGGTGGGAGATTCCGTGTTGTTAAAGGTCTCTCCTTGGAAAGGCGTGATTCGTTTCCGGAAGCGGGGAAAGCTAGGACCACGATTCATTGGCCCTTATAAGGTCGTTGCTCGCGTTGGGGAGGTGGCCTATCGCTTGGAGTTACCTGATGAGCTTAGCCTGATCCATGACACTTTCCACGTCTCTCAGCTACGGAAATGTGTTGTTGATGATACCACGGTGGTACCTTTGGAGGATATCCAGATTGATGAGCGTCTCAACTATGTTGAGCAACCAGTTGCAATTTTAGATCAGGAAACAAAGACCCTTCGGAACAAAACTATAAATTTGGTTAAGGTTCGGTGGCGACATAGACGAGGTTCGGAATGGACGTGGGAACTGGAAGACGAGATGAGGGTTCGTTATCCGAATTTATTTGTTGGTGATGACTTCGAGGACGAAGTCCATTCCTAGTGGGGGAGAGTTGTAACGCCCCGGTTTTTCCCGGTACGTTTATTTATTTTATTTAATTAATTATGTAACATTATATTAATTTACTTAATTAAGATAGGATTAATTGAAAGATTGGGCTTATAATTATTGCCATCTTTTAATCATATAATTAAGTCTATGGGTTTATAGCCAACCCCAATTAGAGCCTAAGGTGCTGTTTGTTTTTGAAGAGGTAAAAGGTCTGCAGTCTGCGGACCACATCTGCAGACATCTGTAGCTGAAGAGGTAGACCAAATGTCTGCAGTCTACAAAAAGAAGACTGTTTGTTTTTTAAAAGTCTGCAGACTGTAAAATAAACTGAAATTTAATTAAACTGAAATTTTTAAACATAAGAGTTTTCAACATTGAAATTTAAACACCAATCAGGAACAATCAGTAGAACAAAATAATCAGGAACAATCAGTAGAAGCAATTTTCAGTAGAACAAATTAATCAGGAACAAATTAATCAGGAACAATCAATCAGGAACACCAATTTTAGATTCCAATTTCAGTTTTCGTATCCAGGAACAATCAAATCAGGATAACCAATTTAAGTTTACGGATTTCAATTGCAGAAGAACACCAATTTCAGTTTCTATTCCGTGAACAAAGCCCTAGAAGCCGACTGATTTGAGATTCCATTTTCATGTTATCGGGATTGAAAAAAAAAGAAAGATACATACCTGTGTGCAGCGACAGCGACCAGAGGAGGAATAACGAACCGCCGGAGGTGCGCAGGTGGGAGGAAGAAGAAGCGCCGGTGACAACGCATAGTAATATCAAGTATTTTAGGCGTTGTTGAGCCCTGTTCTTGATAAAATTATATCAAATATGTCTGGGTATTCTCACTTTTCGTGCCAGGACTTGTTTGGAGAAAAAGAATAGAAACAGGGACTAAAAGCGTGCAAAACGAAGAAGTTGGGAAGGAATGAAAAATCAAGAGAACTCGTACGCGCGCCGCGGGAATCAACCATGCGCGACGCGGGCTTAAGGCGGTGGAACACATTCAAATGCCGAAGAAACGGGGAAAAGATAAGTACGCGCGCCGCGGATTTCACTTCTGCGCGGCGCGGTTGCGGGAAATTTGCAAGTATAAATAGATGCATTTCCAGCCGAAAACCCTAGCAAAGACCGGGTGTAAAATCGACCTTGAAGCTCTTTGACTCCAGGATTTCATTTCAGCAAGCTCACAATTGGTATTTTATGTTTTTGGATTTAATTTCCTTTTAGTAGTAAGTAGTTTTGTAGCTAAAGTGTTTGGGAGTGACAACCACTGACTTTGAGCACTTAGGTTTCTGTTTTAGAAACATTTGGTTACTGTTTTTGTGATTAGAATTCCGTTTTGGTGAATGAAATCATTTGGTTACATTTAATGTTAGTATTTCGGTGTTTTTGGATGTGTGTGTTTGGTTTTGATTATTGAATTGTGTTTGGACCTTGTTAGGACTGTTTTTCTTAGCTGAAATCAGTAGCTAATTAGGTTATTTTTTAAGCATTAAACCTTGGCTAGTAACTGTTCAGTAGGACTTTAACTAGTGGTTAGTTTATGCTTTGCTTGGTTTTGTTAGTTTGAATGCCTTTGATTGCTTCTGATTCAGAGATGTACTTCTGATTTCAGAAAGTGACTAGGTCATTTGGACATAGCTTAGCTTGGCTTGAGTGTTTGCTCATTGTCTCATTTGCTAGTGATTAGGAAAATAGAAACCAGATCCTCCGACTATAGCTGTGACACTATTAGTTGGTAATCTCTCATCTAGTCTAACCACGAAGCTCCTGTGGATCGACCCTGACTACCGCTATACTAGTGTGTGTGTGTTAGGTTTTCTCTTATTTTTGACCGCACGACGACCTCTGCGCGTGTCAGCCGGCAACCGGAGGAAGAGAAGGCGAGGGAGAGAAGGTGGAACTCGATGATGCGTGTTTTCTTTTAGGGCACAAATGCGTATTTTGTTTAGGGTACACAGGGAGTGTCGTGACTTGTTTTTTTGGAAGAGGTTAAAAGAGGGTATATTGCCACTTCTAGCAAAAGAGGACACGCAGACCTTTTAAGGTCTGCGGGCTGCGAAAAAACAAACAGTCTGCACACTCAAAACGTCTGCGCGCGTCTGCGAGTCTGAAGAAAAAAGAGTTTAGAAGCTCTTTTTATTAAAAACAAACAGCCCCTAAATGTTCTTCAAGCCCAAAGGCATAAGGGTTTAGCCCATTAATCTAGTATATTAGGGCTCAAAACCCTAATCTCCTTCATTTTGCATCTCTCCCTCCTCCCTCACGGCTCTCACTCCCTCCCCCCTCAAAGCACTCTCTCTCTCCCTCTATATCTCTCTTTATTCCCGGATTTGAGAACACAGCCGCAGTTTTTGGACGATTCCTGGAGATTGAAAGGTTGGATCGCCACGAAACTTTAACCGAAGGTTCCCAAGACATATATGAAGGTTCTGACAGGAGGTATTTTGATTTCAAGGTATATATATTTAGATATGAATTTCGCAACATAACCTAGGGTTTCTGTCAGATTTCACTGCTGAGTCTCCCTTCATATAAAAATCATATCTCGAGTTCTAGGACTCAAATAGACTAAATACCAGTGCCCAAAGTTCAAAAATTGAGTTGGGTAACTTTCTGAAAAGGCACTCTCGCTAAAAAGGACTTTATCTATGGGAAATAACAGCTTCTTTGCTGTTAGGTGTAATCCGGGTCGTCAGTGATATGTCACTTTGTTTTTATCATTACTAGGGCTTGGGAAATGATCCAGAGTGATTCCAAGTTCCCACATGTACATTACATATTGAATTAAGGATCTGGAGAAGATGGGTTGCTAATTCTTATTATAACTTGGTTAGAATGGATATACACTCCAGATCAATGGACAGTCACCAGCTTATACTGATTCTGTGATTGTCCACATTGTGATTTTTATATCCAGAGCTTAGGAAACCCTTTTTAATCGATTCCAACTCTGAGACTTGTATTTATGTGTCTATTGTTCCTATGATGTTTGGTTGGAGCTAATTCCACCCAAAAGTGGGGTATAATTGGCCAACACCACCTGACTGTCTGTCTGAAGACAGCAGTGACATGTCGTTTTGTAAATTTTATATCTCTTTCATCCTTTGGAGTTTGGAGGAGTTCTTTATGGTTCTGAAAACCTAAGTCATTGTAGTTTATTGTAAAAAATATTTAAACCTATGCTTCTATTTTATATTTTGGAGTAATTCAGTCTTGAATAGCAGGTCTGTTTTAGAGACTTTGATGTGATTACTCTTTTCTCATTCCTTAGCTTCACAACTTCATCCTTCTAATCTTTAGTCTTAATTAGGTGAAGTGTTGAAGTTTGCACAAGCTTGGTAGCCATATATTGACTTCTATCTATTATATCACTCACTCAAGGTGAGTTCTCTCACACCGTTGTATCGATGTTTGTGTTTACTAGTTAGCTCGTGTGTGATTGTTTAGATTTATTATTTAAAGCATGCTATATTATTATTATAAATTGTACATGTGCACTGTATGTAATTGATTATTACTATGAGGGGTAGTTAGGTAAGATCACCAACGTTATACTCTTTATGAGGCGCGGGGATCGGGGCTAAAGGATACGGGATTTACCCGGTGCGGCTCAAACCTACAAGTCCGCCTTATTTTATATAAGCACTGATTCGTTCTTTGCTTAGTTTTTATGATTATAATTGGAAATGGATTAGGGCTGGTAAATGTGAATATTAATATGATGTTTGTGTTTGAATTCACTAAGCTTTTGCTTACCGTTTCCCTAAACATTTTTCAGTTGTTAAGATCAAGGAGGCTCAGGCTTGATTGGAGCACCGGGATTGCCACTACTAGGAGTTTTATTTATTTGGGACTATGACATGTTATGCTTCCGCACTTTACTTTAGTATTTTGTCATGTTTTGGGTTTGAGCTACTTATTTATTTTGGAAACTTATAACTATTTTTATAAAAGTTATCTTTGAAAGTTCAAATATTTTGCGAAAAATTCTAGGTGTTACAAGTTGGTATTTTTTAAGAAATACTATTTAGTTGTTATCATGCTATCGGTTTTGTCAAATAAGTTGAGTTTTAGGAGTTAGAAGATTGGAGTATTTTAGGATTGGAATTTAGGAAGGGCTATCAATCAGTGGCCTTTGTTGTTCGAGCCGGTAAGCCTAAAATGGGTGAGACTTATGCACCTTGCCACCTAAGATCGTCTGGTCTGGGATGGTATTTCTGAAAGCTCGCTACACGGACAACATCGAAAGTCATGGATAGTTCTTTAATGGCCTTTAGAATCTGAATGAGTACGTACACTCTTTTGTGGACAAAAAATTTGTAATCAAGAGTTCTTTAGAAAGACATGAATTCCAAAGAATATTCTGGTTATGTTTTCAAAAACTATTTCACTCTAACTCCTGGGGCAATAAGCTTTGAAATTGAACACATTCAAAAATGTTTGAGTGCTAGTTAAAATATGTTAAAAACTCTCTTGCTTGGGGACAAGCAAGGCACAAGTGTGGGGTGTTTGACAACGCCTAGTACTATAAAGTATTATAGACGTTGTTTAGCCGTGTTTTAGTTAATTTATTCATATTAATTGGCTAATATCACTTACTTTTGTGTCAATGTGCTTGGAAATTTTTTTAGTGTAAATGCAGGGGTTTTAGTACAATTCTTGAGAAGTTACGGAGCAAAACAGACGAGAAAAAGAATTCTGGACACATTAGCGTCGCTATCTTTTTAAGTTAGCGTCGCTAATGTTTGCAGGAGGGAAAATCTGCAAATTCAAATTTTGAACGACGCTAATGTCAAAAATAACATTAGCGACGCTAATTTACACATTAGCGACGCTAATTTAGACATTAGCGACGCTAATTTAGAAGCACATATTAGCGACGCTAATTTACACATTAGCGACGCTAATGTCAAAAAAACATAAAATCTCCGTTTTTGACTTTTAAATTCCAAAATTTTGGGCTTGGGACGACACGCGCGACGTGGGAAGAGCTAGGCCGCGACGCGGCAACCCTAATTTCGCACAACTATAAATACCGGAGTCCCGTCCGACTTTTAGACCATCCCAAGACGCGAAGGAGGGATCCGAAGGCACCATTTCGTCAGTTTTTCAATGGGAATAAATATTTTTGTTAGTAATTTAGTTTTTCCCTTGTTTTATCAACTCGGTATCAAGGTATTCCGCAATCGGTATTTCCGTCGATTACTCGATGTTTGTTTGGATTTATAGTTTCTGATTTCAGTAGTAAATAGTTGGTAGTTTAGATCTGATTTGATTGTTTGGATATTGGTTTGATGTTTGGTTTTGAATTATAAAGTAATCATTCGGTTTGATGTTATTTTGCATTATTGATGTTCGGATGTGTTTGATTGTACTAGATTGATTGTTTACTTTTGGATTCTGAATTTAGTTTCTGATTTCAGTAGGGAACTTTAGTCTAGGATTTGATTTGGGTTAGTTTAGTTCATTCTTGAGTTAGGTTTTGGAGATTGTTTTGATATTGTGTTTTGTGTTGGTTTTAGGGAAAGTAGAAACAATACCGCTGACTGTAGATTGACACTACAGTTGGTATTGTAACATCCCAAAATTTTTGAGTAAATTTAAAAATTTTTAAACGAAAACTTCAATATAAGAAAAGTCACTTAATTAATTTTCATAAAATTCCATAACTTATAAGTTTAATGAAAACATCCCAGGATTAACAAAAGTTAATGAAATCACAACATAGCGGAACATCCATTCAAAAACAGTCCTCTAATGAAGCAGCACAGTGTATACACGTCACGCCTTGCCATCCATGGTACCTGATGTACCTGAAACAGTAGTTTATATAGGGAAAGGGTAAGCACGGAGCTTAGTGAGTTCCTCAAAATACCATACGATCCATCACATAACATACAACACACAATAACCATTCATATGTCTGTGAGACTCACGGGCTATCCCTGTTCCGCCTGAAGACTCACGGGCAGTTCCCGTTCTGTCTTATCGCTCGCAGGATTTTCCCGTTCCGTCTAATGACTCGCAGGCTATTCCCGTTCCGCCTATTGGCTCGCGGGCTATTCCCGTTCCGCCTATTGGCTCGTAGGCTATCCCGTTCCGTCCACAAACAATCATTATCATAGCAATAATTCATATAATTATCATAACAGGTAAGATCACCTTAGTCTAACATATCTTCCTTCCTACGCATGCAATATCACCTATAGTATAATGAGAAGACTCACCTGATTATAGGTGACTATATCGTTTATCTTTCTCGGCTTTGTATTTCCTTCAACTTTAACTGTTAACATAATAAGAAATCTATCATTTCTTAATCCTTAACTATATTATAGTCGCATCATTAAACCCTTCAATAATTCCAATATGATACTCCATGATTTATCAAGTAAAGAACGGCCAGGTAGAAGATTAGATGGGGTGGCAGGATCCTTTCAGCATTTTAGCCTTTCGGAAAATCCAACAACCAGATCCCAAGTAATCGGCCTAGTCACCATCCTCGTAAGTAAATCAATCGGTATTATTTTCGGAAATTACGAATTGTTATAATAACGACATTTTAAGGTTTTTGTTTACTATTGTTAGAAATGAGTATAATATAACATATGTTATACTTATTAAATATTCTACTTCTTAACAAAAACTATTTTACAATACCTAATTAAGCTATAGAAAGGTTTGTAGTTACCTTATGAAAGTCGTCGAGATCTATAACTCCTTCGTTAGGCTTTTGAGCTTCCTTCCGCTCACTTGCTTACACTCTAGTGCTTAGAAACCTCTATATATTGGATTGAGATTTAGTTGTGTGGTTTATAAGATGTTTTGAGGGGTATTTATACTTGAATTCTTCAATAAAAAATGGCATGACACTTTTGACAAAAGATTTTAATAATATAACTTTGTTGAAATTAATACATTTTAGAATCAGTCTATTCAAGACTGGTTTAGCCGACTTTAAACCCATGAAATTCCCGTTTTTATTTGATATTCCAGAAATTTATCTCAATACCTTTCCAGGGATGTATTTTACGTATTTATACGATTTTTCTATGATTTATTATGAATTTTTGAAAACAGACTATCTAATCTGTCAATTCCGAACTAATCAGTAAAGATTGCATATGTTACCATAGATAATGTCATTTTCAAGCTTACTATTATTTTTGGTAATTTTACTAGACTCAATTTGTAAACTTTGTGCACTGGTTTGAGGTCCAAACGAGTTTTCTAGAATTAATTATGATTTTTCTAAAAACAACACAAAATGCTGATTTTCATATGAAATTGTAACTAAAGTTTTTCTTAGCTACCAATGATCATATAATTCCTAACAATCTTATTTTAAGTATATGTTATAATCAGGATACGGGTCTTACAAGTCTCCCCCACTTATTTGGATTTCGTCCCGAAATACGCATTCTCGAACGCCTCTATGTATTTCCCATCGAGTCCTTGTGTCCTTCAAAAATCCTCCTCGTCTTATTGCCGAAACTTTACAAGATTTAATTATTTTTCCCTTTCAACATTCACATACCTCTGTAATAATGCTTAAGGTCCTATTATTCTCATTCACTCCATACTTCTTTTCTTCTAATTACCCTAGATGTACAAAAAAACTCTAACTGTTTCTCACAGTCCCACACATCGACTTGACCGGCTACTATCTACAGTACATATTTAGTACTTTCTAATCTACCTATATACATAGTTAACCTAGTTAACTTGCAATACCTAATTTTAACACTATTTCGTATTTATATGAATTCGTTATATTTCAACACACATTTGCCTCAATTCAACATTTCTTTTAAATCCTTTTTGGCTAAATAAGTCTATTTTTATAGAATCTCCAAATTTTTGTGTTTCACCGAAATATAAAATTTACATCATCTTTTGTAAGTTTTTTTTTTTTTGGAGTACTGAACACTCTTTAAACTATTTCCATTATATGGAGACATAAAATTTTGTTTTATTTCAAAAGTCTCTTTATTATCTCGTTCTCACCAGAGTCAAGCAGGGAATTTTGAAAAAATGTCACTTGGGGTAGTGAGAAGTCGCATCTACTGTAGTTAGTTTGAATTTCGGTAATTAAAACGTGAGGTGTCCTTTCAGTTCCGTGTGTCCTTTCGGTTCCAGCTGCAAGATACTATATATACAGGTATGTAGTATCATTCATTTTCAGTCTCATCCTCTCTTATCACTAGTTTGTTCGTAAACGAACTCATATTTAAAGTCGAGTCATGGAAAACAGATCTTCAATGGGCGATCTGTCGAACCCTGGACCTGGTTTTCCGCAAGGAGAGGGTACTTCAAACCAAGCATTCTTAATAGAGTTTGGTGACTCTAACATTCTAGACATATATCATCCATACTTTGATTACCTTTCTAATGTTTTGTTTGATTTTGAATTATGGTACAGTCTTCTAGATATAATACCAATAGAGCATCTCCACGATGAGCCGGAAATTTTTCCCAAGTTGAACATTAACTCAGATGATCCGGTGCATGCATCTGACTTTGCACTTGATCAGACTCCATGCCTTCTACGAGGTTAAATTCTTTTGAATGATCCATTTATAAGTATTCTATTTTGTTTTATCATTTGACATGTGTTATTTGTAGACCCATTTGTGGATGGTCTAACTGAGTACAATCCATTCATGGACGTGCACCCAACAAGCAGTGAGTTTGTCCCCATGAATCAAGAATTCACGGCTGGTATTCAGGATGAGAATCAATTACAGAGGACTCATAACATAAATATTGAATTGAATCCCGAGTTTGGGGTTGGTTTTCAATATCAAGATCATCTTCGGTTGATTCAAAGGAATCTAGAAGTATTTCAGAATCCTGAGATTTTAGTTGAAAACCAACAATTAATACCGATAGAGGCCACTAATTTTGATGAATCAATGTCCATCTTTGGGTCAAAAAATCAGGATCATGTTCAAATGATCCAGAATGATAACAATACAATTGGATTTGAACCTTCTAGTTCAGAAAACATAGCAGGTGGCAGTGGAAGAGGTTTCAGACATTTATTAAGTAGGGAAATAATAGCTGAACACTTTAACGAACCAATTGAGAAAGCTGCGAAGGAACTCAACATTGGAACGACACAATTAAAAAACGCTGTAGAGAATTAGGTATCAATCATTGGCCCCAACGACAACTTACGAGTTTGCAAACCCTTATTGATCGTGCTGAGGTAAAGAACTACATTTTTTTTAATTCCTTTATATCATAAGGTTGAAATTACTAAAGTTATTTGTGCAACAGGAATTTGGTAACGATTTTTGCGATGCAGCAGAATTGTCGAGAGATTTAATACCCAACCTAAAGAAAGAAAAAGAAGCGATAATTGAAGGGTCACAATCGGGTCTAACAGACGGCACAAAGAAGCTAATACAAGCTGCTCATAAGGTTGTATTTAGGAAAAGAAAAATTCAGGAAAAGGGGGAAACTTCATCAAGAACTCATACACAGCAGCAATCTCTGCCATCTAATTCTGGTATGAGTAATATTAACCCTGGTTTACTCGAGTCTTCGAGTGAGGAGAATTTTTGAGGCTTTGTAGGTGACCTAGCCTGGTTTCCTCCTTCTTATAGCTACCCCCAACTGGTTCCGAATTAGAGTCCTTCCTCATCACTGCCCTACTTACACACGCCCCAAATGAGTCAATATTTAGCCCCTAATCATGCGGTTACAGGTTCCAACCCTATCGAGACCCCATACCTTGGAGCTCCTCCTCCAATAACTGAAAGCATACCACTTCCAAATCCTCGAGAATGTACAAGTCAACCTAATGATGACAAAGATTGGAGTGTAGAAGATCTTTTCTCGCTTCTTTCTGATTCTCCGGTTTAGGTTAGTAGTTCTGTAAACTTTTCTTAATGTATTAATATAAAGTTGTAGTAATGAATTAAATATATTGACGTGTTACTATAATTTTAATAATTTCATCGATTCAATATAATATTCATGTTGTTCCCTTAATTTCGTATTCCTCCCCCACTTTGACTAAAGTCCAAGAATGTTTATTCGATTTATAATTTTTTTTACGAGCCCTTACTCTCGAACAAAAACCAAGCCCACTCTGCTCAGCCAACAACTTGCATCAGGGGCAAACACCATCTCAATAAACATGTTTCGATAATGTAAAGACGTTTACATCAACCACCATATGTTACTCATCCGCTTGCGACCCTAGTCAACACCTCTATCGTCAGTTACCTCAATCACGAGCGAGTGATCCAGACTCTCAACCCACATGACCTGATCAATCACTCAAGAAAGATCAATACAAGGGTAGGTAGCCCCACTATTACACAGCACCAGGCATGTACAGAGTCGACTCAAAAATACCCGCTATCATCTCAGGCGCCGCTTCCACCTCTTTGACCGTGAGTTGGAAAACTCACCCTTGCATCCTCTAGTCCCTGTCTGACTTGTGCGCCCATTAGTTGCATGAAAAATAGCTTCCACAATAGCATTTTGGCATTCTCCCTTTCAATAGTCTTTAAGCTCAGTAATCAACTTAAGCATGATCGGTCCAACCAAACTGGTATGATCGCATCTTAATTGTTCCTACTGAACCTCACAATCAACATTCAAAAATTGAATGGATAAAAGTTTACCACATTACACTAGCATTCAAGTTAATTATGCTAGACACTCACATACTCAGCTCCTTAGATCCTTCGTGACGAACTCCCGACTCGAACGTGGATCCTGTGCTTTCGATAGTAGGAGCTCTACTACTACCTTCCACACCTATTCATGTTCGTTCCAAGACCCGTCTCGAAATATCCAATTCGCTTCTCACCGATAATTTTAACACATATGCCCTTACAAGGCATATATCAACCCTTCTAGGAATACTTGGAATCCCACCCCCACCCTGCTATTCTAACTAAGACAGAACTTCCTCCAGTGATGACAGGTTGTTTCACGAACGTAGTTGTATACAATATCGAACTAAACAGTCTTTCAAATAAGAGAATCTTCCCTAAGGCAACAACCAAACAAGGAACATGCAATAAGGTCAACTCACACATTCTATGACTATTCAGTCCATATTGTATACAACTTAGTGGAAATCTCTAAGCAACCTATCGGCACTAGCATACAGTTCTATTAGCAAATAGCAGATAATAATACAACAATGTGTGATCTCTACCAGGCATTTCAGCAAACATATACCATATGTTTTTTAACATCCGCAATATTAAATACTTAACCCTTTTCTCATACTGGCGTCGGCTGGCGGTACACACTGTGTCTTCAGTTCACCCTTCATAAAACATCCTTCTTTCGTAAAAATATTTTAAGAAAACTCTTAAGCCTCAACTTGAGTCCAGAACTCACTAAGTGAGCCTGATTCTCTCAAGCTGTGCTCTGATACCAACTTGTAACATTCCAAATTTTTTGAGTAAATTTAAAAAATTTTAAACGAAAACTTCAATATAAGAAAAGTCACTTGATTAATTTTCATAAAAATCCATAACTTATAAGTTTAATGAAAACATCCCAGGATTAACAAAAGTTAATGAAATCACAACATAGCGGAACATCCATTCAAAAACAGTCCTCCAATGAAGCAGCACAGTGTATACACGTCACGCCTTGTCATCCATGGTACCTGATGTACCTGAAACAGTAGTTTATATAGGGAAAGGGTAAGCACGGAGCTTAGTGAGTTCCTCAAAATACCATACGATCCATCACATAACATACAACACACAATAACCATTCATATGTCTGTGAGACTCACGGGCTATCCCTGTTCCGCCTGAAGACTCACGGGCAGTTCCCGTTCTGTCTTATCGCTCGCAGGCTTTTCCCGTTCCGTCTAATGGCTCGCAGGCTATCCCTGTTCCGCCTGAAGACTCACCTGATTATAGTTGACTATATCGTTTATATTTCTCAGCTTTGTATTTCCTTCAACTGTAACTGTTAACATAATAAGAAATCTATCATTTCTTAATCCTTAACTATATTATAGTCGCATCATTAAACCCTTCAATAATTCCAATATGATACTCCATGATTTATCAAGTAAAGAACGGCCAGGTAGAAGATTAGATGGGGTGGCAGGATCCTTTCAGCATTTTAGCCTTTCGGAAAATCCAACAACCAGATCCCAAGTAATCGGCCTAGTCACCGTCCTCGTAAGTAAATCAATCGGTATTATTTTCGGAAATTACGAATTGTTATAATAACGACATTTTAAGGTTTTTGTTTACTATTGTTAGAAATGAGTATAATATAACATATGTTATACTTATTAAATATTCTACTTCTTAACAAAAACTATTTTACAATACCTAATTAAGCTATAGAAAGGTTTGTAGTTACCTTATGACCAGTCGTCGAGATCTATAACTCCTTCGTTAGGCTTTTGAGCTTCCTTCCGCTCACTTGCTTACACTCTAGTGATTAGAAACCTCTATATATTGGATTGAGATTTAGTTGTGTGGTTTATGAGATGTTTTGAGGGGTATTTATACTTGAATTCTTCAATAAAAAATGGCATGACACTTTTGACAAAAGATTATAATAATATAACTTTGTTGAAATTAATACATTTTAGAATCAGTCTATTCAAGACTGGTTTAGCCGACTTTAAACCCATAAAATTCACGTTTTTATTTGATATTCCAGACAATTATCTCAATACCTTTCCAGGGATGTATTTTACGTATTTAAACGATTTTTCTATGATTTATTATGAATTTTTGAAAACAGACTATCTAATCTGTCAATTCCGAACTAATCAGTAAAGATTGCATTTTTTACCATAGATAATCTCATTTTCAAGCTTACTATTAAATTTGGTAATTGTACTAGACTCAATTTGTAAACTTTGTGCACTGGTTTGAGGTCCAAACGATTTTTCTATAATTAATTATGATTTTTCTAAAAACGACACAAAATGCTGATTTTCATATGAAATTGTAACTAAAGTTTTTCTTAGCTTTATAACTACCAATGATCATATAATTCCTAACACTCTTATTTTAAGTATATGTTATAATCAGGATACGGGTCTTACAGGTATACTCTCATTCTATCTTAACCACCAAACTCCCACGGATCGACCCTTACTACCGCTGTACTAGTGTGTGTGAGGTTTATTTTCTTATTTTTGACCGCACGACGACCTAGGCGTGTCAGCATCAAACAATCAACTGTCTAAGGGGTAACTCTTTCTCCCTAGTTGTGAATCTATTTTATGTACAATGGGGATGTTGTACGGTTTTAAGTGTGGGGTGTGGACGGTCGAAAGAGTATTTTTGAAATTTTTGCGAAAACAAACCAATTTTAAAATTTTTAGCAAATTTTTCAAAATTTTTAATAGATTGTAATTTTGAAACGAATAGTTTGTGAATGTTATAGCATTGGTATTTTTCAAGAAATACTATTTAGTTGTTATCATGCTATGAGTTTAGTCAAATAAGTTGGGTTTTAAGATTTAGAAGATTGGGATATTTTAGGATTGGAATTTAGGAGGGACTGTCAATCAGTGGCCTTTGTTGTTCGAGCCGGTAAGCCTAAAATGGGTGGGACTTATGCACCTTGCCACCTAAGATCGTCTGGTTTGGGATGACATTTCTGAAAGCTCGTTACACGGACAACATCGAAAGTCATGGATAGTCTTTAATGGCCTTTAGAATCTGAATGAGTGTGTGTATTTCATTGTGGACAGAAAATTTGTAATCAAGGGTTCTTTATAAAGTCATGGATTCCAAAGGATATTCTGGTTATGTTTTCACAAACTATTTCACTCTAACTCTTAGGGCAATATGCTTTGAAATTAAACACGTTCAAAAAAATGTTTGAGTCTTAGTTAGAATTTGTTAAAAAAAACTCTCTCTTGCTTGGGGACAAGCAAGGCACAAGTGTGGGGTGTTTGAAAACGCATAGTAATATCAAGTATTTTAGTCATTGTTAGGCCGTATTCTTGGTGATTTTATATCATATATGATGTGGTATTCTCACTTTTTGTGTCAGTGCTTGCTTGGAAAGAAACGTAACAAACAGGGGTTAAATGCGTACAAAACGGATGAAGATTGGAGAAAAGGACAAAAACAGTCGTCTGGACATGCACGCCGCGGGAAGCATTTAGGAACGCCACGCTGAGTCAACGATGAGGCAGTGAAAAGAATTCAAACTGCGAAAAAACGAGGATAAACCCATACCCGCACCACGGATATGAGATACACACGACGCGGCTCCTTATTTTCCACAACTATAAATAGAGGCTTCTAGGTCGAAATCAGAAGGCAAAGAACAACCCATAAGGCGGATATGAGATACACACTTCATTTAGTTTTCATATTAGTTTAGTTGTTTTACTACATTAGCTTGGTGTTTTTGGGTGTGACAACCATTAGCATTAGGTTAAAACTTCTTATTTTTGTTGTTTACTGTTTTGAACACTTTGGATCTGAGTTTTATGAAATCAATCATTTTGTTACAAGTTTATTGGTGTTTTTGATATTTTTAATGTTTGGATGTCTATGCTTTTGGCTTGATCTTGGTTGTCTCTGTTTTTGAATTATGTTTCTGATTTCAGTAAGCAAGTTAGATTAAGTTTTGGTTTAAGTTCCATTTAAGTTGTGCTTATTTTGGATTTATGTTTTTGGACTGTTTTTGGGAGAGTAGAGATTGATCCCTCTGGTTGTAGCGTGACACTGCAACTGGTAATCTATCACCTATCTTGACCACGTAACTCCTGTGGATCGACCCTGACTACCATTGCACTAAGTGAGAGTGAGGTTTTTATTATCTTTGACCGCACAACGACCTAGGCGTGTCAAGGTGCACCTATGATAGCTGTGTTTATTTCAAGAAAGGTGACGATGGTTTAAAGAACTACTTATTCTTGTACGTGGATGACATGTTGATTGTAGCGAAAGATATGAAGAAGATTCAGAAGTTTAAAGACCAGTTGAAAGCTGATTTTGAAATGAAGGACTAAGGAGCTGCCAAGAAAATTTTAGGTATGAAAATTGTTCATCACAGCAAGTCTAGGATCTTGCATCTTTCTCAAAAGGGTAATATTGAGAAAGTCATACGACGCTTGAATATACATGAAGCAAATCCTGTCAACATACCTTTTGCAGCTCATTTCAAATTATCATCCGCTTTAAGTCCTACTACTAAGACTGATATGGCGTACATGACACGCGTACAATACTCTAGTACTGTTGGATCTTTGATGTATGCTATGATCTGCACACGCCCTAATTTGGCTTATGCAGTTAGCATGGTTAGTAGATATATGGCGAACCCGGGGAAAGAACATTGGAAAGCAGTACAGTGGATCTTACGTTATCTACGTGGTACGTCTTCTATGTGTCTATGCTATGTACAATCTAACACTGGGGTGGTTGGATATGTTGATTCAGATTTTGGAAAATACTTGGATAAACGAAGATCCATTACAGGGTATGTGTTTACACTGAACGGTTGTGCTATTAGTTGGAAAGCCCAGTTACATTCTACAGTTGCACTGTCTTCTACAGAGGCAGAATATATGGCGATTACAGAAGCATTTAAGGAAGACATTTGGTTGAAGGGATTGTTTAGAGAACTCGATGATCGAATAAAGGTTACCACTGTATTCTGTGATAATCAAAGTGCTATCTTCTTGAGTAAAGATCAGATGTTTCATGACCGTACAAAGCACATTGATATTCGTTATCATTTTATGCATGATATCATTGAAAAAGGTGATGGTGCCATAGAAAAGATCGATACATATTATAATCTTGTTGATGTGTTCACAAAGAGGCTTCCAATATCCAAGTTCAAACTGTGTTTGGACGTAATGGGTATTTCTGATCACAGTTGAGCCTGATTAGGCTCGTGGTGGAGGAAGTATTTCATTTTTTTCAGTATCAATTTTTTTCCTATATGGTTATTGCAGTTTCTTATGGAGTTTTGGATGTTGATGAGTTGCTTTATGATGGTTAAACATGTTGCAAAATCAGTCTGTTACTTGCTCAATTTTGAAGTCAAGGTGGAGATTGAAGAATATGCCTTCAAATTGAGTCAAAGGCTGCTTATTCTCTTTGAAACCCACATTTCTCAACCTTGGCAAGGAGAAGGCTGCTTATTCTCTTTGAAACCCACATTTCTCAACCCTGGCATGCAGAAGGCTGCTTATTCTCTTTGAAACCCACATTTCTCAACCTTGGCATGCAGAATTTTCTAATGAGCCATTTTTTCTTTAAGTGACATGCAGAATTTTTAGTACAAATAGGATGGAAACTCATTTATGCAAAACACACCAAAAACCAAAACATCTCACAAAACCATCTCTTCTCTTGTAAATACATAAGAGTTTTAAACTCTTTTTATTTTTTATATTCTCCAAATGTTTTGTAAACACCGCAAAATATAGTGAATTGGTTCTCAGCTTCCTCCGCCAGTGGTTTTTCCCCACTTGGGTTTTGCACGTAAATCCTCGTGTCTCTATTTTATTTACTTTATTCGTATTTTCGGTGTGATTATTACGGTTTGATAATTTTTATCCCATTCTGCATTGAGCTAATATTGTCTAAAGTCAATTCGGATCCGTCGTATTTTACAACAGTGCCTACATAACTCAAACGTCTTTTTTCGCTCCTTTATAACTCATAAAACTTTTTCTTACCTTTTTCTACAACTGTTGGTTAGTTTTCATAAAACGGGAAACTCTTTTTTGGAATGACAATGACTTTTATAAAGTAAAGGAGAACCGGAAGGAGTATAATAGGCTATGGGGTATGCTTCATTTTCACCCACACCAAAAGTAATGTAACATCACCGTCACATCATCTTCATCTCCACACCACACCATTAAGGAAATACTAACCTCTCTACATCGCCTAATTTATTTCTTTTTTGATTAAATTTAGTACAAAATATATAAAATGAAATTCAAATTTTCCAAATAAAAATCTCTTTAATAAAAAAAATTACCTAACATAGAAATAAAAATTAAATTACCTGACAATGCAGGGGTCGTCGTGCGGTCAAAAATAAGAAAATAAACCCTCACAAACACTAGCACAGTGGTAGTAAGGGTCAATCCACAGGAGTTTCGTGGTCAAGACAAGACGATAGCTTACCAACTGTAGTGTCACGCTACAGCCAGAGAGACTAACTTCCACTTTCCCAAAAACAAAAATTCCAAACAATTGCTGAAAACCAAATCTAACATAAACCAAACTAAACTAAATCAATTTCTAAACTAAGTTTGCATACTGGAATCAGAAATAAATCTCAGAATCAGAAACAAACAAGAACAATCCAAAAAGCATTCAAAGCAATAAAGCATAAATAAAGGTAAATAATGCAAACCAACATGAACTGAATTAAACTCCAATCCAGAAGGTTCAAAACAGTAACATACAAAAGTAAGAAAAATAAGAAGCCGCGACGTGTAGATCTGATACCTGCGGTGCGCGTAGAGCTTTATTCCCGCTTTTTCGCGGTTTGAATTGCTTCCACCGCCTCATCTTTTTGACGTGGCGCGTCGCGCACGCATACATTCCAGCGGCGCACGTGTTTAGACGACTGGAATTGACTTTATCTTCAAAACTTCTTCATTTGTCCACTTTTAACCCCTGTTTATAACTTTTCTTTGCAAACAAGCACTGACACAAAAAGTGAGAATACCAATGCATATATGATACATTTTCACCAAGAATAGGGCCTAACAATGACTAAAATACTTGATATTACTAGGCGGTGTCAAACACCCCACACTTGTGCCTTGTTTGTCTCCAAGCAAGAGAGTTTTTAACAGATTTTAATTAAGACTCAAATAATTTTTGAATGTGTTCAATTTCAAAGCTTATTGTCTCCAGAGTTAGATTGAAATAGTTTGTGAAAACATAACCAGAATATTCTTTGGAATTCATAACTTTCTAAAGAACAATTGATTACAAATTTTATGTCCACAGGAAAGTGTACGTACTCATTCAGATTCTAAAGGCCATTAAAGAATTGTCCATGACTTTCGATGTTGTCCGTGTAACGAGCTTTCGGAAATGCCATCCGAGACCAGATGATCTTAGGTGGTAAGGTGCATAAGTCTCACCCATTTAGACTTACCGGCTCGAACAACAAAGGCCACTGATTGACAGTTCCTTCCTAAATTCCAATCCTAAAATACTCCAATCTTCTAACTCCTAAAACTCAACTTATTTGACTAAACTCATAGCATGATAACAACTAAACAGTATTTCTTGTAAAATACCAAGCTATAACATTCACAAACTATTTGTTTCAAAATTACAATCTATTAAAAATTTTGAAAAATTGCAATTTTTTTTTGAAATTTGATCATTTCCCACAAAAATTTCAAAAACACTCTTTCGACCGTCCACACCGCACACTTAAAATTGTAGAACGTCCCCGTTGTACAAAAATAGATTCAAAACAAGGGAGAAAGAGTTACCCCTTAGACGGTTGACTGCTTGATAGAACTTGATTGTCACAGGTTACAAAAACACGAACATTTCACACTTCAGATTCCAGGAGTTGTAGCGCAACAGTAAAACACGCCGGTGATCATGGCAAGTGGAGGGGGCACGATGACCCCACACTTGCCTGAAACAACTCCTCCACAGATTCCCCATTTGGTACTTCAAATGCATCACTCACAAACACATTAAATACAAACAGAAAAAAAAACAAACAACTAAAATATAAAACAAATACAAAAATATAAAGTGTCATAGGTTTGGTACAGTACCCCTAAAAAGTGATAAAGAAAATACATCAATCATCCCGACATGTCCTGGAGGGATCCGCCTCATCATCATGGGCTCTGGCTGGGAAAGGCCGTGGGCGTCGTCCCTGCTGAGAGGCCGTCTCCAATAATACCTCCCCGATCCACGCCAGCTGATCCTCGATCCCGGTAACCCTGTCACCCAGCTCTCGAATGGTTGTCATCACATCTGACAGCTGCGGCTGTGGCTCTACTGGTTCGTCAACTCTCCGGCGTCCCGTCACTGGTCCCTCCTCCTGGACATGGGCTGGTCGGGGTGCCTGTGGTGCCTCTGTCGCCACCCTCATGTATGTACCAGCTCGCAGTTGATGAATAAGCCCCATATTCTCCAAAAATCGGGGTGATGTGCGCATGGGTGGTATCGGTGTCATGGTGGCTATGGTCTCAGCAGTAAGAAGGGCATAGGATCTGGCCAAACGGGTAATGAAATGCCCGCCATCCATACGGGCTGTTGCTAGACACACCCGCTGCTCGAGTGGACAAGGAGATCGCCAGTGCGTAGGGAAAATGCAGGAATCTGGTGGGATCGAGAAGCGCCCACATAAAAGTCATGTCCTCCCCAGACACCTTGTCACCTCCTTGCTTCTGCATAACAGAAGTGGAGATGATATGGTGCATAAGGCGATGTAACGGGTTGCGGAGCTGGCTCTCCTTAGCCGACCCCGCCTCAAACTGAACATTGGAAATGTGGCCCAAATAGCTGCATTGCCCTCCCACTCGGGCTGGCCCTGAATGCATACCTGAAGAAAAGGCGTAAAGTGGCGGCTTTGTAGCTCCTATGCTGTGTATATCTCTGTGCGCCTCCTAAACTCCCGAAGGTTGCACTCCCTGCTCACTCCCCCCAACCTGAATCTGATCATCTGGGACCGTGCCTCCCGTGAGGCTGGAGCATAATGAACAGTGGAAAGGAACTCCAAAAGAAGCTCCGTGTAAACCACATCATCCCTATTGGCCATCAGCCTATCCCAGCCGTGGCCTGTGAATGTAAATCCTCCAACAGACCAGGTACGGTGGAGAAATGGCTCAATCTCAGCCCAGAGACCGGCCTGTATAAGAATGCCCCGATCCAATATGGTCGCCTCTAGCACCCGGAGGGTAATCAGCTCCTCTCTCCATGCCACATACTCTGGTGTACTCTCTAAAATCTCAGGAAACTGAAGGAATGGGTGATCACGTCTGAAAGCCATCTGCACACACGAAACCACATACGAAAAATATTTTGCAAATTTAGTCCTTATCTTCCCCAAACAGGCGCGATGCGGCCCAAGAACCAGGAACGGCGTGCCGTAGTCTGTTACGAATCCAAACCCAAAATCATTAATTTCACCTGTAAAACTCGATCTAACACCACTACAAGGTAGCCTAACTAATGACTAGCCCCCTAGGGTGTTGATTTAGCAAACAAAACACCCTACGAGCCAGCATTACCTATTTCTTAATTTTCTAGGTTTTGAAGAAATCATTCAATTTCGTGGCCTAAATGCTTGTAATAACTAGTACAAACGAGTTAGAACGACATACCTCGATTGTAGTACTCAAAAGAAGGAGAAAAATACGAGAAAGATCTTGGTCGATCGAAGCTCTATAGCACGGCGTGGGTTTATGTGTGTACGATGAGAAAAAGAGACGTACCTTATAAGGATTCGGACCGATCGTTTCCCACGACGTGCATATGAGCGAACCACGGCGTGTGTGACACCAATTCAACCCCTACGCATCGGGTTGGATTGCGATCCCACATGGCGCCATACCTCTTGCCGCGTTGTGGTTTTCAAAACTTCTAAAATCCTTTGTGTGACCCCACACTTACCTTGTACCAATAACACCTGCAAAGATGATGATAATATTCTCCTAATTACTCCTAAGAAACATTATACCTAACCTATAAGGGATGGGTTGCCTCCCAACAAGCGCTAAGTTTAATGTCTTCAGCCAGACGGATTCCTTCTACTCTTTCCAATCTTCCCGTGGCTTTTTCCTTTTCATTTCTAGTGCAACATTATGGACCACCGTTGCAAGCAATGTCCTAAGTTGTGTCATTCGGTCGCTCACTTGGCTAATCCATTGCTGTTGTGCGTCTAAGAGCTGGAAGACTTTCGCCTCCCTACACCGTGCGTCTTTTTCGTATTGTTGGTTCTTTAACTCCATCATTTCCATCATATCGAGTAGCTGCACTTTGTCGACAGTTGATAGCGGATGTTGTCGTGCCTCCCATAAAATCTCTTTTTTTCCATCTTCACATTTTCGTGTCCATATCTTTCCTTTATCCTTGGTCCCTAGTGCCATCAGCGGACTGCTGCTCCAATATTTATCATCATACCCTTGTGGTAGAGATATGGGACACCCGAGCATTTTAAGTCTACGCTTCATCGTCCCAAAGGAGATGTCCAAATCTCCACTCTTGCAATCCATAACAGCAACATATATAGCTAAAAATGGACGTCCCAAGATCAGCGCGGGTGCGTCCTCCAAACTCTCATATTCCATTACTAGGAAATCCACATGGTAAAAGAAATCACCAACTTTTACTATCACATTCGTTAACTTGCCATGGGAAACTTTCGTTGATTGATCAGCTAACTGCAGAACCGTTTTTGCAGGCTCTAACTCCTCATTCTTATACTTGTCATACAAGTATCCTGGTAACACATTCACACTTGCTCCTAAATACAGCAACGTGTTCCTAATGACAACATCCCTTACCGTGACAGTAATCAGCGGTGACCGGGGTTCCCTTTCCTTTTTAGGCAGTGTTCCTAACAAAGCCTCTCTAGCTTTAACAGTCAGTCTTACCATATCCAGTGTAGGCATCTTGGATTTTCCATTCTTTTCACACATCTCCTAAAGAATCCTTGTATCTTCAGGAGCATTCTTCAGCTCATCCCGTAAAGGTTGATTTATTGAGGGCCCACTTGGTTTGCTAGGCTCCTCTTGCTTCTTCTTTACTTTCTTCTCCTTCTTCTTTTGCTGCTTAATACCAGCTACAACTGGCTGCTCATCCATCGGGACTTCCTTGTCCTTTTTGACTTGAGTATCCTTCTTAATTTGAGTTCCTTCTCATTCTTATTCTCACATTCGTCAGTTTCAACTTCATCTTTATGCCCTAATAAATCCTCTTCAGTAACTTTTCTCCATTCAGCCTCAACAGCATTCACATGCTCCTTCCCTGCTCTTTGTGTATGATTTGGGTTAATCTCTGTAGTACTGGGAAACTTGCCGCTATCCCTTTTCCTTTGGTCCTCGGCTATCTGAGCAATCTTCCTCTCCATGTTGGCAATGGCCTTGGCATTTGCTTGAGTTTGCTGCTGACTAGCATTGAACAAATCATACATCTTAGCAATCATACTTTCTTGACTTTCTGGAGCGTTGTTGCTAGTGCTCTTCCCATTCGGACCGCTGTCGTTTCTAGGCTGGAATTGTCTAAGTTGGGTTGAGGGTTGTCCCTGATAATTATTCTGCCTGTTTTGGGTTCCTTGGTTGTAGGAATTTTGGGTTCCTTGGTTGTAAGGCCTATAAGGTCGTCCATTGTTGTACTGTCCTTGACCTTGGCCGTGAACTTGGTTGACATCTTGCATTCTCTGTCCTTGTTGACCACCTTGTTGCTGATTCTGGGGCCCATTCTGCAAGGTAGACATTAACCTATCGAACTTTCTATTCAACTCACCAATCTCCTTTTTTACCTCTTTCTTCAAGTCTGCATCTGCTCCTACTACTGCAGCTATGCCCACAGGCTTCCTAGTAGAGAAATTTACCTTTGACCCATTGCTAAGTTGTTCCAAAAACCACCATGCATCGTCCGGCTCCTGCATCGTTATAGCACCACTGGATGATGCATTAATCATAGCCTCATTTGTTGCGTCTACTCCATCGAATAATATCTTCACCAGCTGCCATTTTGGAATGTCGTGATGCGGGCACGACCGCATCAACTCCTTTAACCTTTCAAAAGCCTCATGAAATGCCTCTCCTGGCTTCTACTAAAAATCTTGAATCGCTCGTCGGATCTCGGTGGTTTTACTTGCTGGGTAGAACTCTTGCATAAACTTGGCCTTTAATTGCTCCCATGTGGTAATACTATTAAGCTGAAGAGAAGTGAACCAATATTTGGCTTTGTCTTTCAAGGTGAATGGGAACAGTCTCAACCTAAAAATATTATTGTTTATGTTCCTAGGGGCATTGGCAATAGCTATGGCTATGAACTCATATAAGTGATTATATGGATCATCTTGTTTGTAACCCTAAACTCATGAAATATTCCTAAAAGTTGCGACCTAATTTCTATTTGAGCATCTATATTTTCAGGAATATAAATGGGCGACGCATCGTCATACTCCCGAGGTTGGAAGTGCGACGCAACTGATTGCCCTCTCGGTTGTGCAAAATATAAGGGTGGAACAAAATTACCATTGTTATGATCATTGTTATTATAATATTGTTGCCCTTGTGGTTGCTGCGGTTGTTGCATTCTTCTGGGAGGTCCTCGACCTCGGTTCCACTGTTGTTGCTGCTGCGGAGGAATCCATCCTTCATTCTCCTTGTCATATCCTTGCTCGACCTCCTAATATTGATATTGATATTGCTGTGGCGGAGGTTGTTGTGGTTGCATATGTTGGATTTGTTGTGGTAAGGTTTAAAAACTGGTTGTGGTTTGAATATGGGTTGTTGGTATAGTAATGGTTGTGAAGGTTGCGGTTGAGAAATGGTTGCTTGCTGATGTGGCGGTGAGTTGCCATCTCGGGTCGGCGCTCCCCAACCCAACACAGCGGAAAAAGGATTGGTTGAGGTTTGTCCTAAAGGTGGAACTGAAGGCGGAGTGCATGATGGTATCGATGCGGGGGCTGAAACCGCACCACCAGTAGCACTCGTGCTACCAAAATGAAATTCTGACACTAGGGGTATAAATGGAAGTCCCCCTCCTGTTACCTCGCCCACAGGCTCATGGGTAACATCCTCTATACTAACACTACTAGGACTCATTCTATCTAGACGCGTACAGACACGATTCTTGCGCACGGTTCGTTCGATTTTAGAGTCAAAAAGCAAGGGTGATGTTTGCCCACCCCGAAGGGTATGCATGCACTAGTACAACACGCCCGCCAAAATCAAAACAAAAATACTAAGCAAACTCAAATCTCAAAACTAAAACTAAAAATCAGAAAACGCCTCCCTACAGATCGTCCTATCTTAAGCTCACAACTCCCCGGCAACGGCGCCAAAATTTGACAACGCAGGGGTCGTCGTGCGGTCAAAAATAAGAAAATAAAACCTCACAAACACTAGCACAGTGGTAGTAAGGGTCGATCCACAGGAGTTTCCTGGTTAAGACAAGACGATAGCTTACCAACTGTAGTGTCACGCTACAGCTAGAGGGACTAACTTCCACTTTCCCAAAAACAATCCAAAAACACAAATTCCAAACAATTGTTGAAAACCTAATCTAACATAAACCAAACTAAACTAAATCAATTTCTAAACTAAGTTTGCTTACTGGAATCATAAACAAATCTCAGAATCAGAAACAAACAAGAACAATCCAAAAAGCATTCAAAGCAATAAAGCATAAATAAAGGTAAATAATGCAAACCAACATGAATTGAATGATTAACTTGATTAAACTCCAATCCAGAATGTTCAAAATAGTAACATACGAAAATAAGAAGCTATAACCTACTGCTACTGGTTGTCACTATCCAAAAACACCAAGCTACAAGCTTAAAACAACTAAACTAATATTCAAAGCAAGTGAAAAACACAGAAATACCACAATGGGATGCTGAAATCTCGAAACTTGAGTCAAAGTCGTCGTAAGTCCACCGTAGGGTCTGATCTTCTCCTACGAAATTCGACCTAAAAGCCTCTATTTATATAGTTGTCAAAAATAAGAAATCACGACGCGCAGATCTGATATCCGTGGCGCGCGTAGAGCTATATCCCTGCTTTTTCGCGGTTTGAATTCCTTTCATCGCCTCATCTTTTTGACGTGGAGCGTCGCGCACGCATACATTCCCACAGCGCGTGTGTTCAGACTACAGAAATTGACTTTATCTTCAAAACTTCTTCATGTGTCCGCTTTTAACCCCTGTTTATAACGTTTCTTTGCAAACAAGCACTGACACAAAAAGTGAGAATACCAATGCATATATGATACATTTTCACCAAGAATAGGGCCTAACAACGACTAAAATACTTGATATTACTAGGCGTTGTCATTAACAAACCTAAAAATAAAACTACATTAATAAAACTAAAAATAAAAATTACGAAACCTAAAAGTTTCTAATTACATGTGTATCTTTTGTGAATTTCTCTATTGATCGTGTGTAACGTTTCGAGGTAGGCTGGTTCAAAGTCAGATGTCAGCATTGTAACACCGTGTTCAGGTGTGTAACATCCCAATTTTTAGAAATATTATTATTGTCTATATTTTAATAATTGAATATACTTATTATATAGAAAAGAGAGTAAATAATAATAATATTAACTACTTATTAGTTAAATGACACTTTCCACGTGTCTCAGTTACGAAAATGTGTTGTTGATGATACCATGGTGGTACCATTGGAGGATATCCAGATTAATGAGCGTCTCAACTATGTTGAGCAACCAGTTACGATTTTAGATCGGGAAACGAAGACCCTTCGGAACAAAACTATAAATTTGGTTAAGGTTCAGTGGCGACATAGACGGGGTTCGGAATGGACGTGGGAACCGGAAGACGAGATGAGGGCTCATTATCCGGATTTATTTGTTGGCGATGACTTCGAGGACGAAGTCCGTTCCTAGTGGGGGAGATTTGTAACGCCCCGGTTTTTCTCGGTACGTTATTTATTTTTAATTAATTAATTATGTGGTATTATATTAATTTATTTAATTAAGATATGATTAATTGAAAGATTGGGCTTATAATTATTGCCATCTTTTAATCAAATAATTAAGTCCATGGGTTTTATAGCCAAACCCAATTAGAGCTTAAATATTCTTCTAGCCCAAAGGCTTTAGGGTTTAGCCCATTGATCTAGTATATTAGGGCTCAAAACCCTAATTTCCTTCATTCCTTCCCTCTCCCTCACGGCTCTCTTTCTCTCCCTAACCCTCTCTATTCCCGGATTTGAGTACATAGCCACATTGTTTGGGCGATTCCTGGAGATTGAAAGGTCGGATTGCCACGAAACTTTAACCGAAGGTTCCCAAGACATATATCCAGGTTCTGACCAGAGGAATTTTGATTTAAAGGTCTAGATACCGAGTTATGAATTTTGCAACATAACCTAGGGTTTCTGTCAGATTTCGCTGGTGAGTCCCCCTTCTTGTAAAAATTATATCTCGAGTTATAGAACTCAAATGGACCCCATATCAGTGCCCAAAGTTCAAAAATCGAGTTAGGTAACTTTATTAAAAGGCACCCTCGATAAAAAGGACTTTACCTATGGGCAACAACAGCTTCTCTGCTGTTGGGTCTGATCCGGGTCTGTTGTGATATGTCATTTTGTTTTATCATTACTAGGGTTTGGGAAATGATACAGAGTGATTCCAAATACCCACATGTACACTACATAGTTAATTTAATATCTGGAGAAGATGGGTCGTTAATTATTATTATAACTTGGTTAGAATAGACCCACACTCCAGGTCAATGGACAGTCACCAGCTTATGCTGATTCTGTGATTGACCACCTTGTGATTTTTATATCTAGAGCTTGGGAAACCCTTTTTAATCGATTCCAACTCTGAGACTTGTATTTTTGTGTCTAATGTTCCTCTGATTTTTTTTTGGGGCTAATTCCACCCACAAGTTGGGTAGAATTGGCCAACACCCCCTGACTGTCCGTCCAAAGACTGCAGTGACATGTCTTCTTGTAAAATTCATATCTCTTACATCCTTTGGAGTTATGAAGAGTTTCTTATGGTTCTGGAAACCTAAGCCATTGTAGTTTCTTTCAAAAATTATTTAAGCCTATGTTTCTATTGTGAATTTTGGAGTAATTCAGTCCCGATCAGCAGGACTGTTTTAGAGACCTTGCTGTGATTACTCCTTTCTCATTTCTTAGTTTCAACTTCACTCTTCTAACCTTTAGTTCTATTTAGGTGAAGCCTTGAAGTTTGCACAAGCTTGGTAGCCTTATATTGACTCCTATCTGTTACTCACTCACTCAAGGTGAGTTCTCTCACACCGTTGTATTAGTATTTATGTTTGCTAGATAGCTCGTGTGTGATTGTTTAGATTTACTATTTAAAGCATGCTATATTATTATTATAAAATCGTACATGTGCACTGTATGTGATTGATTAATACTATGAGGGGTAGTTAGGTAAGATCACCAACGTTATACTCTTTATGAGGTGCGGGGATCGGGGCCAAAGGATACGGGATTTACCCGGTGCGGCTCAAACCTACAAGTCCTCCCTATTAATATAAGCATTGATTTGTTCCTTGCTTATTAATGTAATTATAATTGGAAATGGATTTGGATTAGTAAATGTGAATATTGATATGATGTCTGTGTTTGAATTCACTAAGCTTTATGCTTACGGTTCCCCCTAACATTTTCAGATATTAAGATCAAAGAGGCTGAGGCGTGACTTGGAGCACCGGGATACCACTACTAGAAGAATTTCCATTTTGGGACATTATTGTTATTATTTTGCTTCCGCACTTTATTAAGTTTATTTCGATATAATTTGGTTTTGTGATACTTATCTTTTGTAAAATCATAGTTTCTCTTTTAAAGGTTGTTTTTAAAAGTTCAAATATTTTGCGAAAATTTTTGGGTGTTACAAGTTGGTATCAGAGCACACGTTTGAGGGAACTAGGCATTCTTAGGGATGTTCTAGACTCAAATTTGAGGCTCTTAAAATTTTATTTTCTTTAAAATATTTTCTTTAAAAGATTTCAGTAAAACTTCTTAAGACTAGTAGTGGAAGATCTCGCGGTGTGCCAGTCAACCAGCCTTGTAAGCTTTGTTTCATATGTTTCTTACTTTGTTGAATTGTTTCAACTGGCCTTAAAATGTTAAGATTATATACTTTGTTAGTATTATCATGTGAGAGTGTTGTATAAATAAACGGCTAGAGCGAACTAGAACTTTTGAAACTAGACGCGAATGCGAGATTGGAACTTGTGTGGAAGGTAGTAGAAGGGCCCCTACTATTTGAAACACCGGTGCCGATTTCGGGTCGGGGCAAGGTTGAAAATTTTCCGGTGAGCTGAGTGTTCGTCTTCCTAGAAATATCTATGCTGAATTGTCTCTAATATCTTTCTTTTTCTGCGGATGCGGATACCGTCTAAATCTTCCTCTATTTCTGCTAGACATGTTTCTAATATATACCCCTTAGGTTTTCATGTTCATAAGTTGTTATAAACTGTTGAAGCAGACACGTACTTGGTTAGTTCTAAGCCCGCTGTTGTTATGTTCGATAGCGGTGCTACTCATTTGTTCGTTTCTCGCTCTTCTCTAATCGTCTGGGACGAGATGTTGGTAGACTATCTCGTCCAATGGTTGTCCGGGTTGCAGACAACCAGACTCTTTATACCGAGGTATATAGCGGTTGTACTCCAGAGATCTCTGGCTTAGAGTTTTCTATTGATTTGATCCCCATTGCTATGAGGGAAGTATGTGTCACCGTGGACATGGACTGGCTGGATACTTTTGAAGCTGAGATTTCATGTCATCGTAAGCAGGTGCGGGTTGAAATCCAAGTGGGGGGATACACCTCACCTATCCGTAGCTTCTTGTTCAGCGATCGTGGTGGTTAGTGACGTTGTGATTGTTCCCGAGTTAGTGACGTATTCATGGAGGAACTAATTGGAATGCCGCCGGTTCGGCAAGTAGGGTTTCGTATCAACTTGGTGCCGGGCGCAGCTCCGGTAGCTAAGGCTTCTTATCATCTGACACCACCAGAGATGAAAGAATTTCATAGTCATCTTCAGGAACTGAGTGATAAGGGTTTTATTTATGCCGAATACTTTTCTTTCCCCTCTTGCACTATAACTTTGTTCTATTTCGAATGGCATTCTCGATTGTTATAAAAATCATATATAATTGTGAATCAGACACATATTTGCTAGATTCTAAGCCCGCTATTCTTATGTTCGATAGCGGTGCCACTCATTCTTTGGTATTCCGTACTTATATTAATCGTTTGGGCCGGAGTATCGGAAAATTTGCTCGCCTAATGATAGTCGAGGTTGCTGACAACCGAACTATATATGTCACCGATGTTTATCGGGGTTACACACTCGAGTTTTTTGGGGTTGAATTCTTCATTGATCTTATTCCTATTGCGATACGGGAGCTTTGCATTATTGTAGGCATGGATTGGCTTGACGCGTTTGATGCGGAAATCCATTGTCGGAAGAAACAGATTCGTGTTCAAAACCCTAGAGGTGGAGAACTTATTATTCTGCGGGATATTCCCCGTCTGGCCTTGGCTTGTTGCTCATCTGCAGTAACACTTGTCGATATCCCTACTGTTTCCGACTTTAGCGATGTCTTTCCGGAAGAACTCCCTAGTTTGTCACTTATTCGACAAGTGGAGTTTCGCCTTGATTTGGTACCGGATGCGACTCTGGTAGCTAAATTTTCTTATCGTTTAACATAAAATTACAATAAACTTGATAAGGAATTAGAGGACGTGTTCCAAACGAGTGGTTTTCACATAACCCGTAGGTTCGATACGTGGTTAAATTGTTACGTAGATGTGTTACGTATCGGTGATTAAGAGTTTGATGATGCTACGCGGAGCATTACTTTTGTTTCCTTAGAATTCTTTTTCTAGTAGTAATACTTAATCGTTCGTTCCTTGTACTTTTAACGTGTTACTTGGGAGTACCTTTGGACACGTAGGTTACCCTATTGTGGTGAAAGTCGCATACGATAAGACGTAATAGATGCTCGTGTGTACCGAGGTCGTAGTAGTGGTTAGTGGTGAGAAGCTACCGAATGATGTGATCACGAGAGTGATGTGTGGACTATGTGTGATCATGAGGATAGAGTAGTGATTCGTGTTCGAAGTTAAGTTCTTTGTTGTTGCAAACTGATATGAGTTCAAAACCAAGCAGGGGAGAACTCTTACTATAGAGTGAAGTCGTTATGCGGGGTGCGGTGTTGGGTTCAACTGTGAGTAATCAAAAAGATATGCTATAGTGTAGCGGTGTCGAGTGTCAAGCATACATGGCAGTATACGCGATGGCATGAGAGATGAAGATGGTTGAAGACATGTTCATTAACAGAGAGTTTGTTGATGTGTTTCAAGATGACCCAAGGATGGATGCTTTATTGGAAACCTTCTGGGAACACCATGGTTCTCAAGGTTTGATCTGAAGTCAAGTTACCACAAGTAACGAACTAGGAGTATATACTCGAAGGATAGAACGTTGGCACGTGTTACAGTAACTGTGAGTTTATGGTGATACCTCTGAGGTTCACCAATACATCAACAGCATGCAGGAAACAAGAGTGTAGGACGAGGTTGTACTACTCGATGAATGAGTGAATTGAAGATTTTCGGGTGGAATCGAAGACGGAGGACGAGCGTCATGGATGTCATGAAAAGGCATTGGTTAGTACACTAGTCGAGTGTATCACTTGCAAGAAGGAAACACGACTGAACAAGAAACTCTTCCATGGTAGGTTTCAGCCTTAAATCGTAGGGAGGTTTAGAGGTGGAGTTAGAAAGCGCTGCTGCGAGTTGTTGTTCTGTTACGAAAGTATTATCTTTAAGGTGTTAAGTGTACCATATATATTGATCGCAAGAGTTGTAGATTCATAATAGATCAGTAGAGTCTAATCATGCATGAAGAAGAAGTGGCTTGTTATGGTCAGAGAGTGTGACTATGAGATGCTTTCCTATTACGGTAAGGCGAAACTAATTGTTGATACTTCTTTACTAGTGTCCAATTCTTTACCAGTGTTCGACTGGTAGTCCCTTGAGGAGTTGTGCTTGGGAGAAGTCGTACTTATTTTAGTGTTGTAGATCGTAGTAAGTCGTCGGAAGAGGCCGTTCTGTTCGAGAATCCTAATTGCGAGAGAGTTACGGGTGATTTTCGGCTATTACTGAAACATCTAGGTTGAGTGTCACGCTACACTCGAGCGTAAAGTCCCTTTTCAGCAGGAGACCAAATTTGTTTTGCTATACACCGCCAAATTTAAGGGATATTAATGTGCTGGTAGATTTGTGTTTATAGCGTGTGGGTATACCTTTTGTACCAATTAGTGTGTGTAGGTACAGTTGCAGTACCAGATTATTGTATATTCACAGTTTTTGTACAATGTCATTACATAGTATTTGTATATAGGTGCGGTGTCTGCACTAGTCTTTACGGATAATAAGTTCCATATGCCTATTTTCGGGGACAATATCAGTCATCAGGTATTATGGAGTACGGGTATTATGCTCAGCACGACACTAATGTATAGATTGTTATGTTACCACAGGTGGTTATCGTGGTATTTACATTATTACGAGGTGTTTGGACCACGATTTCCAGGTGAGGTCTGCAGATTGTTGTGTGTTTCGCCAGAAATACGAGTGATTTGGATTTGTAAGAGGGAACGTTGATGGCCAGGGCGAAAAACTTTGCACGGGTATTACACAAGTGGGTAAAGTAGGGTATCGTTTAGAGTTACCAGACGAGTTGAACTTGATCCATCACCATTTCCCATGTGACTCAGTTGTGAACGTGTTTTGGGAGATGGAATAATTATGGTCTCTTTTGAGAATCATTGAGTACACGTACATTTAGTAACATGAAGTGATGATCCCCCTCAACGAGAAGAAGACACAGACCTTGCGTAACAAGATGGTTCGAACGTTGAAAGTCTAGTGGCAGCAATGAAAGGGTTCAGAATGAATCTGAGTGCCAGAAGTGGAGAAGCGTGTATACGGTTCATGTTAGATCACTAGCAGTGACTTCGAGGACGAAGTCGTTTTCAATTGGGGGAAAGTTGTAACATCCCAATTTTTAGAAATATTATTATTGTCTATATTTTAATAATTGAATATACTTATTATATAGAAAAGAGAGTAAATAATAATAATATTAACTACTTATTAGTTAAATGACACTTTCCACGTGTCTCAGTTACGAAAATGTGTTGTTGATGATACCATGGTGGTACCATTGGAGGATATCCAGATTAATGAGCGTCTCAACTATGTTGAGCAACCAGTTACGATTTTAGATCGGGAAACGAAGACCCTTCAGAACAAAACTATAAATTTGGTTAAGGTTCAGTGGCGACATAGACGGGGTTCGGAATGGACGTGGGAACCGGAAGACGAGATGAGGGCTCATTATCCGGATTTATTTGTTGGCGATGACTTCGAGGACGAAGTCCGTTCCTAGTGGGGGAGATTTGTAACGCCCCGGTTTTTCTTGGTACGTTATTTATTTTTAATTAATTAATTATGTGGTATTATATTAATTTATTTAATTAAGATATGATTAATTGAAAGATTGGGCTTATAATTATTGCCATCTTTTAATCATATAATTAAGTCCATGGGTTTTATAGCCAAACCCAATTAGAGCTTAAATGTTCTTCTAGCCCAAAGGCTTTAGGGTTTAGCCCATTGATCTAGTATATTAGGGCTCAAAACCCTAATTTCCTTCATTCCTTCCCTCTCCCTCACGGCTCTCTTTCTCTCCCTAACTCTCTCTATTCCCGGATTTGAGTACATAGCCACATTGTTTGGGCGATTCCCGGAGATTGAAAGGTCGGATTGCCACGAAACTTTAACCGAAGGTTTCCAAGACATATATCCAGGTTCTGACCAGAGGAATTTTGATTTCAAGGTCTAGATACTGAGTTATGAATTTCGCAACATAACCTAGGGTTTCTGTCAGATTTCGCTGGTGAGTCCCCCTTCTTGTAAAAATCATATCTCGAGTTCTAGAACTCAAATGGACCCCATATCAGTGCCCAAAGTTCACAAATCGAGTTAGGTAACTTTATTAAAAGGCACCCTCGATAAAAAGGACTTTACCTATGGGGAACAACAGCTTCTCTGCTGTTGGGTCTGATCCGGGTATGTTGTGATATGTCATTTTGTTTTATCATTACTAGGGTTTGGAAAATGATCCAGAGTGATTCCAAATACCCACATGTACACTACATAGTTAATTTAATATCTGGAGAAGATGGGTCGTTAATTATTAATATAACTTGGTTAGAATGGACCCACACTCCAGGTCAATGGACAGTCACCAGCTTATGCTGATTCTGTGATTGACCACCTTGTGATTTTTATATCTAGAGCTTGGGAAACCCTTTTTAATAGATTCCAACTCTGAGACTTGTATTTTTGTGTCTAATGTTCCTCTGATTTTTGGTTGGGGCTAATTCCACCCAAAAGTTGGGTAGAATTGGCCAACACCACCTGACTTTCCGTCCAAAGACTGCAGTGACATGTCTTCTTGTAAAATTCATATCTCTTACATCCTTTGGAGTTATGAAGAGTTCCTTATGGTTCTGGAAACCTAAGCCATTGTGTTTCTTTCAAAAAATTATTGAAGCCTATGTTTCTATTGTGAATTTTGGAGTAATTCAGTCCCGATCAGCAGGACTGTTTTAGAGACCTTGCTGTGATTACTCCTTTCTCATTTCTTAGTTTCAACTTCACTCTTCTAACCTTTAGTTCTATTTAGGTGAAGCCTTGGAGTTTGCACAAGCTTGGTAGCCTTATATTGACTCCTATCTGTTACTCACTCACTCAAGGTGAGTTCTCTCACACCGTTGTATTAGTATTTATGTTTGCTAGATAGCTCGTGTGTGATTGTTTAGATTTACTATTTAAAGCATGCTATATTATTATTATAAAATCGTACATGTGTACTGTACGTGATTGATTAATACTATGAGGGGTAGTTAGGTAAGATCACCAACGTTATACTCTTTATGAGGTGCGGGGATCGGGGCCAAAGGATATGGGATTTACCAGGTGCGGCTCAAACCTACAAGTCCTCCCTATTAATATAAGCATTGATTTGTTCCTTGCTTATTAATGTAATTATAATTGGAAATGGATTTGGATTAGTAAATGTGAATATTAATATGATGTCTGTGTTTGAATTCACTAAGCTTTATGCTTACGGTTCCCCCTAACATTTTCAGATATTAAGATCAAAGAGGCTGAGGCGTGACTTGGAGCACCGGGATACCACTACTAGAAGAATTTCCATTTTGGGACATTTTGGGACATTATTATTATTATTATTTCGATATAATTTGGTTTTGTGATACTTATCTTTTGTAAAATCATAGTTTCTCTTATAAAGGTTGTTTTTAAAAGTTCAAATATTTTGCGAAAATGTTTGGGTGTTACATGGTGTGTAAGTATTCTAAACTTAAATCCTAAGGTAATTAGGATAAGCTTGAATGACTAATTATCTTCCAGGGGTATTTTGGTTATTTTATAACATGTGTTGGGTGAAAGTTGTAACACCGTGTTACCTTTCGGTAAGTGTTAACGTGTTACTCTTTGTGTAATTAAGATTTGTTGAGTTGAAGTGTAATTCGGAGTGTTTGAACCATTAGATGGTAACACCATGTGAAAGTAAGTTGCTAATTTTGATGTTCAAACTTAGTTAGTGTTGAGTATATTTGTGCTGAAGTGCATACCTATCCGAAGTGCTGTCCATGACTATCCGAAGACTCAAAGATTTTTGTAAGATGACCTCAAAGTCTGAAGACTCCAAAGGGTTTATCCTGGAGGATCCGAAGACTTTACAGATATAACATCTTTTGGTGCGCGCGTATGAGCAGACTACGTGGTGCATGAATCTGGACTCCTATTGGCTAGTAATCTGATAGAATATTCTCTGTAATAATTAGTACTATGCATATCACTGATCATGTATATATATCAGTGATACCATTCCATGTCGAGTGTGAGATTGCATCTTCCCCATTGTAAAACCCTAATCGTTTAATCCAAGCATTCGGCACAAGTTCTCCAATTCCATTGTGTTCTTGATTGTTCTTACTTATATTTGCTCGTGTGTGTTACTTAGCTTAATTCATCTTGGTAGGAAACTAGTCATATTACACTGATTGTTCAATTTCAACACTCAACAAGTGGTATCAGAGCGGGACAGCTCGAAAACCTGTTCTTAGAGCTTCATTTCAACGTTACAGTTCTAGATTGGAATTGTTTCTCAGATCTAGCATTCCGCAACTGATAACTGTCTCTATTACTCGTTTTTCTAAAAAGATCCTGTTGAAATTCGTTCAAAATGACTGATTCTACTGCTTCTTATGCTAATATGCTCAACTATGCCAATCTGATTGGTTCCTCCACCAAATCTCCTGTTCTTGTTCCAACCTACTACGTATACTGGGCTGATCGTATGAAGGATTATGTTGAAGGACTTAATGAAGCGAAGGATATCTGGATATCGGTAAAAGATGGTCCTCACACTGACATTGAAGGACGCTTCATTGATATGGATGATGATGAAGCTGCTGGTGGTTTAAACGCAGCAGACTTAAGGAAGGTTAGAAATGATGAAAGGGCTATGCGAGAACTTTGAAGTGGACTTGGACCTGATGTTCGACATCACATCTCTGGAGCAAAATCTGCTAAAGAAATTTGGGTTCGATTGGCTGTTCGTTTTGCTGGTGATAATACTTTGCAATCAAGTGTGGTTCAAGAAGTTTTATCTGACTTCAGTAACTTCAAACAATAAGAGAATGAAACTTTAGAGCAAGCTTATGAAAGATATAGCAAGATGGTCTATGAACTAGAAAAGTATGGGGAAACTCGAAGTCAATAAGAGTTCAACATCAAGTTTCTCTATAGCTTAAGGCCTGAATGGAGACCCATTATGCTGATGATTAAATCTTACAAAAATATCAGCACATATTCACTGGCTGCTCTATACAATTTCATCAAATCTCATGAGCCTGACATCTGTGGAAGAAGAAGTCGGAAGGCTGGTTCTAGTTCACTAGCTCTTATGTCAACTGTTGAAGAAGAATAAGACAAGGATGAGCCTGATGGTTACATGGAAGGAGAGAACGGAGAATCGATTGCTTTGTATGCTGCCAACAATCATAGGTTCAGAAAACCTTTTGTGAACAAGTCCAATCCAGCAAAACCGTTTGTGAAAAATTTTAACAAAAACCCCTTCACTACGAAGCCAAAACCTGAAATTTACACACCCAAAGAGGAAACAACAAAATCCTCAACTCCAAAGCCTGTTGAATCTAAGACGTCGGAGTCCCCAAAAGCTAAATCTGAAGATAAGAAGGTTGTAGGTGACTCAAGTTTTGATTGCACTGACTGTCACGGTAAGAATCACTTTTCAAAAGACTGCATGCTTTGTAAACGCAATGAGAAACAAAATCAAGTGAAGGATGAAGCTTACTATGCAAGAAAGATAGAGGAAGTAAGAGAAAAGACCAAGGACTTAGCCCTGATGGCTGCTGAGGATTACACAGGCACATATCAAGTTTGGTCATCTGACTCCGAAGACGAAGAGGTAAGAAAGCCAACTCATAGTGATTTCATGGCCTATGATGATGGTAAGTGCTTTCCGAAGGTCACATCTGAGAAGACTGAAAATGAAGAAGAATGGGGATATGAAGGATCTACAGGTCTTGGTTATGAGAGTACGGAGCTGAAGAAATCAACAGATGCAGTAATTCCGAAGTGTTGGTCTGATGACTCTTCAGATGATGATGAAGAAGTCTGTTTGATGGCTAGGGACACACGCAAGACCATCCCTGAACAGGTATCCAAACTTCTCTTAACTTTTAAAATTCTTGTTTCTAAATCTACTCCTATCATTGATGAAATAACTCGTGACTGTTCAGTGATGCATAAACTACTTGTTGATGCGAAAAATAGGGAGAAAATCAGTGAGCAGGAGATTCTCATCTTGAGGGGGAGAGTAGAGGGTTTGAAGCTTTCACTAGAAAAGTCCAATTTAAGAATCACACTGATAGAGGAGAATAGGGAAACACAATTGAATAATCATGATGTAATTTTGAGACAATGTAATATTTTCTTGGAAACTGCAAAACGTTTGTATGCTCATATTACTCGCATTTATCATTCTGCTGACGTGTGCAACGTTCAACATAGACAACTACTGCCTTTTATTGAGTTTAAGCTTAAAAATGTTGACAGTATATCTTATGAATGTGAATCCATAGTATCTGGCTCCAAAGTCACCAACCCTTCGTATAAACATGGCTTGATATCTGTAGAAAAAAATTTAACTGCTGATAATCTGTTAAAGTTATTGCCACAAGAAATTCCAATCTTGAAAAAGGATGTTCCTCAAATTGAAAATAAAGAAACAGTTATTGTTGAAACTGAATCTGAAAATGATTCTGAATGTGATTCGGATATGGAGGAAGTTGAATGTTCATCTTTGACTATATTAAAATCATCCTCTGCATCCACTTCACCCTCCGAAGACACATCACAATTATCATCGATTGATAAAGGAAAAGCAAAAATTGATTATGAAAATGAATCTTCTGAAAACAAGGAAATTATGTAATCAAAAATACAAATTTCTGATGAATGTGTCTCCTACAATCAATATCTAAAAGACAATTCAAAAAGACTGGTCCATGTTGCTTGTATCTATCCGAAGATTTCCTATTTCAAAAACGCCATCTTTGTGAAATCTGGGGGTTTACCTTTAATTGAAAATGATTTGGAAAAACTTCTTGAGGTAAATAATTCCACAGTTACTGAGGAAGGATTCTTCTAATCATCAAAAATGACTGAAAACAACATGATTGAAAAACTTAAAGTAAGAATAAATGTAAGAAAACAAGATTTGTATGGTCATAACATCTACAATCATCTTTGCTATGAAAAGGAAAATATTCCCAAAAACATGGCTCATCTTTTAAATGTTAAAAATGAAAATCACATTTACACTAACAGAAACTACAAACAAATTCAAGTTATGGAGACACCCATAGCTCCGAAGATGGACATTTTTCAGTTAATGGAATCTTGTGAGAGTGTACCACTTACACAATCTTTTGAAAATGTCATTACGAAGCCTAAAATTGTTGTTTCCAAACCTTCAGTACAAAAACCTCAGATTTTGAAAAGACCTCAAATTCCTAAAAGGCCACAGGTTCACAACCTTGCTTCAACTTCCAAAACAAAACCAGCAGTCATGATCACCAAACCAATTCAAAAACCCGCTGCTGTGAATTTAAAAATGGAACAAAAACTCAATCTTGTAAAAAGAAAAACTCCCTTCGGATTGACAAAGCCCAACACTTCGGAGGCTTCCACTTCTGGAACAAAACCATTGGTTACGAAGATTTCAAATGTTGAAACAAACCAATTTTCAAAACCATCCTTCATACCCACAAAACCTAACTTTCCAAATCCCAAGTTTCAAAAACCACCAAAGAAAACATTTTCTAATGGCAACAATTTGATAGATACATTACATCAATGGCTAAACAAAAATTCGGATTTGTTTAAGGATAAGAATCTTTTAGTAAATGATTTCAAATTGGCATACGAATAGTACCTTTGTACATCTACGTTATGTAGTTCAATATCAAGGAAATCTACAATTGAAAATTCAAAACAAAATTGGAAAAGAAATGATTTGAAAGAAAATCTCACTGCAAAAACCAAATCTTCAAAGTCATCGAGTTGTTCAAAACTCTCAACTACCAAGAAATTGTCAAAAACCTCTAAATCAAACTCATCCAAACAAATATGGTTTCCGAAGACTTCCTTTATTTCAATCACTTCTGACTCATCAATTTTAACAAAAAACAGTTCGGAATCATGTTCTGACTCATCCTGTTCATCACATGAGACATCGGAGAATATGATTAATCTAACTGCTAATGAAATATCCAAAGTGGCTGTTGAGAAGTGGATTCAAGAATCCTTTGCTAACCCTGAGGACCTAAGATTGATTGCGTACCAACTCCTTCTAGATTGATTGCAGGTCATGTCAAATGAGCGGTACGATGCAAAATCGTACATGGATAGTGGCTGCTCAAGACATATGACTGGGAAGAGGGAGTATCTTAGGGATTACAGAACATTGGATGATGCAGGAAACGTTCGCTTCGGTAACAACGAAACGTGTCCGATTCCGGGATATGGTAAAATCACAAATGGCCAATTTACAATCAAGATAGTAGCATTTATAGAAAGGTTAAATCACAATCTTGTGAGTATCTCTCAGTTGGTAGTTCGAACGGGAAACGCTGTCACATTCAACAACCAAGGGAGTGTCATCACGAAAGAAGCAACAAATGAAGTTTTGTTGAAATCTGAAAGAAAGGGATCAATGTTTCCCTTGAATCTGAAGCCAGTGACTGGTGGGCAATCATTGTTTCTTCTATCCAAAGCCAATTCAAATGTAAGCTGGCAATGGCACCGAAGACTTGCTCACGTAAACTTCAAAGACTTAAACAAGTTAGTGGCTATGGATTTGGTTTGTGGTATGCCTGCTCTCAAATTTGATCACGACTCACTTTGTTCTCCCTGTGAACATGGCAAGCAAACAAAACAAAGGCATCCAACAGTGATTAACCCAAAAATCAGTTCTTTACATCGATCTTTGTGGTCCATCCGCATTTGAATCAATTGGGAAGAAGAAATACATTCTTGTGATAGTTGATGACTATTCAAGGTTCACTTGGGTCTTATTCTTGAGAAACAAGTCCGATGCAGCTGAAGAAATCATTAATTTCATAAAAAAAATGGAAGTAATGCTCAACAAGAAAGTCCAAACTCTACATAGTGACAATGGTTCGGAGATCAAAAATCAAACTCTTGATGGATTTCTGAAGATAAAGGGAATAAGTCACAATTTCTCAACACCGTACACTCCTCAACAAAACGGTGTTGTACAAAGACGAAATCGCTCTTTGTGTGAAGCAGCTAGAACCATGCTTAACTTTGAAAAATTTCCCATGTACTTCTGGGCTGAAGCTATTTCTACACCTTGCTTTACTCAAAACAGATCATACATCCACAAGAGGTTTCATATTACACCTTATAAAGTACTCAACTGAAGAAAACCCAATGTCAAGTTTCTTCATATCTTCGGTTGTAGGTGTTTTATTTTAAACCTAAAAGATCATTTGACAAAATTCAATGATAAATCTGAAGAAGGGATCTTTCTTGGTTATTCTCAAGATTCGAAGGCTTATAGAGTTATGAACAAGAGGACTCATAAAATTGAAGAAACCTTTAACCTCTCATTTGATGACTATTATATCAAGAAGTCTCTGCATCATTTACCAATGTCATCTATCTTTCCGAAGCCTACTGTTGATACATTACCAATCACAACCTTTGATACTGACTTCAGTCTTCTCTTTGATCCACCTATGAGGTCTGTGGACTCCGAAGCTAACGCACCAGACAATCATGTGTCAGAACTTTCCAAGCTCATAGATAGCCCTGAAGACTCTCCAACAAGCAGCGTTCAGAAGCCCTCTTTAATTGAGGGGGAGCATTCAGATAGATCTGAAAGAGAATCTGTTTTTGAGGGGGAGCTCAACCACACAAGACTCAACAACCTTTCACATGAAATCTCGAATATTATGTCCCTGTATCCTTCTGTGTAGGGGAGCCATAAATCTCTACTCCAAATGTCTCAACTCCAATCTCTTCAGATAATGGCAGAACAACCCCTACACCAACTACTGTCGAGGGGGAGCAACTCTTCTTTTCAACTGCACACACCTCAAGCAAATGTTACAAATTCAATTAATCACCTAATAACTGATGATTTTCCATCTACTTCGGGATATCCTTCAAATATTGAGGAAATTGATTATGAAGGACCACCTGAATTTGATCCAAATTTTCCTCATTTGGATAAATGGATGAAAAATCATCCCCCATCACTTGTCATCGGTAATGTTCAAGATAAAGTCTTGATTCATGCACAATTACACCAAAAACAACTTGATTTAAGAAAAACTTCGGAGTTGTGCATGTTCAATGTCTTTATCTCAAAAGTTGAACCTAAGAACGTTAAGGATGCATTTGATCACCCTAACTGGATTGAAGCTATGCAATTGGAATTAGAAGAGTTTGAAAGAAACAAAGTTTTATGGCTAATTCCAAAACCTGCAAACGCTTCGATCGTTGGTCTCAAATGGGTATATAGAAATAAACTTGACACCGAAGGCAATGTGGTTCAGAATAAAGCAATGCTGGTTGTTAAAGGTTATTGTCAACAGGAGGGGATTGACTACGAAGAGACATTTGCTCCTGTTACCATACTCGAATCAGTTTGGATGTTTTTAGCTTATGCTGCACACAAGAACTTTGATGTCTATCAGATGCATGTCAAATGTGCATTTCTGAATGGTGATCTCGAGGAAACCGTATTTGTTGAACAACCACCTGGCTTCATACACAAATACCATCCCAACCACTGCTATGTGTTAGATAAAGTTGTCTATGGTTTAAAACAAGCACCTAGGGCTTGGTTTGAGACCTTGACAAAATTTTTAAAAGAGTCAAATTTCAAACAAGGTTCAGTGGATCCAACACTTTTTAGAAAGAAAGTTCGTTCTCATTTGATGTTAGTCCAAATCTATGTGGATGACATTATCTTCGGATCCACTGATCCAAACCTCACAAAAAATTTTGAAAAATTAATGAAAAACAAATTTGAAATGAGTATGATGGGAAAGATTAACTTATTTCTTGGATTACAAATCAAACAATCTAAGGAGGGGATTTTCATTAATCAGCAAAAGTATACGAAGAGTTTACTCGAACGCTTCGGAATGACTAACTGTTCAAAAGAAAAAGTTCCTTTACCTGCAGGTACCAAATTGAATCCTTCATTGGATAAACCAAAGACTGATATCCAAACCTACAGAAGTATGATAGGATCGTTGCTTTATCTCACAGCCAGCAGACCAGATATCATGTTTGCAGTTTACAATTGTGCAAGATATCAAGCTGATCCTTGAGAACCTCATCTGGCTGCGGTGACGACAATCTTCCGCTATCTGAACAACACTCCTGCATATGGTTTATGGTATCCAGCAAACTCATGCTTCTACATACAAGCTTTGTAACGCCAAGACACTCTTTTTATGTAAATATAATAAAAAGGGTAAATTGGTCATTTTACCTTAGAAGGGTAATTTGGTCTTTTGGACAGAAAAGGATTTGATTTGTAATAATATTTTGAGTTTTGAACTTAAAATGTTATAAACATAAGTTTTTGTCATAAAATTTGACAAGTGTGGCAAAAGTATAAGAAATGAAAGTTTTATGTCATAAAACTTGATTATTGTGGCCAAAGTTCAAGAAATGGAACTTCAGGAGCTAAATTGTAAATTCTGGAAGTATAAATAGGAGAGTTGACTCTCCTATGTGTGGCTGAACATTTCAGAAGCATCGGGAGGATTTCTTGGATGCGATTTCTGCAGAATTCATGAGGATTGAAGCATGAAATTGGATTGATGGCTTGGAATTAGAAGTTTCCAAGTAATTAAGGTTAGTACTTTGAAATTCTAACCTAAGTTTTGTGTGTTCTTCGTAGGAGGAATTGAAACTGAAATTACAGTTGTGATTCAAGAGGTTTAAATGAATTCTAAGCCTCAAACATGTTTGTGTTGTAAGAACATATGTTAAAAACAGCAAAGTAGGTTGCTATTGTTGATGAATTTGGAAAATTAGAACTTTGCTCAAGAACCCTAAATCATGAGTTTATATGATCAGCTTGGTTCTAATGAGTTCTAATGAGTTCCAAATGTTGTTAATGATGAGAATAATCAGTAGAAGTGATTAATTTTGAAGAATTTCGGTTTTTGGACCAAAATGTCAAAAACAGGAATTTTTGGAAATTGTTTGAAATATATGATTTCCATGGGTTAAAACTAGATGTTACTGAATGGTTTTTGATCTGGGACAATCCTCTATCGATTAAGTCATGTATTAAGGGCTTAATATGAGAAAATGGGATTTTGTAGCTTGAAAATCGGAATTTCTGGCCTGCTGTTCAGCTCTCGCGACTTGACCAAATGGTCCTCGTGACTCGAGGGACTGGGCGCGACGCGCCTCTCACCTTGGGCGCGATGCGCCTCCGAGGCAGAAACCTCCTGTGAAATTTTGAGCATTTTCCAAGTTTCATTTTGGTGCTAGGCTTATCCGATTGACCTGAAATTTTAAACATAGGTCTAATATGTTGTGAAACTTCATGGAAAATTATCGGAATACGAATACGACCTCCCGAAAGTACTGTAGTAGAATACGCGTATTTCGGGAAGTGTATTAAATTTTTATAATGATTGTTATTGCTCAAAAATGATTGGAAATGGTCCCCAAATGTATTGTATAGGACTCTTGTGTAGTAGAGTCAACTGAAATGGTTATTAACCTATTATCATTTGGTATATAAATGAATATATAGGTACGAGATAAATGGTTGTGGTGCACGCAAAAGCAAGAAACAACCGGAATCAAATGCAGCTAGCATCCAGTTGAGTAATCTCACTGATATCATATATGATATATGATGATTGAACTGTTATAGATTGAAACTGCTTTGGGGGACAAAAATAAACAGTTGACCGATACGTAGAAACGACAATACCAGATAAGCCGTGAGTCTACGTTAGACAAGTACGGAGCTGTGAGTCAATAATAGAAATGATATGACAATACCAGATCAGCCGTGAGTCTACGATAGACAAGAACGGAGCTGTGAGTCTATAAATGAATAAACAATGCGACAATACCAGATAAGCCGTGAGTCTACAATAGACAAGAACGGAGCTGTGAGTCAGTAAAAAGACAATACCGGGTAAGCCGTGAGTCAATGACATGACAAGAACGGAGCCGTGAGTCTAGGCAAAAGCGGGACAACCCCGTGAGCCATAATTGATTTTGATATTTGACGTTAAGTCCAAATGGTGCGGTCTTTTGACTATGATATCGGGTTATTGAACCCAGCTGGTACAGCCTTGGGCTATGACTTGTATATTGAAAATGACAGGGTGCGGCTTATATAGCCATGACATATGATGCAGTCCATTGTGACTAAGAAACATGGGACATAAACGATAGATATGATTATATGTGCAAATAACTGATGTGGTTTGATAATTGCAGGTTGTAATGATGTAGCCTGTAAGGCTACAAAATTAGGATGTGAAATCCTAAGAGATATATGGTCAGCCAGTAAGGCTATGAGTTTGGATTCGATATCCAGACAGATATACGAATATATTTGATACATGTTATTTGCAGATACGATTACTCACTGAGCTTTGTAGCTCATACCATTTGTTAAATGTCCCTGCAGGTTAGCATGCCCTGATAAGGGTAAGGATAAAGTCCGTGACTCAAGAAGTGGACTTGTAGATGCTGTCAGTAGCAGCCCGGCTTATAAGGAGGTTATTATATTTGTATACTCCTTGATACACTTGTACCCGTTTTTATTAGAAATATACCCCTTTGTTTATGGTTTTAAGTACTGAAACCTATGTTAAAAATGAAAAATTTTCAGGGGTGTTTTTGTTTTAAAAGCCGGGTGTTACAAGTTGGTATCAGAGCCGTGGTTTAAGTGAACTAGGTGTCTATAGAGTAGATTCCTGGACTTAAACCTTGAGACAGTAGACACGATGTACCGTTAGGTGTATATAAGTTGTTATTATACATATATAACCTAACTATTGCTGACTTCTATCGTATAAGAAGTATGAGCAGTGAATATTACTAGGAGGAATTTGGGGCATGGAGCTTTAAGAAGTGAACCAGCCCTTTCTCAAGGCTCCATTAAACGAGGGGCACAGAGAAAAGTAGCAGAAAATCCACATGATAAGCAACAGTAGTTGCTGTGGTCAGAAAAAGAAATTTGGGTGCTCACCCTGATTGATATCAAGGTGAAAGAAAAGTAGCTGAGACTACAAGAAAAGCAAAAAAAGATTAGTGGACGCTTCAGGAGAAGTTACCACGAACTAGGTCCAACCTTAAAGGGAAGGGACCAAAACAGAGCAACTATGTATTTTAAGCAGTGCAAGAAAGGCACTAAGAAATTAGTAGAGTTGAGACTCTACCGTTAAATCACTGAAATTGCAGAAAGCAGGAGCATATTGCTCGAGTCTGTTGGATGGAACGGAAGTGTGTCTAGCGCGGAGCTATAGAACACTTTCCTAAGAAATACTCACATGCTAAATGTGGAGTAACGGGTGATGAACCCAAGAAAGAACGGGGGAGGAAAGAAAGAAGAAACGAATGGTCGAAAAGGACCAGTGATACCTGGAGCATTCCAGCAGACTGTGGAAGAAGCTCGTGAGTAGAATGATATGGTCTCAAATATAATTGTTTTGAATATACTCCCCGTATATGTTATATATGATCCATGAAGCTATGCTGTGGATCGATGACTTTGATGTCTTGTCTGAATATTTCATCAACGATTATGGGTGAAATTTCGGAACTGGCTATAGCAAATAGCAAATATGTTCAAGATATTGAACACCTGGAAGGTAGTCTGCCAAGGATTTACGGGACCATTTTTCCCTATAAATCTAAAGCCGATGCCTACCAATGAATTTGAAGAAATCGTGCATATGAATTGGTTAGCAATGAATGATGCTAACATGAATTGGAGAAAAATGAACATTATGGTTCAAAAATCAGAAATGAAATGGACGAAAATCCATGGTAAATGACCGTTGTTGAGAATACCGGTTATTTTCCTTTGCTTAAACTCGGAAAAGAGTTAGTAAAGAAATGATGTTGTAGTTGGCATACGTGGTATGGGCCAAGCTAAATAAAGCAGTGATAGTAGTGTACTACTTTAAATAAATTCTCGGATGTTTCTTTTGAAAAGAACTTCCAGGATTTATGCCAGATTGGCGAGAAGAGTTTATGATTAAACTGATTTTGGGAGCCGTTTCTGTTATTTAGGCTCTATATTGATTAGCCTCTGCAGAGATGGCAGAGTGGTAAAACAATTGGAAGAAATTGTTTTTGAATTGGGGTCTCATATAACGGAATGTGTCATCGTGTGGAGCCCTGTCTTGTTTGAAAAGAAGAAAGACAAGTTAATGTGTATGTACATTGACTACTGAGAATCTGATATTCTCGAAACTGGACTGAATATGAAGTACATTTGTACCAGATATTGGAGTTATTTCACTGAGTTAAGTGATATGTAAAACTCTCCAAGTATGAAAAATATGGCTAAAAGAAATTTTATATTCTTTGGGCATGTTAACACTGCCAAAGATGATAAAGTAAATCCAGTGGAAATGATGCTGAGATAAAACGGGAACCGCCTGAGGAATTTGACTAAAATTTGTAGTTCCTTGGATTAGCGGGTTATTATAGGAGAGTTGTAGAAAACTGCTCCTTGATTGCTGTCGAGTTGACTAAAGTTGACCAAGAAAAGTGAGAAGTTCGAGTGGTAGAAAGACCACAAATATCTTTTCAAAGGTTGAAATAAACCTTGTGTGAAGCTCCGGTGTTAGCATTATCGCTAAGCGGAGAAGATAAACTGGATTATAGAAATGCATCCAGAGTTGATTTTGGATACATGATATTGCAGTAGCCATTATGATTTTAGCATTTAAGCTTTGGAGACACTACTGATGTGGTGTAAAGCTTACTGTTTATACGGATCACAAAAGTTTGAAGTACTTAATTGATCAAAAGAAGCTAAATATGAGATAGCAAAGATAGATGGGTTACTTAAAGATTTCGGCTATGAAATCTTGTACCATTTCGGTAAAGCAGATGTGGCTATAGATGCCTTGAAATGAAAAGAGTATCTTTTGAAAGATACAACCACATGCATGAGTGTGGCGAATTGATTACCTGAGTTGATTCGGGTAGCACAGAAAGAAGTGTGCAAGTCTGAAAACGTGACAAGTAAATGAATGATTAGCTATTGAAAGAAGCTAGTTAGAAACTCACAGCGATTGAAAACCCTTGGGGTTGTGTATGTGAGTTCCAAAGCAAAGTGAGATATGAAAACTTACCCTTAAAAGATGTATATTGGGGTAGATATGCAAAATGCCCGGGGCAGTACCAAACTGTGTAGGGTGATATAACCTATGTATTGGTGGCCGGGACTAAAGGAAGACATTGAAAGACATGTGAAAAGTGTTTGACTTGTACGCAACTACAGTCAAACCATTAGAAGCATATGGAAAATTTAGCCGTTGTCTGTCCCAAAGAAGAAATGGGACGATATTATTATAGACTTTATAAGAAAGTCTCCGCAAATACTATATGGGTATGACACCATATAAGTAATTGTTGATTGGTTGATGAAATCAGTGTAGATTTATACTGACTAAAGAAGAAAGTAAGATCGGAAAGTAGCGAAAAGTTATATAGATAAAGAAATTTGTCGATGTAAGCTACTGCTGTCGATTGTATCGAGTCGAGAAAATAGAATTATTCGCTGACTTTGGCATAAATCCCAAGAATAATTAGTTTAAAAGTACTAGTAAGTACTGTATACGATTTGCAAATTGATAGACGAGGCTAGAAAATGATGCAGACTTTAGGAGATATGCTTGAAACTCGCATAATAGATCTTGGTGGAAGATTAGAAGATCATCTACCTCTAGTACAACCGTAGATAATAACAGTTTTTGTACCAGTTTTCTGATGACCCGTATAATGCATAGTATGAAGTATCGTGTTGCATGCCGATTTGCTAGACTAAAGTCGGGGAGAAGCCGTTGGCTGGACCCGATATTGTACCTCAAACAGAAGAAAAGATTAGACAAATTCAAGAAAGCTTGGAAATAGACAAAAATCGACAAAAGTAGTATGCGGATTGCCGAGTAAAACTGTTGAAATTCCAAATGGGGAAAGATGACAGTGTTCAAAATATCCCTTAGAAAGACTAAAACTCTGCTTGGGACAAAAGAAGGTTAAATCCTCATTTATTGGACCTTTCCATATGTCCCAAAGAGTAAGAATTTTGGTGTACTGATTGAAGATTCTTGATGAACTTCAAGATATTTACAATGTTTTCTATGGGTCTCATAGTTCTGAGAACATGGAATGATAAATTTCAACAAATACCTCATGCTGAAATGAGGTAGATGAGAAGTTATGGTACCCGGGACAACCGGAGGAATGTTCGATGAACAGTAATATAACCACGAAATAAGAAAACTAGTATGGTTAAGTGCTTAGGCAATACCATAGAGGTTTCCATATGATATGGGAAACCGAAATTGTAATGAGAAAGAATTACCCTCGCTTGTTTGTATGATTTCGGGGACGAAATCTTTTTAAGGAGGGGAGAATTTGTAATGCCAAGACACTCTTTTTATGTAAATATAATAAAAAGGGTAAATTGGTCATTTTACCTTAGAAGGGTAATTTGGTCTTTTGGACAGAAAAGGATTTGATTTGTAATAATATTTTGAGTTTTGAACTTAAAATGTTATAAACATAAGTTTTTGTCATAAAATTTGACAAGTGTGGCAAAAGTATAAGAAATGAAAGTTTTATGTCATAAAACTTGATTATTGTGGCCAAAGTTCAAGAAATGGAACTTCAGAGGCTAAATTGTAAATTCTGGAAGTATAAATAGGAGAGTTGACTCTCCTATGTGTGGCTGAACATTTCAGAAGCATCGGGAGGATTTCTTGGATGCGATTTCTGCAGAATTCATGAGGATTGAAGCATGAAATTGGATTGATGGCTTGGAATTGGAAGTTTCCAAGCAATTAAGGTTAGTACTTTGAAATTCTAACCTAAGTTTTGTGTGTTCTTCGTAGGAGGAATTGAAACTGAAATTACAGTTGTGATTCAAGAGGTTTAAATGAATTCTAAGCCTCAAACATGTTTGTGTTGTAAGAACATATGTTAAAAACAGCAAAGTAGGTTGCTATTGTTGATGAATTTGGAAAATTAGAACTTTGCTCAAGAACCCTAAATCATGAGTTTATATGATCAGCTTGGTTCTAATGAATTCTAATGAGTTCCAAATGTTGTTAATGATGAGAATAATCAGTAGAAGTGATTAATTTTGAAGAATTTCGGTTTTTGGACCAAAATGTCAAAAACGGGAATTTTTGGAAATTGTTTGAAATATATGATTTCCATGGGTTAAAACTAGATGTTAATGAATGGTTTTTGATCTGGGACAATCCTCTATCGATTAAGTCATGTATTAAGGGCTTAATATGAGAAAATGGGATTTTGTAGCTTGAAAATCGGAGTTTCTGGCCTGCTGTTCAGCTCTCGCGACTTGACCAAATGGTCCTCGCGACTCGAGGGACTGGGCGCGACGCGCCTCTCACCTTGGGCGCGATGCGCCTCCGAGGCAGAAACCTCCTGTGAAATTTTGAGCATTTTCGAAGTTTCATTTTGGTGCTAGGCTTATCCGATAGACCTGAAATTTTAAACATAGGTCTAATATGTTGTGAAACTTCATGGAAAATTATCGGAATACGAATACGACCTCCCGAAAGTACTGTAGTAGAATACGCGTATTTCGGGAAGTGTATTAAATTTTTATAATGATTGTTATTGCTCAAAAATGATTGGAAATGGTCCCCAAATGTATTGTATAGGACTCTTGTGTAGTAGAGTCAACTGAAATGGTTATTAACCTATTATCATTTGGTATATAAATGAATATATAGGTACGGGATAAATGGTTGTGGTGCACGCAAAAGCAAGAAACAACCGGAATCAAATGCAGCTAGCATCCAGTTGAGTAATCTCACTGATATCATATATGATATATGATGATTGAACTGTTATAGATTGAAACTGCTTTGGGGGACAAAAATAAACAGTTGACCGATACGTAGAAAAGACAATACCAGATAAGCTGTGAGTCTACGATAGACAAGAACGGAGCTGTGAGTCAATAATAGAAATGATATGACAATACCAGATAAGCCGTGAGTCTACGATAGACAAGAACGGAGCTGTGAGTCAATAAATGAATAAACAATGCGACAATACCAGATAAGCCGTGAGTCTACAATAGACAAGAACGGAGCTGTGAGTCAGTAAAAAGACAATACCGGGTAAGCCGTGAGTCAATGACATGACAAGAACGGAGCCGTGAGTCTAGGCAAAAGCGGGACAAACCCGTGAGCCATAATTGATTTTGATATTTGACTTTAAGTCCAAATGGTGCGGTCTTTTGACTATGATATCGGGTTATTGAACCCAGCTGGCACAGCCTTGGGCTATGACTTGTATATTGAAAATGACAGGGTGCGGCTTATATAGCCATGACATATGATGCAGTCCATTGTGACTAAGAAACATGGGACATAAACGATAGATATGATTATCTGTGCAAATAACTGATGTGGTTTGATAATTGCATGTTGTAACGATGTAGCCTGTAATGCTACAAAATTAGGATGTGAAATCCTAAGAGATATATGGTCAGCCAGTAAGGCTATGAGTTTGGATTCGATATCCAGACAGATATACGAATATATTTGATACATGTTATTTGCATATACGATTACTCACTGAGCTTTGTAACTCATACAGTTTGTTAAATGTCCCTGCAGGTTAGCATACCCTGATAAGGGTAAGGATAAAGTCCGTGACTCAAGAAGTGGACTTGTAGATGCTGTCAGTAGTAGCCCGGCTTATAAGGAGGTTATTATATTTGTATACTCCTTGATACACTTGTACCCATTTTTATTAGAAATATACCCCTTTGTTTATGGTTTTAAGTACTGAAACCTATGTTAAAAATGAAAAATTTTCAGGGGTGTTTTTGTTTTAAAAGCCGGGTGTTACAAGCTTACTCTGACTCAGACTTAGTTGGATGCTCCATTGATCGCAAAAGCACTTCGGGGGGTTGCCAATTTCTGGATGGAAAACTAATCAGCTGGCAATCCAAGAGGCAAACTTGTGTTTCAATTTCCACAGCCGAAGCGGAGTATGTCGCAGCCGCAACTTGCACCTCGCAGATAATATGGGTTCAAAACCAATTAAAAGATTATGCCATCAACATGAGAAAGATACCCTTGTTCTGTGACTCTCAAACTGCAATTCGGATTTGTCACAATCCTGTTCAACATTCCAAGACGAAGCATATAGCTCTTCGCTATCACTTCATCAAAAGTCATGTTGAGGATGGGAATATAGAAGTGCACTTTGTTCACACAACTGAACAGTTGGCACACATCTTCACAAAAGCTTTGAATGAAGAAGCATTTACACAAATTGTTCGAGGACTCGAAATGATTAATGGATCCACTCTCACATAAACATCAGATTTGCTCTCTCTCTTACCTTAATCTTTTCAATAACAAAATAAGACTTTATGCTGTTCCGCAGCACTCCGAAGCCCTTTGTTGCTTCGGAGCTCAACGGAACAGACACTTCAGTAAAATAAAACTTCAAGTGTCGAAAATCATTGAAACAACTATTGTCTTTGTAGTCTAATGGGTGTCCACTCTCACCCACCGCTCTCCTGGTCAGTGGAGTGTCGTTAGCCAAACGGGTTTGATAGGACCGCCTAATTCTCATTAAAAGTATAATGTCATTATTCAAAGTACTAGAACATTTCATAAAAAATCCCGATCTAGTTACTTTAGGAAAAATGTGAATTGATGCTAATCAATGGGATTACACATTGCACTTTGTGAAACATTGGTGGAGCGTGTGTGGTTTACCGGCACACCAATAGGGGTTCACAAAGAGTTGCAATGGGTTTCTCGATTTTACCATTGTTTATAGAGCGTGTGTGGTTAACCGGCACGTCAAATTTGAGATGGTAATTGACTTTGAGAGTACCAAGCTAATTTGCATGGTTATTCACATCCAGTTTGTGATCCTTGGTATCCCAGTCACAAACAGTGGAGCATATCCGAGATTATAATATGATTATCTTCCGTGGTGGAATTGGCTGAATCGTCATTCGCCTACCTTTATAAAAATTACAATAAGATTACGGCATCCCTCTTCTATATTTTGAATTGTTATAGTTGGGTCCTAGCGTTATTATTATATTGGGTTAATATTAAGGTTTATATGTATCTAATTAAAACTACCTTCTTTTAAAGATGTCTTCCGTTGACCAATCCGTTCCCCACTCAAACTCCGGTAACGTCACTTCAATCCTGTCATTGTGTTCCAAAGTGACGTTGGACGGCACTAACTACAATGACTGGATCCGTAACATCAAGATGGCTCTGAGGTTTGAGCACAAAGAGTATGTTCTCGAAACCGAGCTAATTGAAGTTGACCAACATACCGCTACTCCCGAGGAAATTGCCTCATATCAAAAACACTCGGATGATGCGACCAAAGTGGCGTCCATCATGATTGCAACCATGAATCCTGAATTGCAAAGAATGTATGTGGACTACTGGCCCTTCGAGATGCACAAAGAGCTTGCGGAAAAGTTCTGCAAGCAAGAGCGCATCGAGAGGTGCGAGGTGGTCAAAGATTTCACGAACACAATGCCTCGGGATGGAGAGTCCATCTACACTCACGTGCAAAGGATGCAAGGTTACGTGGATCGGCTTAGAAAGCTTGTGATGCCAGTACATGAGGAGTTGGCCGTTGACAGAGTGCTTAACTCCTTACCGAGTTCTTATGACCAGTTCAGACTTGCATATCATTTGAACAACAATCAGACCACTTTGGCTGAATTGCATCGCATGCTTCGTACTGCTGAAGACGGGATAAAAAGTAAAAGTGTACCCTCAGTTAGCCAGCCCGTCTTGGCAATTGGATCTGGCAAGGGAAAGAAAAGGAAGGTCCCTCCCAAGCAAAACTGGAGGGAAAAGGTTCATGTCGGGTCATCTAGCAGTGCCCCGAGAGCCAAGTCTTCCGGCATTCCTCATGTCACGAATCCTGAAGATGCCGATTGTTTTTATTGCAATGAGAAGGGTCACTGGAAAAGGATTTGCCCAAAGTACTTGCAAGATATAAAAAATGGAAAAGTGAAGCCATCACAAGCAGGTACTTACACTATATCTAAAAACTCATCATCTTCCTGTTCTTGGGTCCTTGACACCGGATGTTTTCACATTTGTTCTGATTTGCAGGGCCTAAAAGAAAGTAGGGAGGTGGAGCACGGTAGATTGAACCTGATCATGGGCAATATGCAAACGTCACCTGTTACCAAGATCGGTGTCTATAGACTAGTGCTTAGTAATGGTGTTAGTTTAGATTTACAAAATTGTTGCTATTCGCCTGATATGGCTAGAAACATAATTTCTTTTCATGCATTGTTCAGACAAGGTTTTTATTATACTTTTGATAAATTGAATGGTTCAATTTCTGTTTTTTAAAATGATGTATTTATTTTTGAAGCTTTTCCTTCTGATGGAGTGTATGAAACTGTTATATGTGTTGACAATTAAGGAAATAGTGTGTTAAATATTGATTCTTCTAGTGGTGTAGAAAAGGCGTGTTTGTGGCACTATCAACTTTGGCATATAAATAAGAAACAAATCGCCCAACTCCAAAAGGATTGAATGTTGGAATCATTCGACCTAAAATCGGATGATGTATGTGAATCTTGTTTCTTTGGCAAGATGACAAAATCACCATTCAAAGGGTCCTTTGAAAGAGGTGAAGGTCTGTTGGACATCATACACACAGATGTGTGTGGTCCCTTCAGAACAACCACAAAAGACGGCATGCGGTTCTATGTGACCTTTACTGATGATTAAAGTAGATATGGGTATATCTACTTAATCAAGCACAAGTCAGACACCTTTGAAAAGTTCAAAGAGTTTAAAAATGAAGTAGGAAATCAATTGGGCAGGAAGATAAAGATGATTAGATCCGACAGAGGCTTTGAGTATGTTAGTATCGAGTTCCTTGACTATCTAAATGAATGTGGAATAATTTCACAGTTATCACCTCCTAGGACACCAAAGTTAAACGGTGTTGCTGAGAGGCGAAACCGAACCCTGTTGGACATGGTTCGTACCATGATGAGTCGAGCTTCGCTTCCAATCCATTTCTGGGGGTATGCCTTAGAGACTGCCGCCCATATCCTTAACCTTGTCCCAACCAAGAAGGTTGCTAAAACACCTCACAATGTGTGGACGGTGAAAGTTCCCTCGTTGGCACACATCAAAGTCTGGGTTGTGAGGCTTTCGTGAGACGAGAGACTCAAGACAAACTCGCAGAAAGAAGTGAGAGGTGCTTTTTCATCGGATACCAAAAACTATCATTTGGATACTTGTTTTACAGACCAAGCGAGGATGTGGTTTTTGTAGCTAGAAGAGGAGTCTTTCGAGAGAGAGATCTCATTTCCAAATAAGATAGTGGGAGTACAATTGATCTCGAAGAGATTCAAGAGACACCCGATGGACCATCCTCAGAAGAAACTAGCCACCAACATGAGGAAGAGGTTCCTGTTGGACCAACTGGTATTTCATTACCTCTTAGGCGTTCGGGTAGAGTTAGCATGCCACCCGAGTTTTATGGTTTCCATATAACTACGTATGGTCACACGTTTGTCAGTGATCGTACATTGACAAATTTGGATGAACCAGCTAACTACCATAAAGCAATGGCGGGCCCTGAGTCTGCCAAATGGAAATAGGCGATGGACAGCAAGATCAAGTCCATGTATGACAATCAAGTTTGGAACTTGGTTGACAATGTATCGGGTCGAAAGATAGTCGGGTGCAAGTGGATCTTCAAGAAGAAGACCGACATGGATAGAAAGGTACACACTTTTAAAGCTCGGCTGGTCGCGAAGGGATTCACTCAAACCCCGGGGGTTGATTATTATGAAACCTTCTCACCAGTAGCCAAGATTAAGTCGATTAGGATAATGCTTGTCATAGCTGGGTTTCATGATTATGAAATTTGGCAGATGGATGTCAAAACCGCTTTCCTTAACGGAAAGTTGACTGAGGATGTTTACATAAATCAGCGAGAGGGTTTTGTAGACACAAAGCATCCTAACAAGGTGTGTAAGCTTGAGAAATCAATCTACGGATTGAAACAAGCTTCTCGTAGTTGGAAACTCTGCTTCCATGAGAAAGTCAAAGAGTTTGGTTTCTCTAGAAGTGAAGATGAGTCCTGTGTATATGTTAAGGCTAGTGGGAGTATAGTCACTTTTCTGGTGTTGTATGTTGATGACATACTGCTCATGGGAAACAACGTTCCGACCTTGCAAGATGTCAAGTCTTGGCTCGGGAAGTGTTTCGCCATGAAAGACCTTGGAGAAGGTGCCTATATTCTAGGGATAAGAATATTAAGAGATAGAAATAAAAGACTTATAGGTCTTAGTCAGTGTACATACTTGGAAAAGGTACTAAAGAGGTTTAGTATGGAAAATTCCATGAAGGGAGAGCTACCTATCCAAAGTAATGCCAAGTTGAGTAAGACTCAAAGTCCGAGTACCGATGAGGAAATAGTTAAGATGAATCGGGCACCTTATTCTTCGGAAGTAGGGTCGATCATGTATGCTATGACATGTACTCGCCCCGACGTATCCTTTGCATTGATCATGGTTAGTCGGTACCAGGGAAATCCTGGTAGAGCGCATTGGATAGTTGTAAAGAACATACTCAAGTATCTGCGAAGGACTAAGAACATGATGTTAGTCCTTGGTGGCAGTGATGACTTGAAAGTAAGTGGATATACAGACGCTAGCTTTCAGACAGATAGAGACAACGGTCGGTCTCAGTCAGGCTGGGTATTCCTTTTGAACGGGGGAGCGATGACTTGGAAAAGTTCCAAGCAAGAGACGGTGGCTGATTCGACATGCCAGTTAGAGTACATAGCACAAAGTGAATCGTCAAAGGAAGCGGCTTGGCTACAGAATTTCATCGGTGACCTTGGTGTAGTCCCGAGTATTCAGGATCCCATGGAACTGTTCTGTGATAACGAAGGAGCGGTTTTTTCGACAAAGGAACCGAGAGACCATGGAAAGTCCAGGCATATCGATAGAAAGTACCATTATATAAGACATAGAGTAGAAGAATGTCACCTCCTTGTAAAGAGGGTATCATCCGAAGATAATCCTGCAGATCTCTTGACAAAGGCTCTGAGTAGGATCAAGCACAATCAGCATGCTAGGAGCATTGGATTGAGAGATGATATTAGTTTTTGTAATTAGATAGAATTTGAAACTTGTAACAATATAAATATAATTGACTTTGGCGATTTAATAATAGAGATTTATTAATGAGTATTGTTTACTACCTTTGTCAATTATTTATTATTGTGTTTCATTTTTGCATGATTAACTTCCTGAGTAATTTGATTATTCAAAGTTCCACAGTCACTCATACTCTTAGGGAGTATGTCATGAATCAGTTGTAGATTGTCTAATGAGTTAGACATTGCAGTGAGACTGCTACAACGTTCGTGAGTACTTAGAAATGGAGATTTGAGTATTGGATAAACCCGCACTCAATAAATTGCTTCATGGATTACATCACAAGCAATGTTGAGACGATAATATCTTATGATCTTAAAGTGGAGAGATATGAGTTATAATTTACGAGACGGTTATTCATTGATAATGCGAAAACGCATCGGTAACTCGGTGTTATAAAACGTATTGTTGTGAGTGGTTTGTCTGGTAAAAGATATAAGCATATGAGTCGAAACTTATTCGTCCCTTGACCCTGACGGGAAATAGATATTTGTAGGCATCTCGATGATTTTGAAGTTGACTAAAAGAGTTGGCCAACCAGGACTACAGTTGATGTGTTCAATAAGTAGTCTTAAAGTCATAAGTAGAATCGGAAATCGAGAAACAGAGAATCGGACCAAGATTTATCTTAATCCATGTCTTGAGTCTGAAAATATCTTCTTGGACGGAGGATCATATGATCACTTATCTATGGACAGAACTGACTGGGTCAGAGTTCGGCAGCCGTTTCTAGGAAGCTGCAGTTTGCTAATTAATCTGAAGATAAATGGATAATTAAAGGCATAGACTTATCCAAGTGGGAGACTGTTGGATTAGGTGTCTAAACCATGACTTATAATTTGTATTTATCTTATTAATAAAAGCAAAGTCCAATTGGGTTGCCATCGGAAGTCCAACTCGCATCAAGGTTAAAAAGAGAAAGAGAAATTAAATAGTTTATTTTATTATGTGATGATAAATTAATAATAAACTCGTTTGGAATTAATCTGAATTAATTGGAATTAATTTGGGATTAATTATAAGTACAGGGGCTAGAATGTAATTGTTCAAAAGTTGAACATGTGCAAGGGCTAAAATGTAATTGTTCAAAACTTGAACACTATAAATAGGCATCTCCCATCACTTAAAAACTTACACCATTCCAAAACATCTCTTTGGAATTTCTCTTTTCTCTGTGCCGTCTATAATCCTTCTCTAAGGTTTTATAGCTAGTCGTTCTTGATAAGATGTTAAGATAGTTAACCTCCGCTTGGGCTTCTAGGTGTGATCTCATTTGAGGCAGGACACTTGTGCTGCTTGGCTTCAAGAATTAAAACTAAAGGTTAGTTTTTCTTAATTGTTTTATATTAGAAATTTCTGTTAGCCGTTAGAATTAATATTATATGTTCAAAGATAGAAAACATAGATCCTTTCTAGGTTGCATGTGAACTTAGGATTTTAGCTCATAGATTGCAGAAAACTTTACAATACCGGCATTGACTGATAAACAAATTTCTAACTCTCTTTGCTCTTGTTTCAAAATTGAACTATATGAAGCTTTTCAATAGGGGATTGTACAAATTTTCAAAGCACCATCAAGAAACGAAATATGGTGACATTTTTGACACTTCGGATATGAAACTACAAATTGATAAACATGTTTCAAAAATGAAAATTGATAAACTCAAAAGAAAAACAGAAAATCCAAATGTCAAAAGAATCAAAGACAACAAAGAAACAAAAAGGTAAAAGAACAAGTGCAAAGCAAAGATAAATCAGCACTCAAAGGCATAATTCTCTATCTTAAATGGTAATACAAGGAACTACTATAACATAGTCGAGTACCATGTAGAGGTTATGAACATCTCAAGTAATCTGCTTTAAATGGCATTGTTAAGGTGGTGTGTGAATCTCAAAGGCTTGTCATCAAAGAAACACATCCAAACACTTTGACAGATGAAATGGGATATATTTTTCAAAAAGGAAATTTCAAAGTCAATCCACAATTTTACTTTACACTTCGCATGCTCAATTCAAAAGGAAACTTGTTTTAAACTTTAACGCTGTGAATTCCAACATTATTTAGCATGAAAAATTTGAAGCACAAATGAAAACATAAAACTTTTGAAAAACTGCGAAATTGAGTTTAACCTAGGGTGGTTACACTTATGCATCTCATGACTGATGTTCAATCAAACAGGCTTCAGAATGAAAAATGGACTTCCGACATGATTCGAATGATTCTGAATACTAACACAGTAAATCTTCATTTCATAACATTCAGGGGAGCTAAGGTTAAAAGTCATAATGCATCATCAACTAGAAAACCAAAGTTTGCAATAAAAGAAAAACTCTTCGGTGTATTGATAACATCCTTCACAAACACTATTTATCATAAGTGTTATCAATACCCTTCGGAATGTTTCATATCATCTGACCAATACACAAACTCTGATGGATACCAATAATTGTTATAACTGTCCTTGTTGGTCCGAAGCCAATTAAATGCTTAAATGATTTTCACATTTATGATAACCACATAGACAAACATTCTTTTAAAATAAATAAACGTTGTGGCAAATATACAGCTGTCATTCAGAGAATCTTTTAAAATCATAACAATCAGATCGTAGGTAAAGTGGCCGTTTTATTTTGAAAAATCATGATTGTCACACTGACCTTTCCGCTTTTGCAGAGAAAGTGGAGCGTGTTGAATCTGAGGTGGCATTTTCTTAGTGGACCTTTTTCAAACGTGCATTTAATGGCCTTGGGACCACAAATCGTATATAAACCTCACACTTCATCCATTTCAGTCCTTACACTGTCAGACGATTCAAATCTTCTCTCTGCAAATACTCTCTCACAAAACCCTAATTTCTCTTCATCTTCTTCTTTCGATCATCAATGGCATCCACTGCACATGAAGAATCTTCTCAAACCACAGAAGCAATGTCGATTCCAGTCCTTAAGAGTCAATCAGCAAACTTGTTTCTTCGAACTGATCTCAAACTTTATCCTCAACCCATCGTTGCAGTGGTCGAATGCCTCAAGCAATCGATCATGGGTCATGCCTTGACCTACACACCCTCAATCCCAGCAACTCTTGTTCACAGGGCTCACTACACTTCAAATGCCCTGTTCGACTCTGACAACAATGTGAAATTTGTTCACTACGAAGTTGTTGATGCCAAGGGCAAAATCAAGAGAGTGCTGTTAACCAAGGCTGAGCTTGTAGAAGCCCCACATCTTCCAATTTACTATCCTAAAGAAGTTGTTGTGCCAACTGCTGAACAAATGGTGGATACGTTTAATACCATGGGCTACGAACCACAACTGACCAGCATCAGCCAATTCAAGAAAAAGGATCTTCCATACATGTAGAGATTTTACTTTGGCATCTTTTTGAGATGTCTCTCTGGGAGGACATCTGGACTAGACTCAGCAAGTCAGACCTTCATGACTATGTTGTATGGTATTTTCTACGACGTTAAAGTGGATTACGTCTCTGTCATGTGGGCTGACTTCTGCTCCCACATCAACCATTCTATGAAGGGTACTGAGATGTCAAACGCTAGATTCTGGGCAATGGTTGTTCATAACCACTATCAGAAGACAGGTTATGTGTTCGACCCCAGCCTTCCTGAAATGAGGTACACTTACATTATAGTCCCAACATTAGATGAAAATTTTACTGGTTTTTCTGCACAAATTCCACATGAGATGTTACGGAAAGTATCTTTGGATTGTGATGAAGTAAACATATACCTCTCAACACTCAAAATTCCATACCTTGTTCGTGAAATCACCCATGTTGCACCATCCAAACCCCCTGTCAAACCCAAAACCAAAGAGAAGGCAACTGGAGGACCTAGTGGTCTGAAGGCTGTAAGGAAGAGGAAAGCCTCTGAGCAAACAACTCCGAAGAGAAAATAACCAAAAAGAACAAGAAAATTAATGGTAGTAGATGAGTCTTCGGAGTCGAACCAATCTCCATCCGCAAACATACAAGAAGAAGAGGAAGAAGAACAGTCCTCACCAATCAAAGAAACTAGACCACCCACTCCACCACATATAACAGCACCACCTTCTCCACCTCCAACCACTGCTCCATACACTTCCACCATCACAACATCACAAACAACAACAATCCATACATCATCAACTGATGTACCACCAACCACAGCTCCACAAACCTCTACCATACATACTACACTCTCTGATGTACCTCCTATATCAACCTCTATAGATACACCACCAGTATCAACCATTAATACATCCGAACCAATTATCACATCCTCAGAACCATTGTTGAATGTTCCCTCATCTGGTTTTGACTTCTCACTACCAGAATTTGATCAACATCAGTCACCACTACAACAAAATCCAACTTCTGCTGCATTCTTTGAGGCCTTTCATTTGGCTCCTTTAGTTACTGAAGGTGGCTCGGATGAAGAACTGCAAGATGGGGATCTTATTTTAGTAAAACAGTATAAGGTTCTCAACTCCAAACTTGACACTCTTATTCAAGCTCAGACAGGATTTGATCCCACAAAAGCTACTTTAGGAGATCTTTTAGAAGAAATTGAAGAATTGCAAACTAGCTTGACTCAAGAATTGAACAACTCGGTGAAGAAACTTGATAAAAGACTCACAGAACAACAAGCAAAACTCCAATCAACCGTGGAACAGAAAATCCAGTCTACTATTGCTGAGGTTGACAGCAAAAACAAAATCCTTCTAGAAGAAACAGAAAATAAGATGAAAATTTTTGTTGAAAAGGTGGAGTCTTCGAACTCCGAAGTCCTGAAGGCTCTACAAGACCTTCGGACTGAAACACAATCCATGCAGCAAAGTACCAAGTTTGAAAAACAACTTGATGAGGCAAGAGCTAAAATCGAAGAGCTAACTGTCGCCCAGACTGCTTCGAATATCCCAAAGTTTGCTGATGAAGTCCAAAAGACAAATGAAGTTCTTACCCAGGACATTGTCACTCGATTAAGAACTGTATTACAACCTCTTATCAACTTTGCTGATAGAATCGCCAGACCACAAGCAAGGCTTGCTCCTGCTCAGCATGTGGGTCATGCTTCACAAGGGGGAGAAGTTTTGGTCACATCCTCCGAAGCAACAACAACTTTAACTTCAACAACCTACGTTGCTACAAGTCTGGGAACACCTCCGTTTTTGATATCCTCTGTTCCTACCTTCCCAACCATCACCACAACCACAATGGGATCTTCTGAAGCTAGGGGATCAACAGAAAAGCCTGTCGAAACTTTGATCGCCCCACACATAGAAAAGGTTTAGAAGGCTAGATGTGAGGATCAAGCCTTGGTGCTGAAAATGAACGAATTTGCACGAAATGATGGTAAATAGACGACAGAAGCAATCACAAACTTCTGATTTCAAGACCTAAATGTGTTCAACAGACTGCCTCTTCGTAGTTTTGACACAAGCAACTCCGATGATCAACAACTTGATATTCCTTTTAATCCGAAGACCTTCTCCTTTCTCCAGTTTGTTCAGTCAATCACAAATGAACAAAGGACAACCTACTGGAAAAACAAAATCAACTTCCATGTTATGTTCATTTAAAATCAGAATGTAGTATGGAGTTTGAAAAAGATCAAGAAAATCATTTCAATCAAGGTGGCAGAGACATTTGAGAACTTCACGAACTACGAATTTTTCATTCTTCGTGGTTTTAATGAAGAGGAGTCCAGGTTCACAGTTGCAGACTTCCCAATAATGAACCCAAACGACTTCATTGAACTCCTGGAAATCATGAGAGACTTTCCTGGTCATGCTGCGGACTCCATCATTTTCAACGCTGCCCAAAATCACATCAAGGGGTTTCTGAACAATTACATGGTTAGATTCGCAAAGAATGACTTGGAGTTGTGCTCCTACTACAAACAGCCTTTGGGAACTCCTCTATTCACAGTTCGGAACATCAGCAAGTTTAAGAATTGGGAGATTATCGATGAACCATATGGCATAGTCTTCAAAGGACTTAGAAACGAAACCGAAGTCATGATAAAGTTCTTTGAAATTGACTACCTTGGCCTCAATCCCTCATCCTTCATCACCAGAATGATTTCTCATGTGAGCGCCTGCGCTGTCAACTCGTATGAGAAAAAGAATAAGTTCATGGATCACATGTCTTGGTGGCTTTGAAAGGTTTTGCACAAACAATGAACTAGAAATTCCTAAGTTCACATGCAACCTAAGAAAGAGGATCTATGTTTTTCTTCTAATGAACATATAACAAAACCTAAGGCCAATAATTAAATCTCTAAGGATTAAAACAATAAAACCAACCATTGATTCTTGATCCAGAAGCTAGCAGCAAAAGTTTCTTGCCTCAAATGGAATCACACCCAAGCAATGGAGGAGAGAAGACAGCAGAATTCCAGAGATATGATGAAGATGGCGCAGAGATTAGGGTTACCAGGAGGTTCCTTTTATAGCCTCCAAGGGTGACAACCAAAACCCTAGAGGTGCCTCCTAAATGGGCAAGCATGTTACCCATTTGAACTAGGCTTCCTTACCCCTAATTAGGGTTTTGAAAATCTGAGTGTGGCCACTCATAATTTCGCCACCCTCTAGTTCCACTGGCCAGTGAATATTCAACTATTGAATAAATACAAAACCAGTCCCTGCACTTTTAATTAATGAAATTACTCACCAAATTAAATCCAATTAATTCTAGATTAATTTCTAATTAATTATTATAGTTTCTAATTAATATATTAACACTTAAATATATTAACAAACTATTTATTTTATTTCTATTGATTTATTAAACAATTAATAAATCAACCTTTCTATCTACTGAACTCTACATCAATCCTCCAGCTATAAGGGCCACCCAAATGGACTTTGCTTCTATTAATAAGATAAATACAATTTATAGGCATGGCTTAGACACCTAATCCAACAGTCTCCTACTTGGATAAGTCTATGACTTTAATTGTCCATTTACCTTCTGATTAATCTCAGTTTCCTAGAAACTGTTCCTGAACTCTGACCCAGTCAGTTCTATCCAAAAATAAGTGATCTGATGATCCTTCGTCCAACAAGATATTTTTCAGACTCAACACATGGATTAAGATCAATCTTGGTCCGAGACTCTGTTTCTCGATCTCCAATTTTGCTTATGACTTAAGACTATCAACTGTAGTCCTGGTTGGCCAACCCTTTTAGTCAACTTCAAAATCATCGAGAGGCCTACAGATATCTGTTTCCCGTCAGGTCAAGGGACGAATAAGTTTCGACTCATATAGTTATATCGTTCACCAGTCAGATCACTCACAACAATGCGTTTTATAACATCGAGTTACCGATGTGTTTTCGCATTATCAATGAACAACTGCCTTGCAAACTACAACTCATATCTCTCCACTTTAAGATCATAAGATATTATTGTCTCAACATTGGTTGTGATATAATCCATGAAGCAATCTGTTGAGTACGGGTTTATCCAATACTCAAATCTCTATTTTCTAAGTACTCAAGAACGTTGTAGCAGTCTCACTGCAATGTCTAACTCCTTAGGCAATCTACAACCGATTCATGACAGTCTTCATTCATACTTACTCCCTAAAAGTATGAGCGACTGTGGAACTTTGAATAATTAAATTACTCAGGAAGTTTAAACATGCAAAAATGAAACACAATAATAAACAATTGACAAAGGTAGAAAACAATACTCATTAATAAATCTCTATTATTAAATCACCAAGTCAATTACATTTATACTGTTACAAGTTTCAACCTATCTAATTACTAAAACTAATATCATCCCTCAGTCCAATGCTCCGAGCATGCTGATTGTGTTTGATCCTACTCAGAGCCTTAGTCAAAGGATCTACAGGATTTTCTTCTGATGATACCCTCTTAGCCAGGAGGTGACCTTCTATGCAATGTCAAATGTAATGGTACTTTCTCTAGATATGTCTGGACTTTCCATGATCTCGCGGTTCCTTTGTCAAAGCGACCGCTCCTTCATTATCGCATAATAGTTCCATTGGCTCCTGAATGCTCGGGACAACTCCAAGGTCACTGATAAAGTTCTTTAGCCAAGCCGCTTCCTTAGATGCTTCACTCGCTGCAATGTACTCTGATTTGCATGTTGAATCAGCCATCGTCTCTTGCTTGGAACTTTTCCAAGTGACCGCTCTACCATTTAAGAGAAACACCCAGCCCGAATGAGACCGACCACTGTCTCTATCTTTCTGGAAGCTGGCATCTATGTATCCACTCACTTTCAAGTCATCACTGCCACCAAGGACTAACAGCATGTTCTTCGTCCTTCGCAGATACTTGAGTATGTTCTTAATAGCTATCTAGTGTGCCCTACAAGGATTACCCTGGTACCGACTAACATTGCTCAAGGCAAAGGATACGTCGGGGCGAGTACATGTCATAGCATACATCATCGACTCTACTGCCGAAGCATTAGGTACTCGACTCATCTCAGCTATTTCCTTATCGGTACTCGGACTTTGAGTCTTACTCAACTTGGCATTACTTTGGATAGGTAGCTCTCCCTTCTTGTAGTTTTCCATACTAAACCTGTTTAGTGCCTTTTCCAAGTATGTACACTGACTAAGACCTATAAGTCTTTTCTTTCTATCTCTTAATATTCTTATCCCTAGGATATAGGTAGCTTCTCCAAGGTCTTTCATGGCGAAACACTTCCCGAGCCAAGACTTGACATCTTGCAAGGTCGGAACGTCGTTTCCCATGAGCAGTATGTCATCAACATACAGCACCTAAAAAATGACTATACTCCCACTAGCCTTGACATATACACAGGACTCATCTTCACTCCTAGAGAAACCAAACTCTTTGACTTTCTCATGGAAGCAGAGATTCCAACTGCGAGAGGCTTGTTTCAATCCATAGATTGATTTCTCAAGCTTACACACCTTGTTTAGATGCTTTGTGTCTACAAAACCCTCTGGCTGATTCATGTAAACAACCTCAGTCAACTTCCCATTAAGGAAAGCGGTTTTGACATCCATTTGCCAAATTTCATAATCATGAAATGCAGCTATGGCAAGCATTATCCTAATCGACTTAATCTTGGCTACTGGTGAGAATGTTTCATCATAATCAACCCTTGAGTGAATCCCTTTGCGATCAGCTGAGCTTTAAAGGTGTGTACCTTTCCATCCATGCCGGTCTTCTTCTTGACGATCCACTTGTACCGACTGTCTTTCGACCCGGGACATTGTCAACCAAGTTCCAAACTTGATTGCCATACATGGACTTGATATCACTGTCCATCGCCTATTTCCATTTTGCAGACTCAGGGCCCGCCACTGCTTCATGGTAGTTAGCTGGTTCATCCAAATTTTTCAATGTACGATCACTGACAAACATATCACCATTCGTAGTTATATGGAAACCATAAAACTCGGGTGGCATGCTAACTCTACCCGAATGCCTAAGAGGTAATGAAATATCAGTCGGTCCAACAGGAACATCTTCCTCATGTTGGTGGCTAGTTTCTTCTAAGGTTGGTTCATCGGGTGTCTCTTGAATTTCTTCAAGATCAATAGTACTCCCACTGTCTTCTTTGGAAATGAGCTCTCTCTCTCGAAATAATCCTCGTCTAGCTACAAATACCACGTCCTCGCTTGGTCTGTAGAATAGGTATCCAAATGACTGTTCCGGGTATCCGATGAAAAAGTACTTCTCACTTCTATATGCTAGTTTGTCTTGAGTCTTGAGTCTCACGAAAGCCTCGCAACCCCAGACTTTGATGTGTGTCAACGAGGGAACTTTCCCCGTCCACATTTTGTGAGGTGTTTTAGCAACCTTCTTGGTTGGGACAAGCTTAGGATATGGGCGGCAGTCTCTAAGGCATACCCCCAGAAATGGATTGGAATTAAATCTCGACTCATCATGGAACGAACCATGTCCAACAGGGTTTGGTTTCGTCTCTCAGCAACATCGTTTAACTGCGGTGTCCTGGGAGGCGACAATTGTGAAATTATTCCACATTCCTTTAGATAATCGAGAAACTCGATACTAAGATAATCGAGAAACTCGATACTAAGATACTCACTGCCTCTTTCTGCCCAATTTGTTTTCTACTTCATTTTTAAACCCTTTGAACTTTTCAAAGGTATCTGACTTGTGCTTGATTAAGTAGATATAACTGTATCTACTAAAATCATCAGTAATGGTCACATAGAACCGCGTGCCATCTTTTGTGGTTGTTCTGAAAGGACCACACACATCTGTGTGTATGATGTCCAACAGACCTTCACCTCTTTCAAAGGAACCTTTGAATGGTGATTTTGTCATCTTTCCAAATAAACAAGACTCACATACTTCATCCGATTTTAGGTCGAATGATTCCAACACTCCATCCTTTTGGAGTTGGGCGATGCGTTTCTTATTTATATGCCCAAGGCGACAGTGACACAAACACGCCTTTTCTACACCACTTGAAGAATCAATATTTAACACATTATTACCACAATTGTCAACACACATAATAGTTTCATATACTCCATCACAAGGCAAAGCATTAAAGATAAAAACATCATTTTTAAAAACTGAAATTGAACCATTCAATTTATCAAAAGTGTAATAATAACCTTGTCTGAACAATGCATGAAAAGAAATTATGTTTCGAGACATATCTGGCGAATAGCAACAATTATGTAAATCTAAACTAACTCCACTATTAAGCACTAGTCTATAGACACCGATCTTGGTAACAGGTGATGTTCGCCTATTGCCCATGACCAGATTCAATCTACCGTGCTCCAGCTCCCTACTTTCCTCTAGGCCCTGCAAACCAGAACAGATATGAAAACCACATCCATTGTCAAGGACCCAAGAACAGGAAGATGATGAGTTATTAGATATAGTGTAAGTACCTGCTTATGATGGCTTCACTTTGCCATCCTTGATATCTTGCAAGTACCTGGGGCAGCTCCTCTTCCAGTGACCCTTCTCTTTGCAATAAAAACATTCGGCTTCCTTGGGATTCGTGACATGCGGAATTCCGGAAGACTTGGCTCTCGGGGCACTGCTAAATGACCCGACATGAACCTTTTCCCTCCAATTTTGCTTAGGAGGGCCCTTCCTTTTCTTTCCCTTGCCAGAGCCAATAGCCAAGACGGGCTGACTAACTGTGGGTACACTTTTACCCTTCATCTCGTTTTCAGCAGTACGAAGCATGCGATGCAATTCAGCCAAAGTGGTCTGATTGTTGTTCAAATGATGCGCCAGCCTGAACTGGTCATAAGAACTCGGTAAGGAGTTAAGCTTTATGTCAACGGCCAACTCCTCATGTACAAGCATCGCAAGCTTCCTAATCCGATCCACGTAACCTTGCATCCTTTGCACGTGAGTACAAATGGACTCTCCATCCCTAGGCTTGCTGTTTGTGAAATCCTTGACCACCTCACACCTCTCGATGCGCTCTTGCTTGCAGAACTTTTCGGCAAGCTCTTTGTGCATCTCGTAGGCCCTGTAGTCCTCATAAATTCTTTGCAGTTCAGGGTTCATGGTAGCAATCAAGATGCATGCCACTTTGGTCGCATCATCCGAGGGTTTTTGGTATGAGGCAATTTCCTCGGGAGTAGCGGTATCTGGGTCAACTTCAACTAGCTCGGTTTCTAGAACATACTGTTTGTGTTCAAACCTTAGAGCCATCTTGATGTTACGGATCCAGTCATTGTAGTTAGTGTCGTCCAACGTCACTTTGAAGCATAATGACAAGATTAAAGTGACATTACCGGAGTTTGAGTGGGGAACGGTTTGGTCAAGAGAAGACATCTATAAAAGAAGAAGGTAGTTTTATTTAGACATATAAATATAATCCTTATATTAACCCAAAAATAATATTAAGGCTAAGACCCTACAATAACAATTCACAATATCGAAGAAGGATGTCGTAATCTTTATTGTAAATTTTATAAGGTAGGCGAATGACGATTCAGCCAATTCCACCGCGGAAACATAATGATATTATAATGGACTTCCTAGTTTCTTTTGAGATTTATTGAACTGTTCAATAGCATGTTTTAATCTCGAGAATGCCCCACTGTTTACGACTGGATACCGAGGATCACAAATCGGGTGTGAATAACCAAGCAAATTAGCTTGGTACTCTCGAAGTCAATAACCATCTCAAATTTGATGTATCGGTTAACCACACATGCTCCATCAACAATGGTAAGATCGAGAAACCCATTGCAACTCTTTATGAACCCCAATTGATGTGCCTGTTAACCACACACGCTGCACCAATGTTTCATAAAGTGCAATGTGCAACTTCATGGGTTAGCATCAATTCACATTTTTAACTTAAAGTAACTAGATTGGGATTTTGTTAATGGTTCTAGTACTTTCAATTATAGCATTATACTTTTAAGAGGCTTAAGCGGTTCTATCAAACCCGTTCGGCTAACGACACTCGACTGACCAGGAGAGCGGTGGGTGAGAGTGGACACCCATTAGACTACCATTTTATAGGTAGTCGCCTTATCCCCTCTTTATAGGACAGTTTTGTGAATGAGGCCTACTAATGGTAAGACTAACCAATTTTATCTTACATATAAATATTAACTTTTAATCATAAATATATAAGATGTATTTTAAACTCTTTAAAATATTTTTAGATTTAATTTATTACATTTTTCGCAAATTAAGACTTTAATTTCGAAAATTAATATTAAATCTCCAAGTGATTTAATTTGTCTTTTAATTAAACAATTTAATTAAACTAATTAAATCAAATATAGGCATCACAAAATTAATCAAATTAATTACCTATATTAAACCCTAATTTTCGAAAAATAGCATGCATGGGATAAAGGTTTCAATTATTCAATAGAAAACAATTGCCAAAAATAACAACCTACTTTCCTAGCATACACAATTTTCGAAAAAGGAAGGGAGGAGGCTATGCTTTTCGAAACCCTAGCCACAAAAGTCGATCATGGCCTCAAGGGTTTATATTTTTTCACAAAAAACCCTTTTACAAATAATCAGTTATAGCAATTCATAAGAAAAACAAACAGGCTCTGATACCACTGAAAGGTTTTGCATAAACAATGAACTAGAAATTCCTAAGTTCACATGCAACCTAAGAAATAGGATCTATGTTTTTCTTCTAATGAACATATAACAAAACCTAAGGCCAATAATTAAATCTCTAAGGATTAAAACAAGAAAACCAACATTTGATTCTTGATCCAGAAGCTAGCAGCAAAAGCTTCCTACCTCAAATGGAATCACACCCAAGCAATGGAGGAGAGAAGACAGCAGAATTCCAAAGAGATGATGAAGATGGCACAGAGATTAGGATTATCAGGAGGTTCCTTTTATAGCCTCCAAGGGTGACAACCAAAACCCTAGAGGTGCCTCCTAAATGGGCAAGCCTGTAACACATTTGGACAAGGCTTCCTTAACACTAATTAGGGTTTCGAAAATATGAGTGTGGCCACTCATAATTTCGCCACCCTCTAGTTCCACTGGCCAGTCAATATTCAACTATTGAATAAATACAAAACTAGTCCCTGCACTTTTAATTAATCAAATTAATAACCAAATTAAATCCAATTAATTCTAGATTAATTTTTAATTAATTATTATAGTTTCTAATTAATATATTAACACTTAAATATATTAACAAACTATTTATTTTATTTCTATTGATTTATTAAACAATTAATAAATCAACCTTTCTCTCTACTGAACTCTACATCAATCCTCCAGCTATGAGGGCAACCAAATTGGACTTTGCTTCTATTAATAAGATAAATACAATTTATAGTCATGGCTTAGACACCTAATCCAACAGGCTTGCTATTAAAAAGACCTTGAAAAGTGCCTTCAATAGAAACTTCGGAAGATAGGCTTCGGATGCACTTCACACAAAGGGGGAGATTGTTGAGTATATTTGTGTTGAAGTGCATACGTATCCGAAGTGTTGTCCATGACCATCCGAAGACTCAAAGCTTTTTGTAAGATGACCTCAAAGTATGAAGACTCCGAAGGGTTAATCCTAGAGGATCCGAAGACTTTACAGCTGTAACATCTTTTGGTGCACGCGTATGAGAAGACTACGTAGTGCATGAATCTTGACTCCTATTGACTAGTACTCTGATAGAATATTCTCTGTAATAATTAGTACTATGCATATCACTAATCATGTATATATATATATATCAGTGATACCATTCCATGTCGAGTGTGAGACTGCATCTTCCCCATTATAAAACCCTAATCATTTAACCCAAGAATTCGGCACAAGTTATCCAATTCCATTGTGTTCTTGATTGTTGTTACTTATATTTGCTCGTGTATGTCGCTTAGCTTAATTCATCTTGGTAGACAAATAGTCATATTACACTGATTGTTCAATTTCAACACTCAACAGTTAGGTCAGCTCAAGCTGAGTTAGGTTAGCTCAAGCTGAGTTAGGTCAGCTTGAACTGAGTATGGAGCTGACGGGTTCAAAGTTGAGCTGAAGAAAATGTGAAGTTGAGTATTAGCGACGCTAACCTGGGGGTTAGCGGCGCTAAGTATCGCACATCCCAAAAATGTAAAGTCGGTTTAAATGGTCTTTTGAGGGATATATTTGGGGGATAACTTGTGGAAAAGCCCTTGAAAACTCCCAGAAACCTCTCAATACTAAATTGGAACCTACAAACGTAAGGAATTGAAGTACGAGTCGAGATATCGCATCCAAGAGTTTATAATTATTGTTCTAGCTTCAAATTGGAGAGTTGTTCAGCTTGAGAGGGGTTGATTATAGGTGGGGTTGGTAACCTACCTACAACTAATAAGGTTTGGGTGGGTGATTCTTCAATAGTGGTGTAAAAAGGGTTTTTAATCTCGAACCCTAAGTAGGATGTTCATGCTGTGAGATATAGTTACGTATATACAAGGTATTTACACATGTGGTATGTGTGTGATGGTGTAGGTGTTTGAAAATGCTGTAGAAACAACTTGTACCTACCGATTGTGTTAGCGAGTATTGTGCAGAACTAGTAACCAGGTGAGTAATCAATGCTTTACCTCTGTGTTGTATAATTGTGGAGCATTTGTGGCTTGTTGTTAGTTGTTGAAGTCTTTGTGGCTTAAAGTTAATTTAGGCCTTAGTGGCAGAGGGCTTGGGCTTTGTAGCCTATATATATATATATATATATATATATATATATATATATATATATATATATATATATATATATATATATATATATATATATATATATATATATATGTTATGATGGCCCTAGTGGTTGGCAATCCTATCACACATACAGTTGGGGGGATTTGGTGAGTCTTCATGACTCGAGACTGCAGGGTTGAGGAGGGACGGATAGCTGGTCGGAGGTGTTGTGAAAGAGTAGGGGCCGATGATATGGTATGATGTGTTGGTTGTGTGGCTTTGTGTGGTTTAGTTATTTCGTTTATGATGTTGTGTATTGGGATATGTATTGATTATTCACTGACCTTGTGTAACTCATTCTTGTGGATGCTAACCTTGCAGGTACTAAAGACCCCACTAAGGGGAAAGATGTAGCTCAAGGTTAGGAGTTGATGATAGTGACAGAGAGGACCGTAGCATCCCGACTTTAGGGAGATTTTGTTATGCTTTTGTATCCGCGGATATCACTTGTGTACCTCTTATACGTAACTTATACACCTGTACATGATTTTGATGTGTTAATTATCTTTAAAAAGTGAAAAAATTTCGGTGTATTTCTAATTATAAGTCGAGTGTTACAGGAATCCTCAAAATGTTCATGTCGTGGACGAGATCTTGTTCGCGAGTCGACATCTGTTTAATGCGAATTTTTTCTTTTGAAGTTGGAGGTGTTCGTCCAACGTCGATTTAAAATAAGGGAACTCCTCCGCGTCGGATATGCTTTTTCCTGAAGATGAAGCATCTCGCTTTCCTTTATCTCTCCCATGTAGCCGTTGAAGGGGTTGTTCCAGTTCGGTTTCTTCAAAGTCATCGTTGAGGTCAAATTTGGTATGCCCGTCAAAAGTTTGGGTTTGGTCGTTTGATTCGGTTGTTCTTGACCGTTTATTGGATCCTGTTTATTGGCTAAGAACATTTGGTTTCATTACCCATTTCGGACCCGTTTTTAAAACTTCTCAAGCCTTCAAATTCATAAACGCTTTGTTCCTATGTTGTTGACAGTATTGTTGAAGTGTCGTGTTCAACACATCGAAATAGCTCCACCCACTTTTTGCATTTTGGAAAGGTTGTTGAAGATGACGTTGAAACCGGTACAAGCCGCTCGTAAATCGCACTACTTTCTAGAACGACGGTCAATGTTTCAACATACACCTATTTCCATGCTTTGATGGAAATGGTCTAAAATTTGATTCCATAATGTTGCGCCAGTTAGGTTTGTACTGGTCAAAGCGTCTTGAGAAATTGCGACCCAAGCCCGCGCCAACGCCGCTTCTTCGTCTTGGTTCCAAAGTCTCAGACCCCTTTGTGTCGTGGATGTTTTTTGTTCCTCTTTTTTCCTTTGCGTTACGGCTCTGCTTGTTTTTTCGGCAGCGATTATGGTAGTGGGTCGGGTGACAATTGTTGAGTTTCTTGTTGTTGTTGCGATGCGTTTGGTTGGAATGGGAACGGTTGTTTGTACTATTAAGGTTGGAAAACATTTTGTTGAAAGGTTTGTTGGAATAAATTTTGTTGTGGAACCGGTGATCCTTGTAACAAGTTCATTAACGATTCTGTTGGTGAATCGAGTGACAGAAATTGTTGTGAAAGTTTTGGTTTGGGTTGGATGGTCACACCTCGTCCAAAAGAACTAGGAAAAGCTTAGGTATTAATGGGAGTAAGAAGTCAGTGTGTAATCTTCAGAAGTCCTAAATTTTTCTTCCTGAAGATTAGTATGTCTTTGAAAATCTTGGATAAATTCATCAGACAGTAGCTAAAGACCATTGTTCCCCCTTTGGAAGTCATCTACTTTCAAAGTAAAAGTGTTGAAGACTCGTGAGTCCTCAATGTCCTGATAAGGCAGAGAACCAGAGAGAACAAGAGAACTTGGGTGACAGGAAGTGACACGCCTAGGTCGTCGTGCGGTCAAAAATAAGTAAATACCTCACTCTCACTAGTACAGTGGTAGTCAGGCTCGATCCACAGGAGTTACGTGGTCAAGATACGCGACAGATTACCAATTATAGTGTCACGCTACAACCAGAGGGTCTAGTTCCTATTTTTATCCAAAACCAATCCAAAATCCAAATGATTATCAAAGACTAAATCTAACATTAACCAAACCAATTCAATATCTAAACTAAGGTTGTTTACTGAAATCAGAAAGTATGATCCAAATCAGAAACAACAAAAACATTCCAAACACATTCAAAGCAACAAAACATAAATTAAAGGTAAAATGAGCAAATCAACATTAACCGAATGATTGACTTGTATAAACTCAGATCCAAAGTATCCCAAAACAGTAAACACGAAAATCAGAAACTTTAAGCTAATGCTAATGGTTGTCACACCCAATAACACCAAGCTAAGCTACAAAAACTACTAAGCTAAATGAAAATTAAATGAGAAAACATAAATACCACGAATGGTGACTGAAATCCGAATCTTGGAGTCAATGAAGCCTTGTATCCACCTTGTGGGTCATTCCTTTGCTACTGATTTCGACCTAGAAGCCTCTATTTATAGTTTAGAAAATTAAGTGGCCGCGTCGCGCATGAATGAATTCCACGGCGTGCGTATGGGTTTATCCCCGTTTTTTCGCAGTTTGAATTCTTCTTCACCGCCTTATATTTGACTCAGCGCGTCGCGCCCTTGTGCTTCCCGCGTCGCGCATATGAATCCGACTCCTTTTGTCCTTATCGCCAAACTTCTTCCATTTTTTACGCATTTAGCCCCTGTTTACATCTTTTCTTTCCAAACTATCACTGGCACAAAAAGTGAGAATACCACAGCATATATGATATAAAATCACCAAGAATAGGGCTCAACAATGACTAAAATACTTGATATTATTAGGCGTTGTCAAACACCCCACACTTGTGCCTTGCTTGTCCCCAAGCAAGAGAGTTTTTAACAAATTCTAATTAAGACTCAAACATTTTTGAATGTGTTCAATTTCAAAGCTTATTGCCCTAGGAGTTAGAGTGAAATAGTTTGTGAAAACATAACCAGTATATCCTTTGGAATTCATGACTTTCTAAAGAACCCTTGATTACAAATTTTCTGTCCACAACGAAGTGTACGTAATCATTCATATTCTAAAGGCCATTAAAGACTATCCATGACTTTCGATGTTGTCCGTGTAGCGAGCTTTCGGAAATGCCATCCCAAACCAGACGATCTTAGGTGGTAAGGTGCATAAGTCCCACCCATTTTAGACCTACCGACTCGAACAACAAAGGCCACTGATTAACAGTCCCTTCCTAAATTTCAATCCTAAAATACTCCAATCTTCTAACTCGTAAAACTCAACTTATTTGACTAAACTCATAGCATGATAACGACTACATAGTATTTCTTGAAAAATAACAATGCTATAACATTCACAAACTATTCGTTTCAAAATTACAATCTATTAAAAAATTTGAAAAAGTTACTAAAAATTTTGAAAATTGACTGTTTTGGCAAAAATTTCAAAAAAAATCTCTTTCGACCGTCCACACCCCACACTTAAAACCGTATAACATCCCCGTTGTACAAAATTAATTCAAAACAAGGGAGAAAGATTTACCCCTTAAACGGTTGCTTGCTTGATTGTCACAGGTTCAAAAACACGAACATTTCCTCGATTAAGACGTTCCAAGAGTTGTAGCACAACAGTAAAACATGCCGGTGATCAAAGCAAGTGGCAGGGGCTCGTGACCCCACATTTACTTGAAACAACTCTCCTAAATATTCTACATTCAGATATTACATGCATACACTCAAAAACAGAATTAAATGCAAACAGAAAAATAATAGTAAAATATAAACCACTAAAAATAATGTCATAGGTACAGTACATATATCCAAAAAATAAAAAGAAAATACATCCATCGTCATCGTGGTGGCCTGGAAGGACCGGCCTCATGATCATGAGCTCGGGCTGGGAATGGTCGGGGGTGTCGTCCCTGTTGGGATGCTATCTCCAATAAAACCTCCCCAATCCACTCTAACTGGTCCTCCATCCTCGCAACCCTGTCCTCCAATCGACGGAGAGCGGTCGGCTCCTCCTGCTGTGGCTGTGCTGGTGGGTCTGGTGGAGTAACTCTCTGGCAATGCCTCGCATGTCCCTCCTCTCGAACATGGGCTGGTCTGGGCGACCTAGGAGCCTCTGTCGCCACCCTCATGTATCGCCCTGGCTGCGGCTGATGGATAAGGCCCATGTTCTCTAAGAACCGGACCGAAGTACGCATAGGCGAAATCGCCGTCAAACCCTCCACAGTCCCGACAGTCAGCAGGACGTAAGATTGGGCCAAGCATGTAACGTAGTGCCCGCCGGCCAAGGGGCTGCTGTTGGATGCACCCGCTGCTCGGGTGGATAAGGAAATCGCCAAGGCGTACCCTAGGTGGAGGAAGCAGGAGGGGTCGAGGAGAACCCACATAAACGTCATGTCCTCACCGGACACCTTCTCACCCCCTTGCTTCTGCATGACAGAAGTGGAGATGATACGGTGCATGAGTCGGTGAAGCAGTTTGCGGAGCTGGCTCTCCTGAGCCGACCCCGCCTCAAACATCACATTGGACATCGTCGTCCAAATGGCTGTATTGGGCTCTCGATCGGGCTGGCCCTGAATGCACGCCTGCAGAAATGGCGCAAAATGGCGGCTCTAAAGCTCCTCTGCCATGTAGATACTCGTACGCCTCCCGAAATCTCGGAGATTTCACTCCCTGCTCTCTCCCCCTAAACAAAATCGGATCATCCTCGCCCTCGGCTCCTACGCGGCTGGCGCGTAGTGAACTGTGGAGAGGAACTCTAGGAGAAGCTCAGTATAGACGATGTCATCCTGAGTGGCCAGCAGCCTCTCCCAACCATGGCATGTAAAGGTGTGTGGCCCATCGGTCCAGGTGCGATGAAGGAACGGCTCAATCTTGGCCCGCAACCAAGCCTGACCCAAAATCTCTTTATCAAAAATGGTCGCCTCAAGAACCCAGCGAGCGATAAGCGTCTCCCTCCGCTCGATGTACCGCGGTGTGCTCTCTAAAATCTCGGGAAAACGCAGAAAAGGGTGGTCATGTCTGAAGGCCATCTGCACAAACAAGCGACAAACACAGCACAAAAAATCTTTCCAAAATAAGTCCTTTTCTCCCCAACCGCGGCGCGGCGCGGCCCTAGAACAGGGTGCGGCGTGCCGATCGAATGTTCGCAAACCCAAAACCAAACACATTGATTTTCACCTGTTAACCCAATTTAAAACCACCACAAGGTAGCCTAAGCATCGACTAGCCCATCTAAGGTGATTATTTTGCAAACAAAACACCCTAAGAGCTAGCATTGTCGATTTCTAAGTTTTTTATTTTTTGGATAAATTACTCAATTTCACAGCTCAATCACTTGTTCTAACGAGTAAAAACAAGTTAGAATGACATACCTCGATAGTAGGATTCAAATATACGAGAAAAAGACGAGAAATCACTTGATCGATCAGAGCTCTGAGGCGTGGCGTGGGGTGTTTGTGTGCGACGAGTGAAACGACAGACCTTTATAAAGGGTCTGTCCGATCGTTTCCCGCGATGCGGGCAAGGTTAAACCGCGGCGCGCGTGTCCCCAAATCAACCCCTGCGCATCGGGTTAATTTTCGTAGGCGCGACGCGCCAAATCCAATTCCGCGGCGCGGCCTTCAATTTTTCCAAACTTCTTCGTGTGACCCCACACTTACCTCGGACCAATGATACTTGTGACAATGATGATGAAATCTTCCCGATTACTCCTAAAATACAATACCGAACCTATACAGATGGGTTGCCTCCCAACAAGCGCTAAGTTTAACGTCTTCAGCCAGACGGGGTTCCTACTACTCTTCACGATCCTCCCGAGACATCATCCTATTCGTTTCAGGTGCAAAATTGTGAACCATCGTTGACAGCAATGAGGTGAGTTGCGTCATCCGATCACTAACTTGACTAATCCACTGCTGCTGCGCGTCCAATAACTGTAAAACTTTTGTTTCCCAGCACCGGGCATCCCTTTCATATTGGTGATGTCGTAATTCCATCATTTCAATCATTTCGAGCAGCTACACCTTATCAATGGTGGATAGCAGATGTTCGCTTGTTTCCTTTAAGATCTCTTCTTTCACACCTTCACATTCTCGTGTCCAAATCTTTTAATTATTCCTATTCCCTGGTGTCATCAGCGGATTGTTACTCCAATACTGATCATCATGCCCTTGTGGCAGGGATATGGGACTCCCAAACATATTGAGTCTACGCTTCCTTGTCCCGAAGGAGATATCCACATCTCCAGTTTTGCAATCCATAACCGCACCGGCTGTAGCTAAAAATGGATGTCCCAAGATTAATGCAGGTGCGTCCTCCATACTTTCGTATTCCATAACCAGGAAATCCACGGGGTAGAAGAAATCGCCAACTTTTACTATCACATTTGTTGATTTACCCCTGGAAACCTTAGTTGACTGATCGGCCAATTGCAAAACTGTTTTTGCCGGCTCCAACTCTTCATTTTTGTATTTGTCGTATAAATACCCTGGTAACACGTTGACACTTGCCCCCAAATCCAGCAAGGTGTTCCTGATAACCACATCTCCTACTGTGACTGTAATCAGTGGCGATCTAGGGTCTCTCTCTTTCTTAGGCAATGATCCCAACAATGCCTCACTAGCCTTAACCATTAACCTAACCATATCAAGTGTAGGAATCTTACTTTTCTTATTTTTCTCACACATCTCCTGAAGAATCCTTGTATCTTTAGGAGCATTTTTCAACTCATCCCACAGAGGTTGATTCATTGATGGCCCAAATGATTTGTTCGGCGCTTCCTGGTTTTTCTTTTCCTTCTTACCCTTCCTCCTTTGTTTAACGCCAGCCACCATGGGCCGTTTCTCTTCCTGGACATCCTTGTCCTTCTTAATTTCCTTCTCAACTTGGATTCCTTCCTCTTCCTTCTCACCCGTAACTTCTTCTTCATCTTTATCCTTTTCCTGAATCTCAACTTCATCTTCATACCTGAATAAGTCCTCTACAGTCACTTTCCTCCATTCGGCCTCAACGGTATTCACGTGTTCCTTTCCTGCCCGTTGAGTATGGTTCGGATTAATTTCCGTGGTGCTTGGCAATTTACCATCGTCCCTCTTTCTTTGATTTTCAGCCATCTGGGCAATCTGCCTTTCCATATTGGCGATTGCTTTAGCATTAGCCTGAGATTGTTGTTGGGTCGCATTGAACATTTCATACATCTTTGCAGTCATGTCCTCTTGGTTTCCTAGGGCATTGTTGTGAGTGGTTGTCCCCCGGTTAGTGTTACTACTGCTCCCACTTTAATTGCTACTGTTCGCGGGTTGAAATTGCCTGGGCTGATTGGATAACTGCCATTGATAGTTATTCTGCCTTTGATTGTTGAAATTTTGAGGACCCTGATTGTAAGGTCTGTAAGGTCGTCCATTGTTATATTGCCCTTGACCTTGACCAAAAACCTGATTTGCTTCTTGGGTCCTATGTCCTTGTTGCCCTCCTTTTTCCTGATTCTGGGGCCCATTTTGTAAAGTAGACATGAACCTATCGAATTTCTTGTTCAATTCACTAATCTCCTTCTTGATTTCTTTTTTCCAATCTGCTTCTGCACTTACCGCTGCAGCTGTGCTTACTGGCTTCCTAGTAGAAAAATTCGCTTTCGATCCGTTACTAAGCTGTTCCAGAAATTGTCAAGCTTCATCGGGATCTTGAATCATAATGGTACCGCTGGAAGATGCGTTGATCATTGCCTGGTTTGTCAAATCCACACCTTCAAAAAACAATTTCACTAACTGCCACTTGGGAATTTCGTGATGCGGACAGGACCTCATCAACTCCTTCAAATGCTCAAATGCCTCGTGGAATGCCTCGCCAGGATTTTGCTGGAAATCTTGGATTGCATGTCTAATCTTTGTAGACTTACTCGCCGGGTAGAATTCTTGTAAAAACTTAGTCTTCAGCTGCTCCCATGTGGTGATGCTATTAGGTTGAAGAGATGTAAACCAATACTTCGCTTTGTCCTTTAAAGTGAAAGGAAACAACCTTAACCTAAAAATGTTCTTATTGGTATTCCTTGGAGTGTTGGCATTTACTATAGCTATGAACTCATACAAATGATTATATGGATCATCAGTTTTGTACCCTCTAAATTCTTGCAATATTCCTAAGAGCTGAGGCCTAATTTCTACCTGAGGATCTACGTTATCGGGAATGTAAATGGGCGACGAGTCATCATACTCCCATGGTTGGAAGTGCGACGCCACTGATTGCCCTCTCGGTTATGCAAAGTGTAAAGGTTGAACAAAGTTACCGTTATAATGATGATTATTGTTGTACCCTTGTTGACCTTGCGGTTGCTGCATTCTTCGTGGAGGTCCCTGACCTCTATTCTATTGTTGTTGTTGTGGAGGCATCCAGCCTTCATCCTCCTCATCGTATACGTGCTCAACTTCCTGATACTGATACTGCTGCGGTGGAGGTTGTGGTTGGTATTGTTGTTGTGGTTGTTGTGATATGGTTTGAAAAGTGGTTTCTGGTTTAAAGAATGGTGGTGGTAATGGTTGTGACTGTTGAGGTTAAGAAATGGTGGTTTGCTGTCTATGTGGTAGGGTGCCATCTCGGGTCGGCGCTCCCCAAGCCATAGCAGATGTAAAAGGGTTTGTGGATTGTGGTTGAAATGGTGGAATAGAAGGCGGAGTGCATGATGGTATTGATGCAGAAACTGCACCACTAGTAGCACTTGTGCTCCCAAACTGAAATTCTGAAATCGGGGGTATAAATGGAACTCCCCCTCCTGTTACCTCACCCACCGGCTCATGGGTAACATCCTCTAAACTACTGCTAACATTACTGAAACTCATTGTATCTAAATGCCTACGTGCACGGTTCTTGCACGCGGTTCGTTCGATCTCTGAGTCAAAACGCAAATGTGATAACTGCCCACCCTGACGGGTACGCATGCACTAATGCAACACGCCCGCCAAAACTAAACCAACAAAATTATCCAAACTAAAAATCAAAATCAGAACTAAACTTCCTACAGATCACCTATTCTTAAGCTCACAACTCCCCGGCAACGGCGCCAAAATTTGACATGCCTAGGTCATCGTGCGGTCAAAAATAAGTAAATACCTCACTCTCACTAGTACAGTGGTAGTCAGGGTCGATCCACAGGAGTTACGTGGTCAAGATAGGCGACAGATTACCAATTGTAGTGTCACGATACAACCAGAGGGTCTAGTTCTTATTTTTATCCAAAACCAATCCAAAACCCAAATGATTATCAAAGGCTAAATCTAACATTAACCAAACCAATTCAATATCTAAACTAAGGTTGTTTACTGAAATCAGAAAGAATGATCCAAATCAGAAACAACAAAAACATTCCAAACACATTCAAAGCAACAAAACATAAATTAAAGGTAAAATGAGCAAATCAACATTAACCGAATGATTGACTTGTATAAACTCAGATCCAAAGTATCCCAAAAACGTAAACACGAAAATTAGAAACTTTAACCTAATGCTAATGGTTTTCACACCCAATAACACCAAGCTAAGCTACAAAAACTACTAAGCTAAATGAAAATTAAATGAGAAAACATAAACACCACGAATGGTGACTGAAAACAGAATCTTGGAGTCAAAGAAGCCTAGTATCCACCTTGTGGGTCGTTCCTTTGCTACTGATTTCGACCTAGAAGCCTCTATTTATAGTTTAGAAAATTAAGTGGCCGCGTCGCGCATGAATGAATTCTGCGGCGCGCGTATGGGTTTATACCCGTTTTTTCGCAGTTTGAATTCTTCTTCACCGCCTTATCTTTGACTCAGCACGTCGCGCCCTTGTGCTTCCCGCGTCGCGCATATGAAGCCGACTCCTTTTGTCCTTATAGTGTCACGCTACAACCAGAGGGTCTAGTTCCTATTTTTATCCAAAACCAATCCAAAATTCAAATGATTATCAAAGACTAAATCTAACATTAACCAAACCAATTCAATATCTAAACTAAGGTTGTTTACTGAAATCAGAAAGTATGATCCAAATCAGAAACAACAAAAACATTCCAAACACATTCAAAGCAACAAAACATAAATTAAAGGTAAAATGAGCAAATCAACATTAACTGAATTATTGACTTGTATAAACTCAAATCCAAAGTATCCCAAAACAGTAAACACGAAAATCAGAAACTTTAACCTAATGCTAATGGTTGTCACACCCAATAACACCAAGCTAAGCTACAAAAACTACTAAGCTAAATGAAAATTAAATGAGAAAACATAAATACCACGAATGGTGATTGAAAACCGAATCTTGGAGTCAAAGACGCCTTGTATCCAACTTGGGGTCGCTCCTTTGCTACTGATTTCGACCTAGAAGCCTCTATTTATAGTTTAGAAAATTAAGTGGTCGCGTCGCGCATGAATGAATTCCACTGCGCGCGTATGGGTTTATCCCCGTTTTTTCGTAGTTTAAATTCTTCTTCACCGCCTTATCTTCGACTCAGCGCGTCGCGCCCTTGTGCTTCCCGCGTCGCGCGTATGAATCCGACTCCTTTTGTCCTTATAGTGTCACGCTACAACCAGAGGGTCTAGTTCCTATTTTTATCCAAAACCAATCCAAAATCCAAATGATTATCAAAGACTAAATCTAACATTAACCAAACCAATTCAATATCTAAACTAAGGTTGTTTACTGAAATCAGAAAGTATGATCCAAATCAGAAACAACAAAAACATTCCAAACACATTCAAAGCAACAAAACATAAATTAAAGGTAAAATGAGCAAATCAACATTAACCGAATGATTGACTTGTATAAACTCAGATCCAAAGTATCCCAAAACAGTAAACACGAAAATTAGAAACTTTAACCTAATGCTAATGGTTGTCAAACCCAATAACACCAAGCTAAGCTACAAAAACTACTAAGCTAAATGAAAATTAAATGAGAAAACATAAATACCACGAATGGTGACTGAAAACCGAATCTTGGAGTCAAAGAAGCCTTGTATCCACCTTGTGGGTCGTTCCTTTGCTACTGATTTCGACCTAGAAGCCTCTATTTATAGTTTAGAAAATTAAGTGGCCGCGTCGCGCATGAATGAATTCTACGGCGTGCGTATGGGTTTATCCTCATTTTTTTCGCAGTTTGAATTCTTCTTCACCACCTTATCTTTGACTCAGCACGTCGTGCCCTTGTGCTTCCCGCGTCGTGCGTATGAATCCGACTACTTTTGTCCTTATAGTGTCTTGCTACAACCAGAGGGTCTAGTTCCTATTTTATACAAAACAAATCCAAAATCCAAATGATTATCAAAGACTAAATCTAACATTAACCAAACCAATTCAATATCTAAACTAAGGTTGTTTACTGAAATTAGAAAGTATGATCCAAATCAGAAACAACAAAAACATTCCAAACACATTCAAAGCAACAAAACATAAATTAAAGGTAAAATGAGCAAATCAACATTAACCGAATGATTGACTTGTATAAACTCAGATCCAAAGTATCCCAAAACAGTAAACACGAAAATCAGAAACTTTAACCTAATGCTAATGGTTGTCACACCCAATAACACCAAGCTAAGCTACAAAAACTACTAAGCTAAATGAAAATTAAATGAGAAAACATAGATGCCACGAATGATGACTGAAAACCGAATCTTGGAGTCAAAGACGCCTTGTATCCACCTTGTGGGTCGTTTCTTTGCTACTTATTTCGACCTAGAAGCCTCTATTTATAGTTTAGAAAATTAAGTGGCCGCGTCGTGCATGAATGAATTCCGCAGCGCGCGTATGGGTTTATCCCCGTTTTTTCGCAGTTTGAATTCTTCTTCACCGCCTTATCTTTGACTCAGCGCATCGCGCCCTTGTGCTGCCCGCGCCGCGCATATGAATCCGACTCCTTTTATCCTTATAGTGTTACGCTACAACCAGAGGGTCTAATTCCTATTTTTATCCAAAACCAATCCAAAATCCAAATGATTATCAAAGACTATATCTAACATTAACCAAACCAATTCAATATCTAAACTAAGGTTGTTTACTGAAATCAGAAAGTATGATCCAAATCAGAAACAACAAAAACATTCCAAACACTTTCAAAGCAACAAAACATAAATTAAAGGTAAAATGAGCAAATCAACATTAACTGAATTATTGACTTGTATAAACTCAGGTCCAAAGTATCCCAAAACAGTAAACACGAAAATCAGAAACTTTAACCTAATACTAATGGTTGTCACACCCAATAACACCAAGCTAAGCTACAAAAACTACTAAGCTAAATGAAAATTAAATGAGAAAACTTAAATACCACGAATGTGATTGAAAACCGAATCTTGGAGTCAAAGACGCCTTGTATCCACCTTGTGGGTCGTTCCTTTGCTACTGATTTCGACCTAGAAGCCTCTATTTATAGTTTAGAAAATTAAGTGGCCGCGTCGCGCATGAATGAATTCCGCGGCGCGCGTATCTGTTTATCCCCGTTTTTCATAGTTTGAATTCTTCTTCACCGCCTTATCTTTGACTCAGCGCGTCGCGCCCTTGTGCTTCCCGCGTCGCGCGTATGAATCCGACTCCTTTTGTCCTTATCTCCAAACTTCTTCCATTTTGTACGCATTTAGCCCATGTTTACATCTTTTCTTTCCAAACTAGCACTGGCACAAAAAGTGAGAATACCACAGCATATATGATATAAAATCACCAAGAATAGGGCTCAACAACGACTATAATACTTGATATTACTAGGCGTTGTCAGGAAGATCAGTTCATATCAGTCTCTGAGTGTGAGATTGTTAAGCAAAGTGTGGAGCCTGATCAGAACCGGAGTATATCCAACACCGAAGAAGATTTGCTGACCGAGAGAACTAGAAATAGAGGCAATGACAAAGCCAGTACTGTTGAAGTTGGTGCTTCGGCCGGCTCCTCAAATCTATGTAGAGGAAGTCACTTACTCCATGTTCTAACTAACCAAAGATCTACAGTTGGAGGCTGTATCAGTTGTCGGGTGTTTTTCCAAAAGGGCATTGATGTCACTCCAAGTAGATCATAAAATGGTTAAAAGCAAGAGTATCCGATCAATATGACTGAGGAAGGTTACACCTTGTCCGGATCAGACAATACTTCTTGACTTAGGCACTTAAAGGAAGTATCCAAGATAAATAACAGAAGATAATGGTAACCCAGATATGTTACCACATCAAAATGTTAGTGATGAAGAAGAGAACTGCATCCTAATAAAACAAGCCTATCATCAGTATCTTATGCGAATTGCAGATTCACCGTGACAGCAGTAACTTGTGCTAGAGTCACAAGAGTGGATGCATTAGCAACATCAGAAGATGAAATGACAATGCCTCAGACCGAAGCTCAATTTGGACATGAGAAGTTCTCTAAGGAAGAAAGTGTTGGCCCTCCACCAAAGTGTTACCCGACAGAAGTGTAGAAGCATAGTCGTATAAGTTACACAGTCTCGATCAAGGGCAAGACCTTTCAACCAAAGTCCAAGGAGGGTCATCAAACCGAAGGAGGAGTCTTCAGTTGTACCCTGTCTTGGTGTGGTCACATCAGCTATCAGATTTATTTTGGGAATACGCGAATGAGCACTATTTAGTATAGAGAGCATGGAAGAGTCACTTCACAGGCTGTAAAGTTGACTAGGTGTTTCAAGTCTATGTTTGAATAATCATGCCCAAGATCTTGTGTATTCAGTCCTCATTTTTTGCTTATAAATGTCACCGTCGTTTGTCACAAGACAATATGTCAAAAAAATAGAAGATTTGTAAAAACATTAAGAGTGGTAGATATCCAATGTTCAGCCTGTGAACATGTAAGACCTTGTTCCCGTAAAAACCAAGCTTGGATTTTAAAATAACTAAGTTTTGAGAAAAGTTGGAAATTGAGGTTACCAATGCTATTTAAGAAGTTAGCGACACTATTGAAGAAGTTAGTGACGATATTGAAGAAGTTAGTGCCACTATAGAGTGCTAGATAGTGATGCTATAATGGATTAATAGTGACGCTATTGTGGCTGATGTAATGGCTTTGCACGTTGTGGGGATAGCGATGTTATCCGCCGCTGTTTGCACAAAAACCCTAGATTTCGCGTTTTAGGTTGTATTTAAGTGCACAAAACCCTAAGTAGTCGTCAATTGTCTCCCTTGAGCCTCTAGATGTTCCAAACTCTCTCCTAGCTCCCTTGAGTGATTATTGGTGGTTTTGGTCATTTTAGAAGAGATTTTGAAGAGAAGAAGGGTGCTTGGTGGTGCTAGAAAGTGTTCTTCAAGGTTGGAGTCATCAAGATCTTCCTTGTCTGGACCTTTGTGAGTTGAAGGTTTCTTCCTTTTGTGTTTATTAAGTTGTTCATGTAGATTTGGGGACTTTAGATGGGTTTTTGGTCCCTTCGTTTTGTTATTTAAGAATTTGAGTGATAAAGGTTGGATCTTTATGTGCATTGAGCTTTACTTGGAGGTTTTGAACTGATTTTGGGAGTAAGCCAAGCTCCCTTGAGTGTTTAAGTTGGATTTGCACATTTTGGACTTAGATCTTAACCATGTGCATGCATGGCCATGTTTGGTTGAGAAAGTTTGCATTTTTATGGACCTGGTGTCTGCTTGGAAGGGTCCTGGAAGGTTTAAGACCTTGGTTTAATAGATTAAGAGTTTTGGAAAGAATTAGGCTGAACAGCATAGATACCGCCGCTATCTATGGAGATAGCGATGTTATCTCTGAAAAATGGGTTTTCGCGACGTTCGCACATAGCGGCGCTATGTACGGGTTGACCTTCGACCGTTGACTTTTTGACCAGATTGATTTTTGGTCAAACTTTGGGGTTTTGGGGTATCGGTCTTAGAGGTTTATCCTATTTGGGGTTTAGGATTTGCGAAGCGAAGTTTATCCTTATTAGGATGTTCGTGTTGTCGGGATCCGAGGATACGCACGTGGAGGGCAGTCTATCTTGGCGGATTAGGTGAGTCTCCTCACTATACTATGTGTGAAGTTGCATGCGTAGGATTTACTGTATCGTAGGGAGCAAGATAACGATTGTTTGCTAGACAATTAGGATCGTATGTGCTTACATGTAGTCGTACGGATTCGTTCTTGCGACTTTGGCTGGCACTATTGAGACTGGTACGTGATGCTCAGCATGTAGAATATGGGATAGGGCCTTGTCTGGATCCCACATTGATGACAGATGGATGTTGGTGCTATTAAGAGTGCTATGCCAGGATGCTCAGGAACCGGACTACAGGATAGAGTCGTGCCGGGATCCTCGAGGGACGACGCCACTTTGGGTCATTCCTAGATGTCGTATGTGCTTTATGTGAAGGAATATGTGGTATTTTGGGGAACTCACTAAGCTTTGTATTTACTTTTTCACCCTAAATGTTTTTCAGGTATTTCACAGCTCGAACTTGGAGCATAGCGCAACTGTATCGCATCCGAGGTTTTAGTATTTAAGTCTTCCGCTAGATAATGTTTGTAACTGTTTTGATAAACATGGTTTTAAATGTTTTTAAAATGCCAAGTTTGAATTAAATGGTCTTATGTTCTAACCCGTTTTTATGTAATTGAACCATTTTATAAACAAAAATTTTACTCTGGAAATTGGGACATTACAGAACATTGTGAAGATAGTCTTAGATTCTCTCTTGTAAAACATTGAAGTTTATCAATGATATTCTCTTGGTTCTCACAAGTGGACGTAGCTTGATTCATTATCAAGTGAACCACTTTATATCCTTGTGTTTCTCAAAAATCCTTCGTATTTCTCTCTAGTCTAGTTTGTTTTGAGGTTGATCGTTTATTTTGAAGTTCTTAGTCCTGGGGTAAATGTGAACCTTGTGTAGCAGGAGAGCTATGTCGAAGGTCTGGTTCCCCAACAAGACTTAGTTGATTTTTCTCCAAAAGTTATCAAGATGAATACATGAGGAAGTTTTAAATGGTTACATAGAAAACAAGTCTTTTAATTCTTAAGTTTTATTTTTCAAATGATTTTAAAACATTTCAAAATGGCATAAGCTTCAAAGTTTTACAAAATGTCTATGACATGCCAATTACTATTGTTGAATCTTATCAAGTATTGAGTTAATGAATTAATTAGTTTTGATCACTTATTAAGTGAATTGAGTCTTGATTCTACTCATTAAGTCATTGAAGTTTGATTAAGCATATGTTAAGTTTTTAATCTATTGGTTTTAATTTGATTTGTTACTATGGATTGTTGATTTTTGTGGCAGTAATGAATGGATTATAAGTTGTAGTCCGAACTGGAGCTCTTCCGCCGAAGGGGAGGTCACATAGACATTAATGATATGATACCTCTCGTTGCGAAGTAGCAGTCTCAAGCACAACCTTTTAGGGTGGGTGTGTCTTACTCGATGAAGGCGAGTTAGATACGCAAGCATAACCTTATGAGGTGGAAGTGTTCCATCCTATGAAGGGGAGTTCGATATGGGGGCAACCATATCATTGTTTGGAAATTTCAAGTTGTGGATTTTATTAAGAGTTTGAAAGTTTTGATGCTTGATTTATGAAATTTGGATTTTTGGTGTTAATTTTTGATGTTGTGTCGTAATAGTAAAATATTTAGATTTACAAACTATCTATAAGCTTGTTTGGGTCAAAACTCATGTATCTCACGAAGCATTTATGTCTTGCATACTTTTTATTTTTGTTTCTATTGATGTTATGTACTTAAGTAACTTGGAAGGATGATCTAGAAGACTTTTGAAGTTGGAGACCTAGTATTGTAATGCTTCTTAACTATGACTTTTGATTATATGAATTTAACTCCATGGATTTGTATTTTGTAAATATTTAACTTGTTGGTTTTTGTTAAACGATATTTTGATCATCAAAGTTTAACCTTAAGATGTTTAATTTATGTTTGTAAAAAGGTCAATATTATGGGGTGTTACAATGATTTTTAGTGTGCGATACATGAGGAAGAAGACATTACAAGATTATAGTAATTGTCTACTTATGTTCTTTTCTATGGTTGAGGTTCGAGTGCATTATGGAAAACCACAATCACAACGATTATAGTAATTCATATTAGAAGACTTACGAACTTGAGAGTTGACTAAGGAGGAAGAAGACATTACAAGATTGAACTACCATTTCTTGTAGATGAAAGAACAAAAACGAACCCCAAATGAAGACCACTGACCATTATTTATGTCTTAGCTTTCCAATGTCACATAGGATGTAAATCAACATAAATCTTCTATCATCGGTCATAAGAGTATAATGTGAACAATTTTAAAAAAAAATTACATATAAATCAAGCACAAAAAATAAGTTCAGCGACTAAATGTGAACAATTTTAGAAGTTCGTTATCCTCTCAAGTCTTCTAGGATGTCATGTACGATGATAAATCAGCATAAATTTTCTATCACCGGCTATAAATGTATAATACGAATAATTGTAAAAGAATCATGGATAAATAAAACACAAATTTTAATTTAATAATAAAATATATGAATAATTTTAAAAGTTTATCAGCCTTTGAGATTATTATACCTTAATTCTATTCACAATAATTTTCTAATTACTCTTTATATTAAAATCCAAGGGATTTCTAGAAGTGTTCACGGGTTTCTTAATTTCATTCTTTTGATCTTCGAATATTAATTAAAACGTGAGTGTTTCTTCTCGCTGACGCCATTTAAGATTCGATTGGACTTTTTTGCTTTGCGAATTTGGTTATTGGTATCTTCATTTGTAATTTTTGTTTGTCAGTGGACCAAAAGAGCAGGACGGGTGAAAAGAGACATTACAGGCCCAGAATCTATTGCAGATCACATGTACAGGATGGGATTAATGGCTCTAATTGCTTCTGATACTCTCCTGGAATCAACCGAGACAACTTAGGTGAGTCCCACGCTGTTGTGATTTGATTTTGGGAATTTGATGTACCTTTACTGTTTAATTTCCTAACCCCACATACACGGTGGGAAATATGTATGTTGCTTCCTTGAATGTATGTTTCTGAGGTTTACATGTTCTCGGCAAAACCCTTCTTTTCGGTGAGAAACCCGTGGCTGTTTTTGGTTCAAGGTGCGCCCCTCACATCCCCAATTTTAGTTAAAAGTTAGATGAATTCTCAGAAGTTTGTGGCTGGGTTTCTTCTGAATCATTGAAGGTTCTCATCAATTTGATTGTTCTTTTTCTAATTTTATAACTTTTATTTTGTTCATATGTAGTTTTTACTGAATTCTTACTATCCGTGTTGAATCTTACATCATGCTAAAAGACCCTTTAAGGGGTGCTTCTGTGTCTAATTAAGATGATTATAGACATAATGAGTTTAGATTGTTCCAGTAAACCTTAATATACATATAAAATGTGACTTTAAACAGCTGATTAACTGGTACTGGTTATTTGATTCATGAAAATTTGATATTAAGGTTGCTATCATGTTAATGACATGATGCACTAAACTAATTAAAATGACATAGAATAAAATTTCACTCTAGCTTTTAGATGAAAAATTATCAAAGCGTAATGAATCATACTTAATTCATCTTCATCATAACCAAATTTTGAATTTTTGATTCTTTTTGACTTAATAGACTTAATAGGGACATGACTTCATCTGTTTAGCTATATATAGTTGTTTCTTTTTTACTTAATATAGAAAGCATGATTAATGGAGAAAGTTAGGGTAATGGGGCTTTCCCATAAAGTCCTAACTATTTACAAACTCGTCCTCATTTATTTTTTTTCTTCCATTTACAGGAATGATTTTTATTCATGCAATCAAAGTGTATGTCATGCCAATAGTTAAGCCAAATCATTAACACCGACTTTCTTGAGATATGGAGTTAATATTAATATAGAGAAATATGTCTTATGTGTACATGGCTATTATTGGTAAAAAATAAACTGCATTGCTATTATTGGTAAAGATATAAAAGTTTGTTGCTATTATTGGTAAAGATACATAAGTATTTTGTTATTATGGTAAAAGAATAAAGTACATTGCATATACTGGTAGAAAGAGTAAAGTACGTTGCTATTATTGGTAAAGATACATAAATATATTGTTATTATGGTATAAGAATAAAGTACATTGTCTATACTGGTAGAAAGAGTAAAGTACGTTGCTATTTCCTGCAATTTGCACTTTCAACAAATGTAACTTCAAAATTTGATTTTACATAATTCTAATTTTTTTAATGTCATTGTAACTTTTTGAATGCGGGTTACTTGGTTACAACAATCTCAGTGGTCAAATTCCTGATCATTTATTTCAAGTTTCTAAATACAAGTACTTATATTTTAACTTAAAGATAGAATTTTTTTAACTTTTTACTGGTTCTTGATATTTTATATTGATGGCTTATTACAGTTTTACAGGGAACAACTTGAACTGTGGCTTTAATAATACACATCATTGTGCATCAACTTCAGGAGGTATTTTTCTTTATAATGAGGGCTTAATGTAATTTATAGCAATGTACTTTCACTTTTTTGTTTATTATAGCAATCTACTTTTATTTCTTGTCGTTACAGCATTGTAGCTTCATTTTTTTCTTATTAAGGTATTTTTCTTTTAAATCTACTTTATTATAGCATAATACTTGCAATTTTTTTTCTTTTTATGACATTGTACTTTGAGAAATCTACCAAATTTGAGCCGAAAAAGTTGCATTTTCTATAATAAACAAATAAATTTCTTAAACAAACAAATAAATTAAAGTACTTTGCAATTTTTTTAATCCTGTCAAATTATGATGTGGTAGATGCTTCAAAAAAATCAAAGGCATGCTTTTATTTTTGGATATAGTTTCTATAATTCAGTAAATTTTTCAAAGTACAATGTTGTAATAAGAAGAAATGAAATATAAGATGCTATGATAAACAAATAAATATAATTACGTTGCTATTTCTTGAACCATATTAAATTATGATGAGGTAAATTCTTCAAAGAAATCGAATGTTTGCTTTTTAGTCAGCTAACATTGCTATAATTGGAGTACATTAGTGTAATATTAAGAAATGAAAGTAGGATGCTATAATAAACAAATATATCAAAGTACATTGCCATTTATTGCATTTAACCCTATTAATTTATGATATTGTAGATTCTTCAAAGAAATCGATGGCTGGAATTGTAATTGGGGTTATTGGTAGAGTTCTTGGTCTTCTTCTTCTTCTTCTTCTTCTTCGATGCTTGGTGTTATTTTTATGGAGGGGTAGACACAAAGGCTACAAGCGTGAGGTCTTTGTTGATGTTGCAGGTAACCTTTTTTGTTAAATCTTTTTATATTATTGAATAATATTTTAGTCAAATTTATGTTTCCTAGATAAGTCAAATGCATAATCCATTTATTGATTAATTTCCTTCTGTAATTGGTAAAGGAACCCAGAAGAGATCCCATGGGCCCAAACCGGAGTCGAGTACGTTGTTGAATCCACCGGAGTTTTTACCGACAAGGACAAAGCCGCTGCTCACTTGAAGGTATTCATAACATACGTTTCTCTTCAAGTTCTTACAACCCTTTCAAAACTGATGATTATCGATATAAACATACAATTGCCCAGTGATTTTATCTTTTATGGATCATCTACTCAACTGTATCGCTATAAATACTCTATGACACACTTGGTTTAACATATTTTTCTCCATATCTTTAGGGTGGTGCTAAAAAGTCATCATTTCCGCACCCAGCAAGGATGCTCCCATGTTCGTTGTGGGTGTGAATGAGAAGGAATACAAATTAGATCTTCACATCGTTTCAAACGCCAGCTGTACCACCAACTGTCTTGTCCCTCTCGCCAATGTTATTAATGACAGATTCGGTATTGTTGAGGGTCTCATGACCACCGTTCACTCCATCACTGGTAAGTTTTCTCAAGATTTCTTAAAATACATTCTCTATTCAAGTTTTATTAACAATTTATTGTTGTTCATCTATAATTCAGGTACACAGAAGACTGTTGATGGACCATCAGCAAAGGACTGGAGAGGTGGAAGAGCCGCTTCATTCGACATCATTCCTAGCAGCGCTGGTGCTGCCAAGGTATTTACAATTTTGTCGTTCAAGTTTCAAATTTAGTCATAGATTTTGATACGTTTTTTTCGATTTTAATAGGATGTGGGAAAAGCCCTCTCGTCATTGAACGGAAAGTTGACCGGAATGTCATTCCGTCTCCCAACTGTTGATGTCTCTGTTTTGTTGATCTGACCGTTAGATTGGAAAAGTCTGCCACCTATGATGAAATCAGAGTTGCCATCAAGTAAGCAGCTTTATTTGATATTTGTTTATCTTTATAGTAATACTTATAATTTTCTTTGTGGGTTTGTGTTTTTTAGGGAGGAATCCGAAGGAAAGATGAAAGGTATTTTGGGTTACACTGAAGATGATGTAGTGTCCACATACTTTGTGGGTGACAACTGGTATGTCTTTGTTTCTTGTGTCTTTTTTCAATATTCCTTTAATCGGACCACTATTGGCATAAAAAATGGAATTATAAATAAGTGGAGAATTTTTTTGATGTTTATAGGTCGAGCATCTTTGATGCAAAGGCCGGAATCCCATTGAATAACAATTTTGTGAAGTTGGTTTCGTGGTACGATAACGAGTGGGGTTACAGGTAGTTATTCTTTCATACTTTATTTGGATTTTGTATAGATTTATTATTGGTATGTTTTTTGAAACGTTATAATTTTTATGCACTTCCCGTGTTGTATATCTGATCGTTCACATGGCATTTGTGGCGTTAATGATGATCATTAGCAATTGTGGAGATAATGGAAGTTTTTTTTCATTAGGTATAATGCACATGGTAGTAATGATTGTAATTAACATTTTGATAAAATGAAAGTCGAATGGTATAGTAAGATTTAATTTTTTCCAACTATGCAGGAAAACTACTGTCCTGAAGATTTTCGTTATGGATCACATTTCCAAAATACTCCAACTTTAGTTTGTCTTGCAATTGGGCACCCACACAGGATCAATCGGGAGAGCAACTGAAAGAAAACGAAAAAGAAAACCAAAAGACACGAATAGGCAAACCAAACGACACCCCTCTAATTAAAACGAAAACCTACGAGGATCCAGGAAAACAACGCGACCTAATAAGAAAAAGATGGAACGCACAATGGCTTGATAACAGAAAAATAAAATTCAAACAATAGAAAGAACGAAAAATGATGCTACAATACACAAATAATTGAAAGCAAGTTGATATGTTCGCAATAATTTAAAATTTATGATGTTTACTACAGACTGCATCCTTTCTCTGCATTCGATTTCCAACAAAAAAAAAAAAAAACAAATTAAATACATACAACATCAGCATTTATAGAAAATTGATAACTTTAAAAAAAAAAACTTAAAATGTGCCACCAAACCATGCGGACGGTGGATACTAGTTATAAATAAAATTGAACATGGTTACCTTCCTTCCTATATTTATATCTTCCTTTCTTTATTTGAATATTATCATCTCTTCTTTCTAGAATAGTCAAAATATCATATCGTCGATATCTAAGCTTCATCATTCTTTTTTTTTTTTTTTTTTTTTTTTTTTTACTATACCTTATCTCGTCAACATGGGACGCGGCTTTAGCATCTTCGCAGAAATATAGCAGGTTCCGTTATCACTAAAACGTGAATACCACTGTTTAAACTTTAAACACAAACGTGGATACCACTATTTGAAGTCCTGATTATATTTGTAAGCTGTAAATACTGATTAAGCGTGGTCGGTGATTAAGGATTGAAGTTTCGGCAATTCCAAGGTTAGTTTGATCTCTTTGAATGTATTTCTCGCATAATTAATAAATTTGATGCAGTTCCTCGAATGTATTTTGACTGATTGGATCATTAACTCGAAGTTTCTTGAATCTATTGGTAAAGTTGTCAATTGCTTTACTATATATCGAGTGAAGGGAGTTGGATATTGTAAAAGATAAGGTTTGCTTTTTTTTTTTCACCTTAACAGTATTCTATTAAAATTAGATGGAAATGATTCCTATAAAAATCTGCGTACTAAAGCTACAGTCAAGTCTATTGAAAAACAATAGACGGTTGGTTTTGATTCAAGATTTTTTGCAATCTAAATTATAGTTGGATTTTGATTCCAAATTATTGATCAAGTGAATCTGAAAGCAGTTAACTTAGTTTCTTGTTTGGTTCATGGATTCCGAATGAATTCGGATTAATTGGAATGAAAGATTTCGTCGATTGTGCGTTTGGTTGACAAATCAAAGGAATTAAATTGGGTTAAATTGCATCAAATTCTATATTTGAAGGAATTCATTATTCTAGATAAGGCTAAAATATTAAATTTTCATGCAAAATATTGTGTTAAAAACACAAAATTAACCTTCAACTCAAAAGTTTATTCGATGTTCTTGACGTCTTCTTCAAATAAAATTTGGCTACATCAGCATGTTTAAGTTCTTTGATAACTTTCTTAGCCACAGAATTAAAATTAAAAACAGTTTAGTTTCATATTTGTTTGGTTTAACCCTTGAATTTTTCTCTTATACTTTTACCAAAAAAAGACTTCGAATTTTGTTTCTTTAATAAAATCAACTTGTCATTATCATAATTTTAATGCTAATTCTTACACTTCCAACATAATATACTCAATTTGGTAAGTTGGATATTTTGTTAAGATGTTTAAAAACTATCTTTATATTAGTTGAGATAATTTAAATATTTAGTAAAAAATAAAATATAAACAGAAAGGCTAAATAGAACAAAAAACGTACAAACTGATTTTAAAATAATTGAAAATATTTAAATTTATAGTATTTAACAATTACAACAATAGAATTGAATCATAAGATATTTAATTTTGTGTGAAAATTAATATTAGGTTATAGTTTATAACAATGACTTACCGATTCTTGGGGTATCTACAAATGCGTGTTTAAAAAAGGTTGAATTAAGGAGAAAAAGCTTGTGTAGCATTATATGTAAGTTGAATTCATAGTAAGTTGATGATGTAGATGTTGAATCAATATTCAATAGAGAGTCCAATATCCCGCTCAATTATATAAGTGTGTTTTCATTTTTAATTATCAAAGAGAATATGTTAATTTGACAATCAATCAAGGTGCTAAATTGCGTGACACATCGTGATGTGACGACAATGTTGAACATCAAGCTTTAGGAGTTATGGCGAGACCATGCCGTATTTAAGGAATGATTAAAGGCGATATACACATACGTGTGTGTTCTACTATTATATTTTTTTTATATATAAATGCATTTGATTTAAGACGATGTTTCTTATGACGTGGCGTTAGACACAGAGTCTTTGAGTCATGACGCACATCGACGAAACCTTGATAAGCTTTTTAAAACGTTAAACAAATTAAAGTTTGATTAATCGAATGGATTGTAGGAAATTAATAAAAAGTTGTGCGAAGAATTTGAATATTAATGTAATAATCCATCAATCTATAATGTTAAAAAGATTGTGCGATCCCCTAATATAATGTCTAATTATCTTTATTATAATTTTATTTTCATTTGCTATGGATTTCTTTCATGCATACCGTGTAGTCTTGATGTTATGTCCAGTTCCATTCATAAACAATCATCTTATGACAAATTTTATTTTCATTTGCTCTAGGTAATTCTTTTACAGATAAGTAATATGGATACAAGCTGGATGAGTAAGCCCAGGTCAAGCACACTATTTTTGAAAGGGTTAGGTAAATTCCTTGATTTTGAATGTAAAAATAATGCAAATGCTGGTAAAGATATTAAATGCCCATGTGTCAACTGTGTGAATAACGTGTGGTTAACACGTGCCACGGTGGCCGAGCACATAGTCTGCAATGGCATTATGAAGGGATACGACGCCTTAATTGCCACCTCCAAGGTTCGTCATTTGTTTCTTTTTATTATTGGACGCAACTTTAAAAATTACAATAATATATCTGTTTTGATACGTATATCTAACAAGTGCGTTAACATTCACGAGAATGTTGCATTTTTCAAACTTTTTAGTTTTGTAAATTTTTAGATTTTAGGGTAGGTGAATCCTATATTTAGGAATACTCTCACTACGTTTGGTTCTCGGGATTTCCCAAGATCTACATTTTAAATCCTGAAAAATTCTATGTTTAGTTGGAATACCATGAATGAGGAATATATAAATACTTTGTCTCCCTCTACTATCTGTTTGGTACGACGGAATGAAATCATGAAGGAATGAAATAGATGACGTAATGGAATGAGCAAAATAATTGAATTAATCATTACATTCCATTGTTATGTTTAGTTGGCTCGAAAGAATGAAATAAGTCATTCAAACATCGTATTTTTTTATTAATATATAAAAAACGAAATATATTAAATTTGATAATAAAGAAAAGTTTGTTATTCTATAAAATAATTTTTGTTAAATAAAGATATTATCTTTAAATAAATTACATATAACATCTTTAATAAATTAACATATTTTATTCCATTCAAAATACATATCATATGTTCTGCAGATAGTTGAAAAATAATTATCTATAATTTAAAAAGAAGTTACAAAATAAAGAGAACAATATCCCATAAAATCTTAAAATATAAATATGATAAAAAAAAGTTAATTTTTATAAATAAAATAGTTATTTAAATGAAGTTTTGAAATTTAAAAAAAATTATATTTGTTGAATATTATAAGAAAATATTATTTAATTGTATTATATATCATTCCATTTCATGAGAGAATGAAAAAAACACTTCTCATATGAAATGAAATTCAGCCAAAGAGAAGGAATCGCATTCCATGAGTAATGAAATTCAGCCAAACGCTACATTAAATCCAATGAATGAAAATTTTGTTGTTCACCTCCGGCCACTACACCACCGCTGCCACATCCACCTCTTGCCACCTCACCATCGAGGTTGTCTCCACCTCCGGCCACCCTACAGTCGACGCTACCTCCACCTCTGACCACTCCACGTCACCACAACGTATACCTCCGGCCACCCCACTAGTGCTGTCGTTGTCGACTTGATCTCCGGCCACCCTACCGCCGATGATGCCGCCTCCACCTCCGGCCACCTTAGCTTCAACGATGCCTCCACCTCCAGCCACCCCCACTGACGTCGACGCATCCGCCTCTTGCCACCCTACCATCGTTGCCTCCATCTCCGACGACGCCACCGTTGACGTGCTACCTCCTACCACGCCACCACTGACGTTGTCGCCTCCAGCTCCGACAAACCCCACCGCCGTTGCCGCCTCCACCTTTAGCCCCACCGTTGATGCCACCTCTACCTCTAGCCATCCCACTACGGCATCCGTCTCCACATCCGGCAACCCCAACGTCGATGTCGCCTTCACCTTCAGCGCAAATTTCGTGTTAACTATTATGTCATCGATTCTACGTCATTGGTTAACGATAATTTAATGTTGATGTTTCGAATGTTTGTTTTTTGAATTTCATAAAGGTTTTGATATCCAACCAAACGGGTCATGAGATTTTTAATCCTAGGATTGTAAATTCTGAAAGATTTAAAATTCCACTGAATTTGAAATCTTAGGGTTTGGAATCCACGAACCAAACGCCCCTTAACCTATTTGTTATATAGGTGTCAGGGGTTTTTTTATCTTTCATAACTCGCAACATAATGAACTTATTTTTCTCAACCCTTGCAATTCAAATAATTTTATTTTTAACAAATATTTTTATTATTTTAAAATTAAATAAAAAACTAAAATATAAATAACATTTCATTTAAATAAGTACGTGAACAAAAGCAGGAATTTAAATCCTAAAAACAATAATTAAAATCCTAAAAAGATAATTGTTGAAGTTCACCTTACTCCTACTACAATTGTTGCCACAAAGTTGCGCATTGAAGTGCTCCAGCACCAGCTCCAAAAAAGATGCCACTCGTTGATGATTTCCACATTCTTTTTCCGAAATACTGATAGATGCCTTGTCTAATGACACTTCTCTTTCAATCAATGGTTGTCATTTTACCCATTGGGTATAAGTTCTTCGTTGGATTGTGGTGGGGGAGGGGGGGTAGGGAGGGGGTCGGTTTCATCCCTCCATTTGTCGTATAGATTTTGAGAAACGGGTTCGGTTTTGTTGCTTGATTTGTCGTTTTAGTTTTAGAGTCACAGAATTGCGATGTGTCATGAACGTAATATGGAGATGCATTTTATTTGAAGAGAATATAACCGAGAGAGTAATATTCTTTTAAACGAACCCGTTTTTATTTTATTTATTTATTTATTTTTTTGGATTTGTCATGGATAGAATCTATTTGAAATTGAAGAGGAAAATGTGTAAATAAGATTGGAGAGAGCTTGAATAGGTTAAAAAGAGTGTAGAATGGTGATCTGATTTTTGAAATGGTTGATGGTTGTATATATAATGGTAAAATAGAAAAATTATTTTTAAAAAAATATATAGCAGTTGTTCAACAGCTAGTGTGTGGGATGGGGCATAGCACAAAACCGTTCAGCCTTGATCTTGGACCCGTGGCATACGGGAGTGTGGTAATGCCAACCCTCCACTTCCGCTTTTATGCACGACTCTGTACACCATTACTTTTTGAGAAAAGGTTTAAACTTAAAAATAATGTTGGTGTTGTTTCTACTTTAGTTTTATGTAATTTTATATGTTTTAAAAACTTACAAATATTTTTATACAAATAACAGTTAAACTTCCGATTAGTTGTTACTAACTCCCAATTAATTTTGCCCAAACATACCTCAAATGTTAGATTCACAGTTACGCAATAACAAAATGTATCACTACAAAACGATGAATATGATCCTAATCAAACTCCTCTAAAGGTTTTCTAAATGAGTCAATATTAGCATGTAACACCTCCTATTATAAAACAAAATTTAAGTTACACGTAACACGGGCCTATTAACAATATAATAATATTTTTATATATTGTTCATTAGACTAGTCTGTTTTATTATTTTATATTAGCATGCATGTAACACCATTATTATAAAACAAAAATTATGTTGCACGTAACAGCATTTTATGGACCTATTTACAATATAAGAATATTTTTATGAGAAAATGACAAAAATAGCCTAATCTCATAAGATTTTTTTTTCAAAACAGCACAAATGAAGGGGTATTCCCAAAATAGCCAAGGAAAACACAGTTGGCAGCCATGGGCTGCGTTTTCCTCTCACCAACTGTGTTTTCCTCCCTCCCAAGCATCACCTGTGTTTTCCTCTCACCAACTGTGTTTTCCTCCTTGTGTTCTTGGTGGTTCATGAGTTTTCCTCTCACCAACTGTGTTTTCCTCTCACCATCTGCGATTTCCTCCCTTGTATTCTTGAGGTTGTTGGTGATTCATGGGTTTAGTTGAAAATTTTGTCCAACTTTGAACACTCGTCATTTGATCATACGAAATCGGATTGAGTTGAAAAAAAACGACCAAAACGCAGCCCATGACATTATGTGTGAAATGCTCAGAGGAAAACACAGATGAAGGCCCTCATCTGCGTTTTCCTCAAGAGGAAATCACAGATGAGGCCTTCATCTGTGTTTTCCTCTGAGCATTTCACAGATAATGCCATGGATTGTGTTTTCCTCTGAGCATTTCACAGATAATGCCCCTTGGCTGCGTTTTCCTCGAGAGGATTTCGCAGATAAGCCCCTTGGCTGCGTTTTCCTATCTAGGAACTGTGTTTTCCTCTCTCAAATTCATAAATCCCAGATTTTTATGCATTAAAGGCTTGTACGTTACGCATAATATTTTGTACATTCGTTAATCTAACCCTTAAAACGATAATTAATACATAAAGAAAACATCAAATTTGAGACTTACCTGTTTCCATGAAGAGAAATATTGCGAAGCCATTTCAGAGCGTTTTTCGTCTACGGTATCGAAAAATTTGACCTTTTTTTTTTCCCGATTTATATATCTGGGCTGATGGGTCGGTAGCCAACGAAAACACAGCCCATCACAAGGAAAACACAGCCCATCACAAGGAAAACGCAGCCCATGGAGCCCATATAGAGGAAATCGCAGTCCATGGGAGGAAAACACAGCCCATGGCTGCTAACTGTGTTTTCCTTGTCTATTTTGAGGAATGCCCCTTAATTTGTGCTGTTTTGAGGAAAACCCTTATGGGATTAGACTATTTTTGTCTTTTTCTCTATTTTTATATCTTGTTCATTAAATCATTAAATTAGTCTATTCGTTGTTTTATACATTGTAAATAAGATTATTTGTATTAAGAAATGCTCCACTTATGCTGTTATATATTATACAGTACTAATTTGTAGTATTTGCATTTTAAGAAAATTTAAAGTATTGTAATTATTTGATTATTTGTTCTAATTTTTTATTTTTAAAAGATATCAATATTGTTTCAAATAATTTTGTTTTTACTAACGGCTGAACTGCAAATGCAAAGTTATACAACTTTAATACATCATGCAATGAAAAATAGATATACAAATTAATACAAGCACAAATACATATATTACGATATAATACTAATAAAACACGTATTATATAACCTTTATATGAGTAATTAATATAGTAACACGAATAAAATTACTACAGTATTGGTTAAGAAATATATGAATAAGTTCTCCATACCATTTTTCGTGTATAAGCATATAATAACTTTCCCATACTATTTTTCGTTTTTCACATGCTATTATTGATGTTATAATGGATGTATCCATCTCATTCATTAGATTTGACCCGTTCGATTGACTTTATATTGCCAATTTTTTTTTCATACTTTAATATAATGCACATCTTTAATGTTTACTTATGATATTTAAACAATTTAAAGATTAATTATATTAGGTTAATTACCTCAGAACTATTCTTAGTTATATATTATAGTAACCAATTTTATAATTAGACAATAAAATCCAATAAAAATGTTATTAAGTTAATAAATATCATAAAAATATATGTATTATCAATTGTAGAATAACTATTGATTTGATAATGAAAACCACCTTTGCAAATTGTCTAATTTTATTGATATAGATGGTAATTCTAAGTCTGGAAACAAATAAAGAGGTTTCTTAATTGGGGTCGATAGTCTAGCAAACTATCATCGTAAAACAAGTAATACATTATACTGTTATAGTTTTGTTTTAAACTGATCATGATAGTCCGTTTATCTCAAACCTTTAAAGAAACTGTATGTTGACAACCTTTACGGGCCCAAAAGGAATAACCTTAAGCCCAGCCAGGGGCGGACTTAGTAAGGGTGGAGTGGGGCCGAATGCCTCAATCTTTCAAATAATTTTCCATTAAATAGGCTAAAAATTTAGGTAATGTGCTCAACAAAAATTAGATTAGGAAATAATAGTGTCCTCAACATGAAATTTGGATTGGGAAATAATACTGTTCAAACCTATTCTAAAAACTAAAAAGGTAACAAAAGTGACTATGTCATTGTAACACCTCCTTTCGGAGATCCTTTAAAGATTGAATAACGATAAAAATACACGACACGAAATAAAATTGAGACAAAATTGAAATTTGAATGTGTGTTCGTGTCTAGAGTAAAAAACACAATGTCGTGTTCTTGTTCATGTTCAGAACTCGACACGAAATTGGCACACTATTAATAACTTTGTCGGGGTTTTTTGTGTTTGTTTTGTTTTTATGATTAAGTATGAATCAAATTAACTAATGATTATTTTATGTTAACCTTGTCATGTTGATCGTCTTTAATTGTTTCATTTTCATATTAGTTAATAATAACACAACATCGTGTCGTGTTTGTGTTATATTAAAATTTGTCATGACATATTGTATCCGATAAAAATATGCCATAGTTACCTGATTTGAAAACCCTTAGCATATAGACAAAAAGGATTAAATTAACAAAGAAGCTTTTGCTTTGAAAATGGAAACTACAAGTGGGGAAACCCTCATATGGTCTTTGTCAAGCCTTTAAACTTTGTCTTTTGTTTTATTCCAAATCCTAAACATGCCACTCATAACTAACATCGATCCCCTGCATTTGCCTTTTCAAAAAAAAATATTAGATGAATAGAATAAGTAGATTAGGTTTTTGGGATTGTTTATTTAACTTAATAAGCACTTTTTGATATAAGTGTTTATTGACTTTTGTGATGATAAAAATGAGTTTTTAAAAAGTGTTTGGTGAAAATAAGTTATAAACAAGGTTGTAAAAATCGTTTGACGGTACCTTAACGGTTGAGTGAGGTTAAGGGATTAATCGGATTAATCGGGGATTAATCGGTCGAGACCCTAACCTATAAAGGAACTTTTTTAAATATATAAATATAACAAAATATCAAATTTGATTCATTTTATTATGAGATACACATCAAAATATATTTGTTTATTTTTATTTTTTATTTTTTATTTTTTTAGTTTTCTTGAGTTATTAAAGAGTGTTTTTGTTGTCATTTAAAAATAAAAAAATAAATAACAAATAAAAAATAAAAAATAAAAAGTGACCGCCAACACCGATTAATTGGCCGCCAAGACCGATATTTGACTGATTTTTACAGCAAACCGTCAAGCTGGCCGATTAGGCCTAATCGTAATTTGTTTAAGACCGCCAAACGACTAATTGTCAATTAATCGGTCGCCAAGGCCGTTTAAACACTGGTTATAAGTTGATATGTTAAAAAGTGTTTGGTTTGCTTTCTTTAAAAAATGGTCTTTTTATTCCAATAAGTCATAATGAGTTCTAATAAGCAAGAGTGGCCTTACTTATGAAATTGACTTATTTGCTTATGTTGAAAATGAATTTAAAGTGACTTATTGACTTATTTACATCTATCAAACACACTTATTGTCTTATTTATATTCTGAAAGCTAATAAGTCAAAAGTGACTTTTCATAAGCAATCCCAAACATCCCCTGAAACTAGATACCTATATAAAATTTTGTTTTTTTTACCATAATTTGTAATTGTTTGAATTCACCTTTTTCTTGAACAATAAAATGATTATGACTGCAAATTGCGACTAGGAGTTACGAAACCACCATTACATGCAAATTTCTAAGGTTTCCAAGTATGCTTGCAATTCCGAGTAGATCCATAGTAGGATTTAATTGATTATTTTGGTGAATATGGAGGATCTTTTACTTTGATCACCTTCATAACTTTTTACCGGTCGTACATTGAAGTTATACACTTAATTTGTTGTCAGGTTCCAAAAGAAGTTGCACAAGTCGGAATATGGGGAACAAAATCAAAAGGATCTCCAGATAATCATTGGTCTTTTCGACTTGAGAATAATCACAAGCTTAAGAAAATAACTATTGATCATGGTGTTCTAATATATTCCCTCATGTTCACTTATGAAGATGGTAAGGGGTGTTTGCACGATTCTGAAAAAGCAGGTGGCTGGAACGGTGGAGACCATGTATGCAAGGTGAAAAATCTAAGTTCGATATGCAAACAATAACATAAATTCACATGTTAGTTTAGACTATGTTTATTATTGACAACTCTTGGTGATCATATTAGGGATATAAAAAAGTTTTGAAAATAGAAAGAAAAACAAGAGTTGGTTGTCAAATCATCTATTTTTTTAGAATAAAGCTTATCTACTTTAAAATAAATTTTATTCAACCTGAAAGCAAACTAAAATATATGGATATTAAAAAAAGTTAATTTATAAGCTATTTTTTGACGCGCAAAAATGACAACTTAAAAAACTCGAAAAATAATCTAATTAAGGCGAGTCAAACATAACCTAAAAATTTCGGTATCTTTTTTATATAAATAGAGATCAATGTTTGTATGTTCTCATATATAATGTCAAATTTTGTATATTAATTTTTTTATTTTAGTTTTTTATCATATTTAGAATGAATGTTATAGTTTGTTTTTGATGAATCATTCTTAAAATCAGAATATCATATTTGTCCGATCTAATTTTAAATTTCATATTTACCCTTCATAAACTTTCAAAATTATCATATTTGTTCACTCTAATTTCTAAATACCATATTTACCCTTCATAAACTTCCATAATATCATACTTGCCCAAATCTATATTTTCAACATTTTATAATTGTTTTAAATCCTTATTTTATCAATTGACTATTATACCCCTCTTATAAATCTAGGTTTAAAATATCTAAAATCGATTTCCTAAACCCTTGTTGTTAGTCTCCCCTAATACACGTCGTCTGTTCTATGACACCTGAGTTCGTCGTGTCGTCTCTAACATATTGATCATCCATTTCGCGTTTGACGATTTTGTTCTCTATTGCTCTCCTAAATTGATGGTTGAGACGATATCGATTAACAAGACGACGGAGACAGGAACTCGGGTGTAGGAGAAAAGACGATAATAATTAGAGTAGACCAACAACTAGGGTTTAGGAAATCAATCATATTAGATATATTAGACTTCGATTTATAAGAAAGCATAATAGTGGATTGATAGAAATGTGGATTTAAAATGATTATAAAATATTTAAAAATGCTAAAAATAATGATTTGAGCAAATCTGGTATTTTCAAGGTTTATGAAGGGTAATGTGATATTTAGAAATTAGTCTAGGCAAATATGATATTTTGAAAGTTTATGAATGATATATATGATATTTAGATATTAAGTTGGACAAATATGATATTTTGATGTTTAAGAATGATATATACGAAATTTTCTTTTTTTTTTTATTTCTTATAATCTTAAACAGAACAAAATTTGGTCGATAATAATAGATCTCTTATTGAAAGGTATGATTATTTAGAGAGTGAATAAATTACAAAAAAGTAAGAATGTATTCGGGTTAAACGTTGTTTATATGAATGACCCATTTTTATGTTTAATTTGGTTTAATTATATTTCTAAAAGCATCAGTAATGGTTAAGTTATTTACTGACTTTTTACTTTTACTACATCACATTTTGACTTGCTTCGTTTGATAAAAGTATAAAACATATTTTAGAAGATCGTGACAATGCTACCAACATTTTTAAAAGCTTTACGCTTAGTAGCATCAACTTTCCACTCATTTTAATTTGTATCCGAGAAAAACTTTTATCAAATAGTGAAAGATGTTGGAATCTACTAAATGGTTAAAGTAAACTACAAAGAAACGTTCACTTTAATGATAATAAGCTTCTGAAAGATTAATTGAGATATGAAAAAGTTTTACAAAAGCCCACGATATGAATACTGTTACTGATGTCTTATGTAAATATGCTATCATACATGTAACTCTTCTTTTTTATTTGCGATTGTGTAGGTTACGTTTGATTCTGGTGAGGAGATAATTGGCATTACTGGAACCGTTGATGTATCAACCGGGGATTATCCTGGTTACACAATTATAGCATCGTTGTCTTTCATAACCAACAAACGAACTCATGGACCTTTTGGTCAAACAACAGGGACTCCTTTTGCAGTTCCATGGAACAAAGGCTCATTTGCTGGGTTTTATGGCCGTGCTGGTTACTATATTGATGGCATAGGTATATTTTTAAAGGCTTCTCAAGAAACCGCTCGTGTTGGATTATGGGGAACAGAGTCTAGTGCGGGTCCACAATATCGATGGTCGTTTTGTCTTAAAAAAAATCATAAGCTCACAAAGATAACTATAGATCATGGTGATATGATATCTTCTCTCATGTTCACTAGCGAAGATTGTACAGGTTCTATGCAAGTTTCTAACAAGGCTGGTGGTTATAACGATGGATCCACCATCTCCGAGGTAACATATATGCTTTGGACTGGTAAATGTTTTAGGGGCTGTTTGATTTGCCTTTTACTGGTCCAGTAAGAGGTTACGTCTGATGTGATCGGATTCTGATAACCCCAAAATTACATCTAACTTGGTCTTAAACCCTGAAATTTACCTCTGACTCGGTCAGGTTCAGGTTATGTTTGACCGGATAAGATATTGACTCAGTCAGCTCTTACCGAGTCAGAGGTAAATTTTGGGGTTATCAAATGGTCTGACTCGCATAAGCTGCAAATCAGTCAGCTCTTACCGAGTCAGACGTAACATTTTACTGGACCAGTAAGCTGCAAATCAAACAGCCCATATATTTTGCATTTTTATTTTTATATTATCGATTTGTTTTGTTTTATTTGTTGTCTATTGCTAGGTTAACCTTGCGTGGGAAGAGGAAATAATTGAAATATCTGGAACGTATAGTGTCTCATTTGGGACGTACGGTGGGAAGACTATATCATCGTTGTCTTTTGTAACAAACAAAAGGAGTCATGGACCTTTTGGGTGTGAAACTGGGACTCGTTTTTTAGTGCCTTGGAGCAAAGGTTCATTTGCTGGATTTTACGGTATTGCTAGCTATTATGTTGAAGGTATCGGTGTGTATTTGAGAGCTACTACATAACTCACCGATAAAATTAAAGCAACATAGAACTTGCAGATTGGCTATCCATTTAATATCAATCGTTTTTATAATGCTTGGAGGTTATGATGTGTGTATAAAGCTATTTATGAGTTTAATCTATAATGGTACGTATACTCTACCTTGTAAATTGGTAAATTTATAAGTTGGAAATACATATAATAAATGCATTCTCAAGCGGGTAAAATTATAAGTAATATCTTTTTCGTGCTTAATACTAAGGATCAAAATACATTAAATACTCAACATTTTCTATTATCGATTTAAACTTCCATATACTTACTAAATTACTTATAAGTAATATATTTTTCGTGCTTAATACTAACGATCAAAATACATTAAATACTCAACATTTTCTATTATCGATTTAAACTTCCATATACTTACTAAATTACCACTCAGAGACATGGTCATTCACCATAATAGCCTCCTTCAACCTAAAGAGCAACACTCATAAAATAAAGACATGTATTAATAACAAAATACTAATATTAGCATTTATTCAAACACCTGGAGCGCATTCAGAAATATTATAGATGATGGGTATATACTATTAGGTTTAAGAGAAGAGACTGGAAGATAAGAAGATAAGAAGAAAACACCCCTCTATAAAGTAACTTGGTTAAATAGATTTGATTATGTCTCTGCCTACGGTAACAACAACATAAGGGTCTGGTTATGGGTTTTAGATAAACAGAAGATGAGAACCAACATTGCAAAGAAAATAGACTTGTGATTGGGTCATCTTTGTTGCCGACAACAACAATAATAACCAACGTCGATACTAAAAACCGTTTAATTAAATGGGTTAAAATCTCTTAACAAACTTGTTTATTTCGTGTCGAGTTCGGGTCGGGATAACGTGTCGTGTCAGTTTTTGTCACCTCTAGATCCATGTGGCTCTCTCTACTGATGTGAACATCATAATCAACGGGCGTGGAAAATATGTCTATAGCCAAATGTTGATGATCGACACTGCTAAGTGTCAATATTTCATGCTACTCTCATTTAATATGAAAGATTATCAAGCCTCCAATCTATTACCATGCTCAAATTCTAAGCACTTTAGAGCTCTACTTATCTTAAATTCAAAACCATACTGCTCTTTTATATAATAATGATATATATATATATATATATATATATATATATATATATATATATATATATATATATATATATATATATATATATATATATATATATATATATATATATATATATATATATATATATATATATATATATATATATATATATATATATATATATATATATATATATCCAAATGTTGATGATGGACACCGCTAAAGTGTCAATATTTCATGCTACTCTCATTTAATATGAAACATTATGAAGCCTCCAATCTATTACCATGCTCAAATTCTGTATCGCCCAGGTTTACATAACTCGTACATCGTGGATTTATTTTTTATTAAACACTAGTTTTAACAGAATATGTACAAGTGCTGGGTACATGCGCATACAAGCCTTAACATAAGCAACCCAAGTACTAGTGGATAAACCAAACATACGAGTATATGGTTTGATAAACACATGACATACAAAAGGGATATATTACATCAGTGTAACACCCGGATTTTAAAACAAAACACCCAAAAAAATTTATTTTTAAACATGAGTTTTACACACAAAACAGTATTCAAAAGGGGTATTAGTTATACAAACGGGTACAAGAGTATCTAGGAATATATATCAATATTATACATCCTTTGAGCCGGGCTGCTACTGACATTTCCAACAGGTATTGTCCTTAGTCACGGACTTTGTCTTTACCCTTAGCAGGGTCACGCTCACCTGCAGGGACATATCAAACAAACACAGTGAGCTATAAAGCCCAATGAGTAATCAATTCTAAATAATATGTATAAGAATAAAATCTCTATAGAAGACAAGTACACGTTATCTCATAACATATGTTCACATATGGCTCACAGGTTTGTCCCGCTTTTGCCTAGACTCACGGCTCCGTTCTTGTCATTTCAATGACTCACGGCTTATCCGGTATTGTCTTTTAAATAATGACTCACAGCTCCGTTCTTGTCTGTATCAGACTCACGGCTTATCTGGTATTGTCGTATTATTGACTCACAGCTCCGTTCTTGTCATTTTAATGACTCACGGCTTATCTGGTATTGTCTTTTATCTCATCTTTAACGCTTTCAATTTCGTCCCCCAAAGTTGTTACAATCTGCAACAATTTAATCAACACATATCACATCGGATATAAGTGAGATTACTCACCTGAATGTTTACTACCACTTGTCCCAATTACTTCTTGTCTTCTTGCACGCGCCACAATAGTTTGTCTCGTACCTATTTATTCATTTATATCCCAAATGATAATAGGTTAACAACTATTTCAAATGACTCTAATGCATAAGAGTCCAATATAATACAATTACAAACCATCTCTAGATGATAAACTTTCCATTTACTATCTTTCTATAAATTGTATATTTTCCCGAAATACGCGTATTTTGCTACAGTACTTTCCGGAGGTCGTATACGTATTCCGACAATTTTCCACGAAGTTTCACACTATATTGGACCTATGTTCAAATTTTGAGGTCAAATGGACAAGTCTAGCATCAAATCCCAAAAATTGGATCAAACTATCATAGAAGGCAGGAGAAATAACTCCATTTTTCTGCAGGCGTAAGATCGCGACCCGATCCCAAGGAGATCGCTACGCGATTTGCTGCTGAGCAGAAATCCTTGTCCGATTTTTATGCTACAAATCTCAATTTTCTCATATTAAGCCCTTAATGCACGACTTAATCACTGGAAATTGTTCCAATACCAAAACCATTCATTTACTTCAAGTTTTACACAATGAAATGGGTGATTTCCATCCATTTCTAAAATTTCCCCTTTTTCACATTTTTGGTCCAAAACCGAAGTTATCAAATATAAATCACTTCTATTGATTTATTTCAACAAATATAACATCTGGAATTCATTATAAACCAGTAGAATCAAGTTGATCATAAGAACTTGTAATCTAGGGTTCTTGATCAAAATTTCAAATCCTCCACAATAGCAATCTACTTTCATATTTTTTAGATATGCTCTTAACACACAACTTATTGGAAGTTTAGAACCATAAACTTCATGATTCTTGACTGAAATTTCAGTCACCAAGTTCCTCTCATGAAGAACACACAAAAACTTAGGTTAAAGACATAATTACTAACCTTTAACCACTTGAAACTTCAAATTCCAAGCACCAATCCGATTTTCCCACTTCAATCCTTCAAGAACTTGCAGAAATCGTGTCTAAGAAAACTTACCGTAGCTTCTCCAAATGATCAGCCACAATTATGAGATATTTTCTTGGTTTTATATTTTGAAATTTTGCAATTTAGTCCTTAAAGTCCATTTTCTTGAACTTTTAACACTTTTGTCCCATTTTATGACAAATGACTACATTAATAACATTTTAAGTCCAAGACTCAAAATATTATTACATATCAAGTCCTTTTATGTCCAAAAGACCAAAATACCCTTTTTTTTGGTAAAATGACCAAATTACCCTTTTTATTATTTTTAACTTATAATACACATACAAGGTAATATAGTGTTACAATCAGGGACTGGACAAACACCTCATTCCTGGACAGCCTTGCGTCTATTCGCACTAGGTCCTAAAACACAAAAAAAAACAACAATTATAAGCCAAAGCTTAGTAAGCAACTTAAAAAAACATCTATTTGCTCATTGTTTGGGGTTTAAACCTGTTCGATTTAACACGACCTGCAAGTGCACAGGTTCGTACAAGTAATAATAGTCGGTTAAGACCAGATATCGTACCCACAGAGAAAGGATTAATTTGATTCATAATCTTAATATATTGCTTTTGATTTTAAAAATTGATTTTGTTTTGTTTTTGGTATTTTGAACTTCAACATAAACTGAAGTAATTTATCAAATGATAATTAGAAATCAACCATGCAATAATACAACAAACAATCACAACTTTTAACAAATATCAATACGAATAAGGCTTTGGTTGAAAACTGATTAAATAATAATCTAAACAATTATTTTGGGATTATTTATTGCTATGAATTTTATATGGTAAGTTAAACCAATTAAAAATATTACCATTTCACACATAATAAATACTTAGTAAAAACACATCACAACCTATAATTTATCAATAATATTAGGGGCCTTGTCGCAATCAAAAAAACTGACCAATTTATATTTTAATTATTCGGCTCTAAATTATCTAATTTAACTTATCTAAAACTAATTTAATTCTAATAGCCAAATAACTAAATTACAAATTAAGGGCCTTGTCGCTAATTTGAAAACTGACCAATATTATCGGTAAACCAAGTTATGTCCCCGCGTGCCTAAGAATTACTATGCATAAAAATGATCTTATTAAACACTAGCTAGTACTGGGAAATACTGGGAGCCTTGTCGTGTTTAACAGTTTTGACAAATCGTTGGTTTTTTTATAAAAAAATGAATTTTAGAAAACACATACAATGTTTAATGAAATCTCCAAAAGTTGTTTCGGTTAAGACATCCAATTGGTAAATTAATTATCATATCAATATTTAACAATAATAACATTCTAATCCACAGGTTGTCAATTTTGTGGTAGTTGTAAATATTATTACAATAATTATAAATATGACATTATAAAACACATTAAAACATTCTTACCTTGAAATGCAAAATGTTCAGTTTATTAATTTTATAAATATCAACATATTACTGAAAATTAAAATTGATCAGATTTTAAATAACTTGAACATATTAATATTTATACTTCATGAAGCTCATATAATTTTACATTTCAGTTTATAAAAATCATATTTACAACAAATAAATCCCAATAAAATTACTAGACTATCATTTAATCGTTCACAACCAAAACCTTATATTTAACTACTCACACATAATTATTACAACTAGCAAAATTATAGCAAAAATTATCATGTAACTCATAACTAACAAATTAAATAAAATTACAGAAAATAACAAAATGAATAAAAATCATACCTTTGTAGACTTTGATTTTTCCAAGCTTCTAATCTCCAATAATCAACTCATCACACAATAATTATTACAAACAAACATAAAATCATAAAATTACAAATTATTACAAACCATACTGCAAACTTGATAAGAAAACGAAAATTACAACTTAATGACTTAATGGATGACTTAATGACTTCAAACTATCAAGAACACTCAAGAACACTTCTAAAACTCACTGAAAATTTCTGAACTCGCTAATGAAAATAGAGAGAAAAATAGATACTGACTCTAAAACTAAAACTAATCTACGAGAATTCGTGACTCGGTATGTTCTCCCCCTTCTCTAGGAACTGAAACTTCACGTATTTATATCATTATTGAAATGCTGTTGCATGTTACCAGCTTCCCCACCATGTCCTTCTTTATGTCTTTGATGGATTTGTGACCTGGAAAGCACAAGACTCGATCAACACCTTGCACATGGAATTATTTTCTTTCTTGCTTCTCTTCTTTGGTCTCTTCTACTCTCGAAACACAGCAACAGCAACAGCTCGGCTTTGGTTTTTTTCTTTTTTCTTTTTTTCTCTTGCCTTGCTTCTTTTTGCTCGCCAGAACACAAACACACACATGCACCATGTATTATTTATTTGTTGTAGCTTCTGTATTCTTTTTATTCTCTTTGTTTGAAGACAAACACAAAACCACATGCAATTCTTCTTTGGTCTCTACTTTATCGGCCGAACCACATGACCCAATTGCACAATGTTTATTATTATTATTTTTTCTTGCTTTTGGTGGAAGACACACATAATTCAAGCATGCACACTTTATTCCTCTTGTCTCCCATGCTTGGGACTTTTTTTAATTATTTTTTTTTACTTTTTTTTTATTTTTTAATATTAAATCTGATTTTAATATATTTATTAATGATTTTCGGAATTAAAAAAAATAATAAAGTATGTATATTTTAAATTTATGAGATAAAAATATAAATGGTTGAAAAATAAAAGGTTTAAATGGGTTTTAATAAAAGGCTAAAATTAAAATAAAAGAAAAGTTTATAATTAATATAAACTAAGAAATCTACAAATAAAATAATTTTAATAAAAATATAAAAGCTATGAATATAAAACTAAAACTAATAAAACAAAATGCCAAAATAAAAATAAATTGGTTTTAATAAAAAAACGTTTTTTCTAAAAATATAAAGGATAAGAATTTTAAAATTAAAATTAAAACTAATGTTGAAAATAATAAAGATAAAAATTCTAAAATAAAAAATAATTGGTTTTAAATAAAATAAAAAAATGTAAAAGTAATTGGCAAAATATAAAAAAATGGTTTAATAAAAATAAACTAAGTAACAGAAAATAAATAATTAAAAACAACTAAATAAAAATCTATATTCAAAGGTAAAATTAAACAAACAAAAAAAAATTAATTGACATAAATCAATTAAAGAAAATAACTAGTTTAAGCTAAAAATAATAAAAACTAAATTTATAAAAGTTAAGAGAATAAAAATAAATTAAAAATGGTTTTCTAAAATGGTTTGGTGGTTTAGGGTTAAAAATGGTGGTTTTAGGGTTTTTAAGAAATAATTGGTTTTAAAAAAAATTATAATCTAAATAAAAAAATAAAATATCCCATAAATTAAAATAAACATATATATTTTTCTTCCGTTAAGCCCTGCAAACAAAAACACACAAATTTAGTTCATTTTTCGACGTAAAATGATGAAATACGTTAAAAACAGAATTTTTAATTTTGTAGCACACATTAACGCAAATCATAGTTTTTAAGCTCAAAAATATTGTAAAGTCTTAGGTTTAAGGATAAATTTTATCATTAAAGCTCAAAAAGAGATCGCAAAATGATCTCTAAACATCCCCAAACTTTAAGCATTGCTCGTCCCGAGCAATAAGAAAAATTAGACTTTACAATATTTGAAAAATGAAATTAAAGTATGGGAAATTTTTTATCAATAAATACAAACTTATTATTATTATTTTATTTATTTTTGAATAACAACGAATTATAGATCCTACAATATTATCTGTCTATTTTCAAAAGTCTAGTACACTAGCTTAATTTATCTGCTAAATTATAATTATGCCTTCTAGTTACGCACATAAAAACAGTTAATTGTAAAAACTTGCATGTTAACGTTTTATCCACATTTCCCGAATATATTAACCATGTATCAAAAGGTCTTGCAAAGGCTCAAAAATATATCTGGTACCCACCCTGCAATCTCACTAGGTAAAGGGAAAGTTTTAAGATTTTCTACGTCCATTGATAAACGAGACTTACACTTAACGTTTATATCATTAGAGCCTGAAGTGGAATTAAACTAAAATGCACCATAAATCCTATAAGTATGAAACAGTACACTTTATTTCCTATCCAACCTAGATATAACACACTAATAAAAGTGTCAAGAATATATATACCAAACTGTCTTGACTAAAAATAAGCAGATAAAAATCCAACTGTATGTACAAAATTGATCAAAATATTTTTAAATTGATTTTTTTTTATAAATTATTTACAGAAAATAAGAAAACCACACTAAACTACATCATTCTCTTTTCTTTTCTTTTCTTTCTTTTTTTGATTTTTTTTTGTTTTTGTATTTTTTTTATTTTTCATATTTTTTAGAGAACAGATGTAACACACCAAACTTACCAAATTTATAAAATACAAATTTCTATAAAATAAAATCTTTTTGTGTATCTTTTTTTTTTTTTTTGACTCACCATAAAATTTGATTTTTTTTTATTGGTGAGTATAATTGAAATAAACTCACACTAAAAGCAATCTTCAAATAAATATTGAAAATATTCAAATGAAATCAAATAATAAAACAAAACGATATCTACAATGGAAACAAACAAAACGAAATATACTACAACTGACGAAAATAAGCAAATAAAATGGAAAACTAGTGCAATTTTAGCTTAGGTTTGAGAATCCACTATGACTCTAATGACAAAAGGCATCATGCAAGCTGTCTCCATGCATCCCCAAACTCCGCGCCCAAAACACTCAAATTGCATAAAATGTGCAATTATCCTCACTCAAGAAACGATACCCTTAATCATTTACATGGTTAACTGCCCGTTTAATGTGGATAGTGTTTTAAAATGCAAGTCCTAGGATTAACTAATCCATTTCTATAAAAAAACTCTAGGCATAATTACAATTTAATATACAAATTAAACTATTGCCTATTAATTTTAAAAATAAACAACCAATATGCATAATCTATAATGTCATTAAAGTTTTTTTTTTAAATCAGTTTGTACTTATTTAAAAAAAAACGTCCCCAAACTTTAATGGTCAAACAAGCATTTACACACACATTTTATTCACAATCATCATCACCAAAGAATTTTAAATGATATATCAAAAAGATTAAGGAATAGAACTCCCTGATGATGGTTCCTTCACGAAATTCTCCGTTTCAGCTCGTCAGTGATCCGAGTATCCTAAGTCATCTCTTTATTTGCAACTGCAATCACACACAAAATTAAATTACTGAAATGTAAACAAATTAAGCACACAACACAAAAGTAAAGAGTACTCCCTGATGATGTTAACCAACTCCCGCTCTATCGAAGTCCTTTGCCTTCACCAGGACAAGTACCTTGAGGTGCTCCTTGGCTTGAATGATGGCATTATGAATTCCACAGGATGCCCTTTTAAGCACTTCATGATCTTCTTCTAGAGAAACCTTCAAAAAATAACTTCCAAACTTATTGGAAGGTTGGTCAAGAACATTCTTTCCTAAAACTTGTGCCTCCTCTTGTGGTTGAATACCAAAAGCAAGATGTGGTGTATTTGTTGTGATTTCATAGCCATGAATCACTTTTATTTGAATTTCTTTAGTGGACACCTCAACATTACAAGTAGGCACAATCTCCTCTTCTTTTTCTGACTCTCTAAACTCCTCTATGATTTTAGACTCAAAAGTCTCGTTAAGCTCAAGTTCTGTCCTATATGAGTCCTCCTGAATATCACAATTACTCGAAGAAGTGCTATCATCACAATAGTCATAATATGCATTAGTATTTGGATCGATAGAAGAAGATGACTCGGGCACCTGTGAAGTTAATGCCTTAGTCATTTCTTCTACTTGGTTTTGCAAATTATCTAATCGTGTATTGTTATCTTTTATATAATCTATTAACATCTTCTCAAACTGTGTTTGTTCAGTAACAGGTTCTGGCGCGTAAGAACTTTCAAAATAAGGCTGGAAATTATCAAAATAAAATTGATGCTTTGTATGATAATTGTTTTCAGGAAAAGGATTATAGTTATCAAAGTAAGAGTTTTGTTCCTCATACAAATGCTTTTGTTGATGCTGACTATCCCAAGGAAAGTCGTGATGCTGCAGACATCTCGTCTCTTCATATTGGAAACTAGGATAGTTTCCATATTGATAATTGGGACTGTATTCATTAGAAATTCCACTTTGTTCGCTAAATCCTTGAAAACTCTCATTAAAATTAGGCATCTGATCAGCCTCATTATAAAACTGGATATTATTATTATACATAAAAATAGAGAGTGTTTTTTTTTAATTTTAAATTTTTTAATTATTTTTAAAACAAATTTAAAAATTTTGATTTGATTTTGATTTTTTTTTTACTTAAATTGTATAAAAAAAATTTTGTTTTTTTATTTTATAAAACAAACACAATATATTAATTTTACGTTCAATTAAATTGCCTTTCCCCTGCAACGGCGCCAAAAACTTGTTTGTGGTTTAAACCTGTTCGATTTAACACGACCTGCAAGTGCACAGGATCGTACAAGTAATAATAGTCGGTTAAGACCAGATATCATACCCACATAGAAAGGATTAATTTGATTCGTAATCTTAATATATTGCTTTTGATTTTAAAAATTGATTTTGTTTTGTTTTTGGTATTTTGAACTTCAACATAAACTGAAGTAATTTATCAAATGATAATTAGAAATCAACCATGCAATAATACAACAAACAATCACAACTTTTAACAAATATCAATACGAATAAGGCTTTGGTTGGAAACTGATTAAATAATAATCTAAACAATTATTTTGGGATTATTTATTGCTATGAATTTTATATGGTAAGTTAAACCAATTAAAAATATTACCATTTCACACATATAAATACTTAGTAAAAACACATCACAACCTATAATTTATCAATAATATTAGGGGCCTTGTCGCAATCAAAAAAACTGACCAATTTATATTTTAATTATTCGACTCTAAATTATCTAATTTAACTTATCTAAAACTAATTTAATTCTAATAGCCAAATAACTAAATTACAAATTAAGGGCCTTGTCGCTAATTTGAAAACTGACCAATATTATCGGTAAACCAAGTTATGTCCCCGCGTACCTAAGAATTACTACGCATAAAAATGATCTTATTAAACACTAGCTAGTACTGGGAAATACTGGGAGCCTTGTCGTGTTTAACAGTTTTGACAAATCGTTGGTTTTTTTATAAAAAAATGAATTTTAGAAAACACATACAATGTTTAATGAAATCTCCAAAAATTGTTTCGGTTAAGACATCCAATTGGTAAATTAATTATCATATCAATATTTAACAATAATAACATTCTAATCCAGGTTGTCAATTCTGTGGTAGTTGTAAATATTATTACAGTAATTATCAATATGACATTATAAAACACATTAAAACATTCTTACCTTGAAATGCAAAATGTTCAGTTTATTAATTTTATAAATATCAACATATTACTGAAAATTAAAATTGATCAGATTTTAAATAACTTTAACATATTAATATTTATACTTCATGAAGCTCATATAATTTTACATTTCAGTTTATAAAAATCATATTTACAACAAATAAATCCCAATAAAATTACTAGATTATCATTTAATCGTTCACAACCAAAACCTTATATTTAACTACTCACACATAATTATTACAACTAACAAAATTATAGCAAAAATTATCATGTAACTCATAACTAACAAATTAAATAAAATTACAGAAAATAACAAAATGAATAAAAATCATACCTTTGTAGACTTTGATTTTTCCAAGCTTCTAATCTCCAATAATCAACTCATCACACAATAATTATTACAAACAAACATAAAATCATAAAATTACAAATTATTACAAACCATACTGCAAACTTGATAAGAAAACGAAAATTACAACTTAATGACTTAATGGATGACTTAATGACTTCAAACTATCAAGAACACTCAAGAACACTTCTAAAACTCACTGAAAATTTCTGAACTCGCTAATGAAAATAGAGAGAAAAATAGATACGGACTCTAAAACTAAAACTAATCTACAAGAATTCGTGACTCGGTATGTTCTCCCCCTTCTCTAGGAACTGAAACTTCACGTATTTATATCATTATTGAAATGCTGTTGCATGTTACCAGCTTCCCCACCATGTCCTTCTTTATGTCTTTGATGGATTTGTGACCTGGAAAGCACAAGACTCGATCACCACCTTGCACATGGAATTATTTTCTTTCTTCCTTCTCTTCTTTGGTCTCTTCTACTCTCGAAACACAGCAACAGCAACAGCTCGGCTTTGGTTTTTTTCTTTTTTTTTTCTCTTGCCTTGCTTCTTTTTGCTCGCCAGAACACAAACACACACATGCACCATGTATTATTTATTTGTTGTAGCTTCTGTATTCTTTTTATTCTCTTTGTTTGAAGACAAACACAAAACCACATGCAATTCTTCTTTGGTCTCTACTTGATCGGCCGAACCACATGACCCAATTACACAATGTTTATTATTATTATTTTTTCTTGCGTTTGGTGGAAGACACACATAATTCAAGCATGCACACTTTATTCCTCTTGTCTCCCATGCTTGGGACTTTTTTTAATTATTTTTTTTACTTTTTTTTTATTTTTTAATATTAAATCTGATTTTAATATATTTATTAATGATTTTCGGAATTAAAAAATAATAATAAAGTATGTATATTTTAAATTTATGAGATAAAAATATAAATGGTTGAAAAATAAAAGGTTTAAATGGGTTTTAATAAAAGGCTAAAATTAAAATAAAAGAAAAGTTTATAATTAATATAAACTAAGAAATCTACAAATAAAATAATTTTAATAAAAATATAAAAGCTATGAATATAAAACTAAAACTAATAAAACAAAATGCCAAAATAAAAATAAATTGGTTTTAATAAAAAAACGTTTTTTCTAAAAATATAAAGGATAAGAATTTTAAAATTAAAATTAAAACTAATGTTGAAAATAATAAAGATAAAAATTCTAAAATAAAAAATAATTGGTTTTAAATAAAATAAAAAAATGTAAAAGGAGTTGGCAAAATATAAAAAAATGGTTTAATAAAAATAAACTAAGTAACAAAAAATAAATAATTAAAAACAACTAAATAAAAATCTATATTCAAAGGTAAAATTAAACAAACAAAAAAAAATTAATTGACATAAATCTATTAAAGAAAATAACTAGTTTAAGCTAAAAATAATAAAAACTAAATTTATAAAAGTTAAGAGAATAAAAATAAATTAAAAATGGTTTTCTAAAATGGTTTGGTGGTTTAGGGTTAAAAATGGTGGTTTTAGGGTTTTTAAGAAATAATTGGTTTTAAAAAAAATTATAATCTAAATAAAAAAATAAAATATCCCATAAATTAAAATACACATATATATTTTTCTTCCGTTAAGCCCTGCAAACAAAAACACACAAATTTAGTTCATTTTTCGACGTAAAATGATGAAATACGTTAAAAATAGAATTTTTAATTTTGTATCACATATTAACGCAAATCATAGTTTTTAAGCTCAAAAATATTGTAAAGTCTTAGGTTTAAGGATAAATTTTATCATTAAAGCTCAAAAAGAGATCGCAAAATGATCTCTAAACACTCATTTCACCATTTTTATTAAATATCACCGTAAGCATGTCTTTATAGATCATGCAACACCAAAGCAATATCACCATTGCTTTCAACACCGATGTATTTGTAAGGATCACCAACTATGGTTTAACACCAACCTTATGTTCACTAAGAATGGCTAAAATGTCATTTACACCAAGTTCCTCCATATGGGACAATACACCAATCCCAAGTAAGAGAAACTATTTAATAACATCAACTTGTGTATACAGATATCAAAAGCCAGCAAACTGATACACAACTATATGCATATATGTGCTACAACTTCAACCAAGGAAGTATAGGAAATAGGTTACTCACCCTGATGAAATATTCTCAATTTTGAGCTCAAACCGAATACCACTTCGAATTCTGGAATCTAAAAGAATTTATATCATCCACTAGCATTCAATCACTTAATTTTAACACATGGAATGTGCATACCAAATACTATTAATATATAATCACCAATTCTTGAATTATACCATTTTCAACTTGATATTTCTATATGCTTAATAATGTGCAGCCCTCTATTTATGCTCTTTTCAAGCAGATTAAACCCCGAATCACATCATAGACTCAAAACCCAATCTATACTACTATTCCTTAGGTTTCTAAGGCCTCTGGCCTCATATTTTTCTGATTTGTTTATGATTTAATACGATTTTTACATTGCAGTATGGTGCGCTGTCACGAACCAGTTCGACAGCACTGTAAATAACGTGATTTCTACCTATCTTAAAGGTATATTTAGTTAATAACATATAACACTGAAAGATACTACACATCCATACGGTTCTAGGGCTGTAAGAATCACCCTCATACATTTTTCTACGATTTTATATGATTTATGCAAAACAGTGTTGAATAACACTACGAAATTGTAAAATTTAATGTCTTTACCTCGAAATCTTCGATCAAATCCTCAAATTTCTTGCCCAAAACTATTGGAAATGATGAAGGAAAGTTGAAGAGAGTTTTCTGGAGAATTAGGGCTGAAAATATCCTGTAAATGAGGTCAAATCCGTGTTTTATAATCCCAAACCCGAGTTGGGTCCGGTTTGACCCATTCGGGTACCCGTTTGACCATAAAACACTTAAAACTCCATTACTTTTTGCTCGGAACTCCATTTTCGATGAGGTTTTTGTCTACGCGTTCATAATGAAATTATACACAACACTACATAAAAATATTCTAAAAATATTACCACAATAATGTCGTATACTTGACATGCAGAGTGTCAAGTTTTCCTAAACGACAAATTTGGTCCATTACTTTACAAATTTCATACTTCCACACACACAAGTATGCTTACAAGTTTAATTAGCATTCTAACCTGACTTGGGGTGTTACAAGTTCTCCTCTCCTTAAAGAGATTCCGTCCCCGGAATCTCCTCAAATAAATGTGGAAACGTGTTCTTCATTTCCTCTTCTAACTCCCAAGTTATATCGGCACCCTTGTGATGTTTCCATTGTACTTTCACTAGTCGTATAATTTTCTTTCTCAACTTCTTTTCTTTATGATCTAAGATATTCTCCAGTTGTTCCGCATAATTTAATGTATCATCTAATTCAATATCTTCAAGAGCTAATCTTTGACTTTCTTTAAATAAGGTCTTTCTTAAATTGGATACATGAAAGACATTGTGAATTCCTTGCAATTCCGACGGAAGATCCAATTTGTAAGCCACCGCTCCAAGTCTTTGCACTACACGAAAAGGACCAATAAATCTCGGGCTTAATTTTCCTCGTTTTCCAAATCTAATAATGCCCTTCCAAGGTGATACTTTTAACATCACCATATCACCTACGGAAAACTCCAAAGGTTTAATTCTTTTATCGACATATTGTTTTTGTCGGTTTTGAGCTATCAACATGTTTTCTCGTATCCTTTTAATATTTTCTTCCGTTCGGAATACAATCTCCGGATCCACCAATGGTTTCTCACCCACTTCCGTCCAGCATGTAGGAGTACGACATGGTGCTCCATATAAAGCTTCAAACGGTGCCATTTGGATACTTGCATGATAACTATTATTATATGCAAACTCCACCAATGGCAAGTGATCCTCCCAACTACCCCCGAAATCAATAATACACGCTCTTAGCATATCTTCTAGTGTCTGAATGGTACGTTCGCTTTGACCATCAGTTTGAGGATGATAAGCAGTATTTGGTTCCCATTTGTTTATGCATACTTTGCCAAAATCGAGATGCAAAACGACTGTCTCTATCTAAAGCAATAGAAGTTGGTATGCCATGTCTACTTACCACTTCTTTTATGAATACTTTGGCGAGTCTTTATATCTTGTATTCCTCTCGAATGGGAATAAAAATTGTAGACTTAGTCAACTGATCTACAATTACCCAAATAGCGTCATGGACACTCGGTGTGTGAGGCAACTTAGTAATGAAATCCATTGTGATTTCGTCGCACTTCTTTTTAGGTACCGATAAAGGTTGAATATTCCCATAAGGCTTCTGGTGACATGCTTTCACTTGTAAACACGTTTGACAACTTTCTAGAAATTGTCCCACATCTCTTTTCATTCCGGGCCACCAATAAAGAGGAATACTGTCACACCCCGATCCTTGGCGGAATCGATCAAGGCGTGATATATTGTTCAAAGTCTCATGACAACTATGTTATAATATGATTAGATTCAATTAAGTACTAAGTATGCAAACAAGATCCACAACATACAAATACAAATCAAAATACAATAACATTTATTACATCAAATTTAAATAGTCTTGTGGGTTTCTAAGATACACCCTACTTTTCATCAACTTCATTCTTCAAATCTGCATCATGGGTAAAAACAGGTCAACTACGAGAGTTGGTGAGTAATCTAGTTTTATTAAAGAAAATTGTGAGTTTGAATAATTTGAAATTTGTTTTCTTTTGAAGTTGGCAAGCAACTGTTATTGAGATAACAGTTTATAAATCAAAAATTGATTAACAAATGATAACAACAACAATAAGTCCTCACCCTATATATACATATATATGTATATATAGGATGGAGCATCTAATCATCATACACACACAACCACGTGCGATCAATCACCTTAGCGTCCCAAGGCGGGGTGGTCAACCCAATAGCGCTATTATTGTCCATAACGTACCTCAAGAATACGGGCATGGTCATGGAGATTAGACTAAAATGATAATGCACTACAAGTACATGTAGCGTAAACAAACAATAATTATACAAATAATGATTCAAGTATAAATGTCCCAACAATGTCTCAATTGTGATAAAATAATAAAATGAAGTTGAAAACATATTAGAACCACATGATACACCCCAAAAATATTGAAAGTTATAAAATATGGGGTAGATTACTCACATTAGTCCAAATGGAATACGCGTGTTGTACGATAGACGGCTCGGGTCAAAACGACGTGGAACCTATTATAATTAATAGTTTTGGTTTAGGAACTACTAAACGGGAATGGAGTATTAATAAAAATAATTAGACACATATTCTTATATTAGATGAATTAACAATAATCAAATTTTGTTTTGAATATTAATGTATTCATAGGTTAGATGAATTTTAAATTGAATTAATTACTTTGCTTAATTAATTTATATTTTCACTTTAGGCAAGATTTTAATAATTTCTTATTAAAATAATAACTTGTCAAATTATAAGTATTTACAGATTTTATATATTATAAATAATTATTTATATGAAATAATCATTAAAAAGGCATTTTTACATGCTTAGATATTTAGGAAAATGGTTTTAAATACTAAACAGTAATGAAACATTCTGAAATTATCAGAAAATCATTATTTCATAAAATAGTAATTACTGTAAAATTTTCATATTTTTCTTAACTGCTTTAGTATTTATTTAGTATTTTAATAATTAAACCACAACAAAATTCGGGAAAAATAATAAATGATTCCCAAAAATTCTGGAAACTTAACCATAGTTTTCTAACAATATATTAAGCCTACTGTAAATATGTTGGATATTTTGGACTATGGGAAGTATTTCTTATGTTTTTCATTATTAACTAATCAATAAAATCATAAATAATAGGGAAATATTAAGAGAAATTCATTAGACTTTTTATTTATGATTAACATGTTATATATGGTATTCTGATAAGGGTTTATAATTTTTGGACATGTGTAGCTATTTATTATCAATTTAAACCATTAAATAAACATTAAATCAGGAAAAATAAGCAAACATTCTTACAAAAATCTGTAAATTTTGTCATGGAGTCATTAAAATGTGTATTAGGTGCGAAAAATATAAAATCTAGATTTTAACGTACCTAACTATATTTTGCAATTTATTTTTCTACAACAAAATAAAATCCAAAATGAGCATCAAACAGTAATATAAATGCATGAAACTTTATAAATCCACTTTACTCAATATATGGGTTGTTCCAAAATATGTCCAGAATTTATTGACTGCAAAACGTATTTTATGTGAATTATTGCCATATTTTATTGCAATAATTATAGTAATTCAATAAAAATAAGTTATTTTCTGAACATTTCCAGAACTTCTTATTTTATTTATGAGAGTCTGAGAAAAATCAGGTTTATGCATAAAATGAGTTTTAGATATTTTGGTGGATTTAATTTGTTTCATATATGAATTTGGAACTTTTAACAACATACATTGATGAATGCTTCAAGAGGGATGGAGATTTGAGTATATTGAAGTGTTCTTGGCTGAAAAATGAAGATTTCTAGGAGGAATTTCGAGATTGATAGTGAGAGGAAGAATAGATATGGTTTGAGTGGTGATGAGAATAATGTGTTGGGAGAAAAATGAAAGGAAAGATGATGGAAGGTGTGAGTGGGAGACAATGGGAATAACATTTTACTTTTGGTGGTCTTCATAATTCCCCACTAACACAAGCATCTTAAGAGTTTTATAAAATTTAATGTAGTGTTTATAAAAATAGAGTTTTATAAAAAAAATAGGTTATTATTTGATTATAACAATCTACTTTGATTTGAAGTTTAATTATAGCATTCAAGTTTGATTCTTTTAATTTAATTAGAGCATCATACTTTGATTTGATTTTAATATGGTATCATAATTTAATTTTATTATAGTTATAACGTTATACTATGATATATTGCTATTAACGTCAATTTATATCGTAGTGTAAGGGTTTTGATCCTATTAGCGTCAAGAAATCTCGAGTAGGGTTTATTAAATTTCCAATTGGGTTGGGTTGAACCGAATCCATTTTAGGCGGATGTCACAAATACTATTTACATATCCCACCATCCATTCTTCTTTTAAGTTTCCAGGCTTTAATGCTTCGATTTGAGATTCTTTAATCAATTGAGGAATACTATTTACAACCTCAAGAACCGCTAACATCACACGAAGTGTGTGACACCCCATTTCTACTGTTTGCAAATACTATGGTTTTTCGTATATATACATGATTACAAAAATACGGTTTATCAAAAACCGATTATTTATATGTTAAAAAATGTGGGTGTACAAATTCACATCAAGCTAACCATAGTAAGCAAGAAGGATTTAACCTTGAGTCCAATATAGGAGCTAACTTAAGCTCCACTCCAGCTAAACTTCATCCCATCGATAGCAACTTATATAGACCTGGAATACATGGCAAAACATAGAATACGTAAGACAAAAATTGTCTCGTGAGTTACATGAGTTTTAGACTCAAACTTTTAATTTCTTTTCCAACCTTTTTATAAAACTTATAACATAAAAACATCTTTCAAGTTTTATAATAATATCATGCCATAGCTCTACACTTTTCAAAATCATTACGTATCATACCTTGTAAAAATGTCTTCTTCAAAACTTTAAAATGACAACATACTATAATTCTTTACTTTTCAAAATCATTTTATGACATACTTTACAAAATTAATATCTTTCTTACTTTCTTTGACTGGTTTTATAAGCTTGCTGGATTTTTATACTTAGAGCTTTAATCACTATAAGTGATTCCCCAAGTCTCTATGGCTAGAAAGAACGGATCAATCCTCACCATAGAAGTGCTGAGGCAGTCTACTTCGCGATGGGGCTTGTCCCCAGTAGACCCCTTACCTAACCCGGGAAGGTTGGAACATAGTTCCCTTACTAACGCTGCTTGCTACAATTACCAGTCATACAAAACATTTTCTGCTTGCTTGAACATTACATACATACATATAACTTATGGCTAAGCGCCAAACTTCATTACTTTCTGTCTTTATGGCTAGATGCCAAATTTATAATTTTCCAAAGATATTGTGGCTATATGTCCTTTCATACTTGAAAACATATAAAGTTTGTAACCAAAACATATTTCTTAAACATTTTATGGCTATATGCCTATCCATACTTTCAAACATGTATAACTTGTATTAAACATGTACTTTCACATAATTGGTTCATAGACCAAAACTTACTTTCACATAATTGACTCATAAGCCAATATATACTTTCACTTAATTTGACTTATAGTTCAAAACATATCTTCAATTATAGCATTATACTTTCACAAATAAGTTAGAAATAAAACTCTTGCATATAATTTCACATATAAGATTTTATAAGAAATCTTGAAAATACTTACTTGCCATGTACCCCAGAATGGGTAAAAATACTGCATGTACTCACCTCACGTATTGCTAGAAAATTGGCTACACGTTCCTTGTATTTATACTCTTTTGATCCATTAGTCACTTGGCATGGACCTATAATTAACATATTATACATTAACATTAATGCTAACCGATTCTATAACTCATTAGAGTCCTTATAATACTATCTTGGGTCATAATAAGTCTATAACTTTTAAATGACCAACTTTAGTTAAGTTGTATTTTATACGTATTTTGCTACAGTACCCTCGGGGATCGTATTTCGATTCCGACAATTTTTCATGAAGTTTCATAACATATTAGACCTATGTTTAAAATTTGAGATTAAACGGACAAGTTTAAGATCAAAACTCAAAATCCATTTGGGCTTGGCAGGAGACTAATTGAGAAAACTGCATTTTCAATCTGCCGCTGGGCGCACCGCGCCCAAGGAGGGGCGCACCGCGCCAGCTGAACAGCAGCCCAGAATTGCCCAATTTTTATGCTACAAATTTCCATTTTCTCATATTAAGCCCTTAATACATGACTTAATCCCTAGGGTTTGTTCCAAGACCAAAACCATTCATTTACTTCATGTCTTTAATCATAAAAATCATAGATTTTGATTACTTTTCCAAACATTCCCGTTTTTTGCATTTTTGATCCAAAAAACCGAATTTGTTTGAAATTAATCATTTCTACTGCTTTATTTTAACAAATACCACATATGGAACTCATTAAAACCCTTTAGGATTAATTTGATCATATAAAATTGAATTCTAAGGCTTTTGACAAAATTCCAATTTTTCAACAATAGCAACATACTTTGATGATTTTTAAGATATGTTCTTAATACTTGACTTAATTAGTTTAGAATCATTCTAGGACTAAAATAACAATTCCTTTATACATCTAAACCATAGTTTCTTCAATTTCATCACTTTTGATTGAAATCATCCCCAAAAACTCATTTTTACTCAAAAAAATCATTTTAATGAATTTCCAAGATTGGAATTGATTTCTCATGTCTTTTATGACACTTTAGACTTATTAGATCATTTACAATCAGTTTCAAACTCATAATTTGATTTATTTTCATAAAATCCCGTTTTTGATAATTTTCCCCAAAAATGCAAATTTTTGAAATCAATCACTTAGGAATGTATTTATACATCTTAAGTGATTATTAGAACCTAACAAAACAATAAAAATCACTTTCAATTTCACCAACCCATTTCTAGGGTTCTTGAGCTAAAATTCTTATTTCTTGATTTTTAACACTTTCAATGGTTAAACTAGGTTTAGGTAGTGATTAAGACACAAGTTAAGACTAGGAATCATACGATAATCCTCCTCTAGCCACTAAAATCTCGAAGCTACAGTAACTTGCTTACGGGAAATGGGTTAAACAACTCTAAAATCATGTTTACTAACCTTCTTTGGCTTGGAATTCTTCAATTCCAAGATAGATGCTTCAATTTCTTCATGAATCCTAGAAATCGTTTTCTCCCGTATCCTCTCTAGAACCATCTTCAGAAATTATGATTATTAATGAGATATTTTCCCATTTTTATATTTTTCCAACTTTGGCTTAATGATAAAACAGCCCCTGGACTTAATTTCTTCATATTTTTAACACTAGAACCCAACTCTTATTATACTAAGTTTTATTTCTTTCATTTTTGGTCCAAACTAGAATTATACTTTTATAATAAATCTTATACATGGGCAAATGACCAAATTACCCCTTTATGGTAAAATGACAAAATTACCCTCTTTTACTAGAATTAACTTTCAAATACTTATCACCATTATTTGGTGTCAAAATTTTATTTCATTTTATATAAACTCCAAAAATTATATTTTCCTTACTTAAAAGTCATTTGGATGTCAAATGACCATTTTGCCCTTTCTCACCATCTTTTTCCAAACTTTTGGTATTTTACCACATTTCTAAGTAAATTATTTTAAAACTTTCAAAATATTTTTAGTCTTTTCTTTACGTATTTTCTCGAATATAAATTCGAGATTTTTGGGTCGTTACAAAGTGGACGTTCCTTTCGACTTAATGCATCTGCCACAACATTCGCCTTCCCGGGATGATACAGATTTTCACAATCATAATCTTTCAATAAATCCATCCACCGCCTTTGTCTCATATTCAAATCCTTCTGATCAAATATATATTTTAAACTTTTGTGATCAGTATAGATTTGGAACTTTGCTCCATAAAGATAATGTCGCCAAATTTTTAGAGCTAAAATAATAGCTGCCAATTCTAAATCATGAGTAGGGTATCGTTTTTCCGCGTCTTTTTAATTGTCGCAATGCGTAAGCAATTACGCGGCCTCTTAGCATCAAAACACACCCCAAGCCCACTTTTGACGCGTCGCTATATACCACGAAATCTTTGTTCCCTTCTGGTAATGCTAAGACATGAGCCTGACACAAAGGTTCCTTTAATGTTTTTGAAATGACTTCTCTTGAGTTTCGGTCCAAAGAAATTTCTCGCCTTTCTTCATAAGTTTCGTGAGTGGAGATGCGATGGATGAGAAATTTTCTACAAACCTTCTATAATATCCCACCAATCCAAGGAAACTACGTATTTCTGTGGGGCTTTTTGGGGCTTCCCATTTCATTACGACTTTGACTTTTGAAGGATTGACTTTCACTCCTTGTTCACTTATTACGTGCCCCAAAAATTGGACCTCCCGTAGCCAGAACCCACATTTTGAGAACTTAGCGTATAACTTCTCTTGATGGAGAAGCTCAAGCATAAGTCTTAAATGTGTTGAGTGTTCCTCTCGGCTCTTTGAATAGATTAAGATGTCGTCGATAAAGACAATCACAAACTTATCTAAGAAAGGTCTACACATGCGGTTCATGAGATCCATGAAAGCCGCTGGAGCATTTGTAAGACCAAACGGCATTACGAGAAATTCGTAATGTTCGTATCTCGTTCGAAAGGCTATCTTTGGTACATCCGATTCTCGTACCTTGAGTTGATGATAACCCGGCCTTAGATCGATCTTTGAGAAGAAGGAAGCGCCTTGCAGTTGATCGAAGAGATCATTGATCCTCTGAAACGGGTATTTATTTTTCAATGTAATTTTGTTTAATTCACGGTAATCTATGCACATTCGCATAGATCCGTCTTTCTTCTTTACAAACAAAATTGGAGCACCCACGACGAAGTACTTGGTCGAATAAAACCCCGATCAAGTAATTCTTGTAACTGACATCGTAATTCTTCCATTTCATTGGGAACGATGCGATAAGGCGCTTTAGCAATCGGTGTCGCTCCCGGAATAAGATCAATAACGAATTCTACTTGACGATCGGGTGGTAATCCCGAGAGTTCCTAGGGAAATACTTCGGAAAAATTAAATACTACATCTACCGCGGTTATATCCCTTTTGCCAGGTTCAGCAAAAGACACATAAGCGATGAACAACTCTCCTCTTTTTTGAATTTCTCTTTTAGCTCTCGCCACCGAAATTATAGGAGTACTTCCCGTGCTTCTTTCACCATATATCACCATACGAGAACCACCAGGAGTTCTAATGTTGATTAATTTTTCGCGATAATCCATTTGGGCGTAATTTGCATATAACCAATCCATACCCACGATAATTTGAAAATCCGTATTGGGGATTGGCTTGAGATTTATGGGAAAAGTGGTCCCGTAAATTTCAAGTTGACAATCTAATAATTGTTCTTTTACAAACAGGTAATGATCATCAGCCACTTTTACCCGTACAGTCCTTGATAACTGACTCAAAGGTTTGGCCAACTTGACAAAAATGAAGTTGACACAAACGATATATTTGAGCCAGGATCAAATAAAACAGGTACTACATATTCGTTTAAGGTAAAAGTACCTGTAACGACATCGGTCTGCACCAAAGCTTCCTCTGCGGTCAGCTGAAATGCCCGAGTCTTCACCGCACCCGTATCACCTTCTTTTCTTCCTTTGGTCGCCCCCGACCGCCACTTCCACTGGTTTTTACCCCTTCCAATCGTCCCTTCGGGCAATTTGCACGTATGTGCCCCGCCTCGCCACAACCAAAACACAAGGGTTCTTTTTCCGGACAGTCTCGAGACAAGTGACTAGTTTTCCCGCATTTGAAACATCGTGGTGCGGGAGAACTATCAATACAACTACCTCCATGTTTTCGGTTACATCGGCTACACCATTTAGTATCATCTTTCTCGGTACTCCTCTTTCGTGTGAACCCAAACCTTTTCCTTTCTTCAAAAATACATCCGAACCCGATTCAATCTTTCGTTTGCCACTTGCTTGCATTCGTTTTTCCTCACGTTCTTTTTCTTTCCTTTTTAACTCATTTTCGCAGTCTTTCGCTGCTTCGACGGCTTCCTGAAAAGTGGATATTTTGGAAGTTTTTACAAACTCCCGTATCTCCGTACGTAATCCCCATAAATATTTTTCCACTTTTCTATCTTCGGTATCAACTTTCTGATGAGAAAATTACGCATGCTCGACAAATTCTTTAGTATACTGTTGAACCGAATTTGAGCCTTGTGTAAGATTCAAAAAGTCAAGCTCCAACTGTCGAATAGTAGCTTTAGAACAATATTCCTCACAGAACTTCTCCCGGAATTGTTCCCAAGACAACGCAGGAAACAACTCTTTGCTAAGAGTAAGTGAGATGCCCTCCTACCAAGTGCTGGGTATATACGCATATAAGCCTTAACATAAGCAACCCATGTACTAGTGGATAAACCAAGCATACGGGTATCTGGTTTGATAAACACATGACATACAAAAGGGATATATTATATCAGGGACTGGACAAACTCCTCATTCCTGGACAGCCTTGCCTCTATTCCCACTAGGTCCTAAAACACCAAAAGAAAACAACAATTATAAGCAAAAGCTTAGTGAGCAACTTAAAAAAACATCTATTTGCTCATTTCACCATTTTTATTAAATATCACCATAAGCATGTCTTTACAGATCATGCAACACCAAAGCAATATCACCATTGCTTTCAACACCGATTTATTTGTAAGGATCACCAACTATGGTTTAACACCAACCTTATGTTCACTAAGAATGGCTAAAATGCCATTTACACCAAGTTCCTCCATATGGGACAACACACCAATCACAAGTAAGAGAAACTATTTAATAATATCAACTTGTGTATAGAGCTATCAAAAGCCTGCAAACTGATACACAACTATATGCATATATGTGCTACAACTTCAACCAATGAAGTATAGGAAATGAGTTACTCACCGTGATGAAATATTGTCAATTTTGAGATCAAACCGAATACCACTTCGAATTCTGGAATCTAAAAGAATTTATATCATCCACTAGAATTCAATCACTTTATTATAACCCCTAGAATGTGCATACCAAATACTATTAATATATAATCACCAATTCTTGAATTATACCATTTTCAACTTGATATTTCTATATGCTAAATAGTGTACAGCCCTTTGTTTATGCTCTGTTCAACCAGATTAAACCCCGAATCACGCCATAGACTCAAAACCCAATTTGTACTACTCTTACTTAGGTTTCTAAGGCCTTTAACCTCATATTTGTTTGATTTTTCTATGATTTAATACAATTTTTACATTGCAGGAATAGTGTGATGTCACGAACCAATTCGACAGCACTGTAAATAACGTGATTTCTACCTATCTTGAAGGTATATTTTGTTAAAAGAAAATATAACACTGAAAGATACTACACATCCATACGGTTCTAGGACCGTAAGAAGCACCCTCATACGATTTTTCTACGATTTTATATGATTTATGCAAAACAGTGTTGAATAACACTACGAAATCGTAAAATTTAATGTCTTTACCTCGAAATCTTTGATCAAATCCTCAAATTTCTTGCCCAAAACGATTGGAAATGATGAAGGAAAGTTGCAGAGAGATTTCTGGAGAATTGGGCTGAAAATATCATGAAAATGAGGTCAAATCCATGTTTTATAATCCCAAACCCGAGTTGGGTCGGGTTTGACCCATTCGGGTACCCGTTTGACCATAAAACACTTAAAACTCCACAACTTTTTGCTCGGAACTCCATTTTCGATGAGGTTTTCGCCTACGCGTTCGTACTGAAATTATACACAACACTACATAAAAATATTCTAAAAAATATTACCACAATAATGTCGTATACTTGACATGTGGAGTGTCAAGTTTACCTAAACGACAAATTTGGTCCATTACTTTACAAATTTCATACTTCCACACACACAACTATGCTTACAAGTTTAATTAGCATTAACCTGAATTGGGGTGTTACAAGTTCTAAGCACTTTAGAGCTCTACTTATCTTAAATTCAAAACCATATAGATCTTTTATATATTAATGATATATATATATATATATATATATATATATATATATATATATATATATATATATATATATATATATATATATATATATATGTGTGTATATATATATATATGTATATATATATATATATATATATATATATATATATATATATATATATATATATATATATATATATATATATAGTAAAGTTCAATTAAGAACTTAAAAAAGCCTATGAACCTAAGAACTTATTTTATGAACTTTTTTTTACACAATATATTTCAAAAAAAATATATATCCAAATTTTGTGTACTATGCGATTAGATTATCGGAAAAAATTTCAAAAAAAAATCATTTTTTTAATATGATATGCATATTTATGCATCTAAAAAATTTATTTCTTTGAAAATTTTTTAATCTCTTAGACGTTATATATACGTCAGTTAAAATTGTTTTGTTTTAAAAAAAAGTTTATATATTCATATGCATATGCATGTTATATGCATACGTCACATTGATTTAAAAAAAAAACGTTTATATATGCATATATGCATAAACATGTGAATTTTATATACATATGTATATAAATATAAAAAAATTGATTTTTTCTGAAATTTTTTTAGAACCTCTTTGTCACACCCTGACAACGCCTATCAACATTATGTATTTTAGTCGTTGTTGGGCCCTATTCCTGGTGAAATTATATAGGATATATACTAGTATTACTCACTTTTGTACTTGTGCTTTTGTGCAAGAAAAAGATGAAAACAGGGACTAAACATGGACAAAATGAAAGAAGTTTAGATAAACACTATTTCAGTCGAAGTCGTATACGCGCCGCGGGATGAAGACACACGCGTCACGGAAAGTCAAAGGATCAGGCGATGAGTTGAATTTCAAACAACGAAAAGCGGGGTTAGAGATAAGGCGCGACGCGGATATACGTGTTACGCGGCGCGATTAAACCTAATTTGAAAACTATAAATAGAGGCATTTATGTCGAATTTTGGGAGCGAAGAACGACCCAAAAGGTGGAACCTAGGCTTCTTTGACTCAGGATTTCGGATTTCAGCACTTCAATTGGTATTTTTTATGTTTTCTATTTAATTTTTGTAATTGTTAATTTTAGTTTTTGTTTGAATTCCTTGATTCTGGATTGTAGGATCAGTTGGAATTAGTTTAGTTTAGCTTATTTTCGAATTCAGTAACCATTGTCTTCTGGATTTGGTTTTTATTTAAGTTAATCATTCGGTTCATGTTTTATTGCACTTTTTAGGTATTGTTTTGTTTGAATGCTTGTTTGGATTGTTATTGCTTCTGATTTTCCTGGAGTTTACTTCTGAAATCAGTAAGTAATCTTAGTTTATAGTTTGAAGTAGTTTAGTTTAGTTAATGTTTGGTTTGGTTTTTCTGTATTTGATTTATCGGTTTTATTGGTTTTTGGGAAGAGAAAGAAACACCACTGACTATAGTGTGACATTATAGTTGGTTATTCTGACACTTTAGCCTGACCACCAAAGTCTCGTGAATCGACCCTTACTACTGCTATAGTAGTTAGTCAGTTAGGTATTATTTTCTATTTTTGACCGCATAACGACCTAGGCGTGTCAAATTTTGGAGCCGTTGCCGGGGAGTTATGCGCTTGAAAATATAGTGTCAGTGGTATTTTTCTTTTGATGCTTGATTTTAGTCTTTTGATTTTTTGTATGTGTACATCCTCGTAATGGGCAATTACATGTACCCGGGCCAAAATACGTGTTATAATGGCCCGATTTATTATAAAAATAGATGTAGAAATATGATAGGAATTATGATGGTCAGATCCATAACCATTACAAGAATGGTTCCAACAGCGAATCATTCAATGACAATGGGTATGGAAATCCGAATCAGTACGAAAAAAACTGGTACACCAATAATGACACATGTGGGGAATATGAAAATCCGGCCGACATCCATTACGAGAATGATTGCAACACTGGATCATTCAATGACAATGGATGGCGTACCGAGGAGCCAACTCAATCTGAAAATTACGTGATGATGGTTTGCGTCTATCAAATGTTGAAGGATCAAGCCAATGTCATTGCGATAATGCAAAAGGCATTAGATCAGTTGAGTGAAAATATGGGATCTCCACCACACTCGTCAGAAACTGAGGCGAGTGATTTATGCTCCAATAATGTTGTGTGTGAACCTGCATCACCTGAACTTGTGATGGAAGGTCATAAACCTTGGGAAAATCAGGAGACCACTGAAATGGTCGTAATGGTTGCTGAGGAGGAGGTGGTAGATGACAATACTACCACTGACTCAACAACTTTTGATGTTTTTGAGAATGTTGATCCGGTGATGAGTAAATCTATACCATTACCAGACAATTTGGTTAAAAAGGAAGTTGAGGAGGGGGCTGTAAGTGACAGTACAAACCCCAGCCCAACGACTCCTGAAATTTCCGAAATTGTTGATACTTTTGAAATCCAAAATCTGGTGATGAGTGAACCCATACCATCACTAGATGACACGGTCAAAACAGTTATCGGGTAAGGGGGCGTAGATGATAATATCTCCCCCGACCCAACAGTTTTTAAAAATTTTGAACATTTTGAAAGTAAAGATCTGGTGATGAGTGAATCTGTACCATCACCAGATAAAGCAGTCGCTCACTCTTGGTGCCGATCCACCTGTTGGACGATGACCAAGGAGATGATGATAATGATGTGGTCTTTGAAAAGAATAAACACAATTTTAGTACCACTCATGACCCATTAATAAATCGAAAATTGGATGTAATTAATATCATCGATGAGGACATTCGGGAGCATACTCATATTATGCCTTCCGATCCCATTCGATTAGAAAATCTTTATTGGCACTGCAGGAAAAAACCACAAACTGCAAATGACAGGCATTATGCGAGCAGCAAACATTTCACCAAACAATTACTAGGAGTGGCATTGGACGCGCTCCACGTCAAGCCGGTGATCTTAAAGAGATGCCGAAGGAAAGATCGAGCTTGGAGATTTAAGGCAACCTCCAAGAATTCACGCGAATTAATCAGAAAATGACAACTGGGCAGTAGCAGAGGAACCGGTAAGCCATTCGATCAAGGAAAGCTGGAGGAGCATTGGGTAGAGGAACGGACGGTGGTTGATGATCAGCGGAGTTAAATGGCGTACGACCCACCGTAGCCGCAGAAGAACGTCTGGCTGAAGATGTTATACTTAGCGCTTGTTGGGAGACAACCCATCCATAAATAGGTTAGGTATTTTGTTTTTGAAGTAATTAAGAAGGTTAATCATCATCATTGCAGGAATTCATAGCATGAGGCAAGTGTGGGGTCAAACAGAAGACATTGGACAGATTGAAGGGCGCGACGCGGCTGAGATGAAAGCGCGTCGCACGTTCGCAAGACAACCCGATGTGCAGGGGCTGATTTGGGACACGCGCGACGCGGATCACCTTTACGCGCATCGCGGATTATGATCGGTCAGAACCACTATTTAAGGTACGTTAACACTCATCACGCACACACACAAACACACGTCGCGCAACAGAGCAACAATCAACCAAGAAATTTTCGTGCATTTTTATCGCATTTATAGTTTCTACTATCGAGGTATGTCATTTGAACTCACTTGTGCAAGTTATTACATCCATTTAGCGTACGAAATTGATCAAATTAGTCAAAAGTAGAAAACTTAGAAAATCGGCAATGCCGACTCGTAGGGTGTTGTATTTGCAAAATCTTCACCCTAGAGGGGCTAGTCGATGGTTAGGGTGCCTTGTGATTGCTTGGGATTGAGTTAAATAGGTGATTTTGGTGATTTTTGGGAAATTGTATGGTGCGACGCGCCTTGATCATCAACCGCGTCTCGCGTATCAGGGCGACGTGCAATAAAGAGCTGCGGCGCGTAAGGTCTAAAATTGAAAAAAAAAATTGTTATGATTTTTTGTATGCAGATGGATTACAGACCAGGACACCCATTTCTTCAGTTCCCTGACATGCTGGAGGAGACTCCATGATATCGTGCTCGACTTGGGGAGCTTCGTCGACCGCTCCCTGCTATGCATTTTGATCGGGAGGTGTTGACCCAGGTGGGACTATGGGCTGAGTTGTTGCCCTTTATCCATCGCACCTGGACCCACGAGGCGCACACATTCATTTGCCAGGGGTGGGAGAGACTCATGGCCACCACTGAGGACGTCGTGTACAAGGAGCTTGTGCTTGAGTTCCTGTCTACTTGCAGATACACTCCGGCTTCACAAGAGCCACGAGCTCAGCTGATCCGATTCAGGCTGGCAGGACAGAGCAGGGAGTGCACACTCCAGGTTTTTGCCAGACGCACCGTCCTCTACACCGAGGCAGAGATGGGTGGTATTCACTTTGCACCCTTTTTCGCTGCTTGTTTTTGGGATCAGCCTCAGAGGGAGGCAAACGCGATCGTTTGGGCATCGATGTCCAACGAGCTTTTTGAGGCCGATTCGGCCAGGGAGAGCCAACTTTGAGACCCTCTCCACCGACTCATGCACCGGATCGTATCTACCTCCATCATGCAGAGGAGGGGATGTGAGAAGGTGTCTGGAGAGGACATGTATTACATGTGGGTCCTTTCTGACCCCTGTAGGTTCCTCAACCTGCCTTTCGCGCTTGCAGTTTTACTTACATCCAGGGCAGCGAGCTTGACTGCCAGTAGTCCCATGGCCGGTGGGCATTACATCACCCGCCTGACCCGATCATATGGCGTTCTGACAGCCGACGTTATTGCCGGCATGATCCCGACACCACCCACGCGAGCATCGACACGTTATTTTGAGCTGATGAGGATCATCCACCATCCGTGCCATGGTACATTTATAAGGATGCCGACGGTTGAGGCAGCTGGCCCCCAGGCTGAGGAGGAGTCGTTGATCTGCCCTACCCAGCGTCAGAGGGTGGATGCACATGTTCAGCTGCCACCACAGAGACAGCCACCACCACAGCTTGCAGATGTGCTGGCCGCCGTGCAGGATTTGAGAGAGAGGATGACGATTTTGGAGGAGCAGCAGGTATGGATTGGGGAGGCGCTAGTTGAGGTGCTCAGTCAATCTGGATGACACCCAGGACCTTTCCCTACCAGAGCTCACGATGACGAGGCTGGTCAATCTGGGACCAGCGTGATGATTGATTGTACTTTTTCTTTGATCTTTTTGAAAACATTGTACATAACTTGTTACTATCTTTTTATTTTTTATCGTTTATATGTTTGTTATCTTTGCATTTAATTGTTTTCTGAATGTTTGCATGTAAGTACCAATGTAAATCTACTGAGGAGTTGTCTCAAGCAAATGTGGGGTCATTGTACCCCTACACTTGCCATTTCACTGACGTGTTCACAGTTGCGCCACAACTCATGGAATCTGAATCGTGAGGAGTACGTGTTTTTGTATCCTGTGACAACAAGTTCCAACAAGCAGTCTACCGTCTAAAGGGGTAACTCTTTCTCCCTTATTCTGAAATATTTTATGTACAACGGGGACGTTGTATGGTTTTAAGTGTGGGGTATGGACGGTCGAAAGAGTTAATTTTTGAAATTTTTGCAGAAAACGAGTCATTTTCAAAAAAATTTAGCAATTTTTCAAAATTTTTAAGAGATTGTAATTTTGAAACGAATAGCTTTTGAATGTTATATCATTGATATTTTTCAAAAGATACTATTTAGTTGTTAGCATGCTATTGTTTAGTCAAATAAGTTGAGTTTTAAGAGTTAGAAAATTTTAGATATGGAATATTATAGGATTGGAATTTAGGAGGGAACTGTCAATCAGTAGCCTTTGTTGTTCGAGCCGGTAGGTCCGAAAAGGGTGGCCTCGAAAAAGGCACTTATGCACCTTACTACCTAAGATCGTTTGGTTTGGGATAATATTTCTGAAAGCTCGCTACACGGACAACATCGAAAGTCATGGACATTTCTTTAACGGCCTTTAGAATCTGAATGAGTATGTGCACTTTTTGTGAACAGAAAATTTGTAATCAAGGGTTCTTTAGAAAGTCGTGAATTCCAAAGAATATTCTAATAAGTCGTTATCAAAATCATTTTCAATCTAAGTTGAGTTTTAAGAGTTAGAAAATTTTAGATATGGAATATTATAGGATTGGAATTTAGGAGGGAACTGTCAATCAGTATCCTTTGTTGTTCGAGCCGGTAGGTCCGAAAAGGGTGGCCTCGAAAAAGGCACTTATGCACCTTACTACCTAAGATCGTTTGGTTTGGGATAATATTTCTGAAAGCTCGCTACACGGACAACATCGAAAGTCATGGACATTTCTTTAACGGCCTTTAGAATCTGAATGAGTATGTGCACTTTTTGTGAACAGAAAATTTGTAATCAAGGGTTCTTTAGAAAGTCGTGAATTCCAAAGAATATTCTAATAAGTCGTTATCAAAATCATTTTCAATCTAAGTTGAGTTTTAAGAGTTAGAAAATTTTAGATATGGAATATTATAGGATTGGAATTTAGGAGGGAACTGTCAATCAGTAGCCTTTGTTGTTCGAGCCGGTAGGTCTGAAAAGGGTGGCCTCGAAAAAGGCACTTATGCACCTTACTACCTAAGATCGTTTGGTTTGGGATAATATTTCTGAAAGCTCGCTACACGGACAACATCGAAAGTCATGGATATTTCTTTAACGGCCTTTAGAATCTGAATGAGTATGTGCACTTTTTGTGAACAGAAAATTTGTAATCAAGGGTTCTTTAGAAAGTCGTGAATTCCAAAGAATATTCTAATAAGTCGTTATCAAAATCATTTTCAATCTAATTTTGGGAACAATAAACTTTGAAATTGAACACATTAAAAAAAATTTTAAGTCCTAATTAGAATTTGTTAAAAACTCTCTTGCTTAGGGACAAACAAGGCACAAGTGTGGGGTGTTTGACAACGCCTATCAATATCAAATATTTTAGTCGTTGTTGGGCCCTATTCTAGGTGAAATTATATCGGATATATACTGGTATTACTCACTTTTGTGCTAGTGCTATTGTGCAAGAAAAAGATGAAAACATGGACTACACATGGACAAAATGAAAGAAGTTTGGATAAACACTATTTCAGTCGAAGTCGTACGCGCGCCGCGGGACGAAGACACACGCGTCGCAGAAAGTTAAAGGATCAGGCAATGAGTTGAATTTCAAACAGCGAAAAGCGAGGTTAGAGATAAGGGGCGACGCAGATATACGTGTTACACGACGCGATTAAACCTAATTTGCAAACTATAAATAGAGACATTTAGGTCGAATTTCGGGAGTGAAGAACGACCCAAAAGGTGGAACCTAGGCTTCTTTGACTCAGGATTTCAGATTTCAGCACTTCAATTGGTATTTTTTATGTTTTCTATTTAATTTTAGTAATTGTTAGTTTTAGTTTTTGTTTGAATTCCTTGATTCTGTATTGTAGGATCAGTTGGAATTAGTTTAGTTTAGCTTATTTTCGAATTCAGTAACCATTGTCTTCTGGATTTGGTTTTTATTTAAGTTAATCATTCGGTTCATGTTTTATTGCACTTTTTCGGTATTGTTTTGTTTGAATGCTTGTTTGGATTGTTCGGGATTATTATTGCTTTTGATTTTCCTAGAGTTTACTTTTGAAATCAGTAAGTAATCTTAGTTTATAGTTTGAAGTAGTTTAGTTTAGTTAATGCTTGGTTTGGTTTTTCGGTATTTAATTTATCGGTTTTATTGGTTTTTGGGAAGTGAAAGAAACACCGCTAACTATAGTGTGACATTATAGTTGGTTATTCTGACACTTTATCCTGACCACCGAACTCTCGTCAATCGACCCTTACTACTGCTATACTAGTTAGTCGGTGATGTATTATTTTCTATTTTTGACCGCATAACGACCTAGGCGTGTCACACCCCCAAACCACGATGGCGGAATCGTCGGAGGGCGGAACGAATCATAGTATCACAAACATTGCATACATTAAAACATAAGTAGATAAACAACCATCATACATTATAATTGGAAAGTTACATTGTTCATTGTTTCAACCTAATTACAGTATGATAACAAAATAATCAAAAGAGACGTCTTCGCGTCACATCCAAAAAGGATTTTTTTCATAAAATTATTCATTTGTTTTTTAAGAAGATGTTTTCATAAAATTATTTTTCTATATCATTGCTTTTACTCTTTTTTAGGATTTTTTTTCTTTTTTACAAATAAATTAAACTTTGTTTTTAAATATTTTTAAACCTTAGTTTTTCTTTAGAAAAAATATTTTTTGGCAATCTATTTCATATTATATTACAACTATTTTTAATTTATTTTATAAAATAACTTTACTTCTATATTTTTATTTTCATCTATGTTGTTTTAGATATTTTGTTCTGTTTTAATTTTTTCTAAAGAATTTATCCAAACAGTTATTATAGAATTTTTCTAACTTTCTTTTATAACGTCGATGTTTTTTAAAACTTAATACATTTTATAATTTTTTTATACAACTACTTTACATTTTTTTAGTTCACTTTTAAACAATTGTCTTTTTATATAATGAATTTTTTTTTTAATAATTTTTTGTGTCGCATCACACACGGGCAGTATAATGTTTATAAATAAAATTGAACATGGTTGATATTTATAGTAACCTTCCTTCCTATATTTATATCTTGCTTTCTTTATTTAAATATTATCGTTTCCTCTTTCTAGAATAGTCCAAACATCATATTTTCTTGAGCTTCATCATTTTTTTTTTCTATACCTTATCTCGTCACCATGGGACGCGGCTTTAGCATCTTCGCAGAAATATAGCGGGCTCCGTCATCACTAAAACGTGGATACCACTATTTGAAGTCCTGATTATATTTATAAGCTGTAAATATTGATTAAGTGTGATCGGTGATCATGGATTGAAGTTTCGGCAATTCCAAGGTTAGTTTGATCATTGATCTCTCCGAATGTATTTCTTGCATTAGTAATAAATTTGATGCAGTTCCTCGAATGCATTTTGACTGATTGGATCATTAACTCGCAGTTTCTTGAATCTATTGGTAAAGTTGTCAATTGCTTTACTATATATCGAGTGAAGAGTGTTGGATATTGTAAAGTTGCTTTACTATTGGTAAAGTTGTCAATTGCTTTACTATGAAAATTAGATGGAAATGATTCCTATTAAAATCTGCGTACTAAAGCTGTACTACAGTCAAGTCTATTGAAAAACAATAGAGCTAGCGTGGTTTGGTTTTGATTCAGGAATTTTTATAATCTAAATTATAGCTGGATTTTGATTCGAAATTATTGATTAAGTAAATCTGAAAGTTAATATTGTTTGACTGTTACATAAAGATCACTTAGGTTGTTGTTTGGTTCATGGATTCCGAACAAATTCGGATTAATTGGAATGAAAGATTCCGTGGATTGTGTGTTTGGTTGACAAATCAAAGGATAAATTAGGTTAAATTGCATCAAATTTCCATATTTGAAGGAATTCATAATTCCTAGATATAAGGCTAAAATATTGAATTTTCATTCAAAATATCGTGTTAGTTAAAAGCACAAAATTAACCTTCAACACGAGTTTATTCAATGTTCTTGACGTCTTCTTCAGATTTTTTTTTTTTTTTTTTTTTCCTACATCGACATGTTTAACCGGATATAAAGAGTTTTTTGGTAACTTTGTTGACCACAAAATTTAGATTAAAAACAGTTTAGTTTCATATTTGTTTGGTTTAACCCTTGAATTTTTCTCGTATAGTTTACCAAAAAAAAAAACTTTGAATTTTGTTTTTTTTTTAATAAAACCAACTTCATTATCATAATTTTAACGCTAATACGTACACTTCCAACATAATATACTTAATTTGGTAAGTTAAGAATTTCGTTAAGGTGTTTAAAAACTATCTTTATATTAATTAAGATAAATTAAATATTTAGTTTAAAAATAAAATCTAAACAGAAAGGCTAATGGCGTGTTTGGCAAAACTAGCTAGAAGCTAGTAGCTAGTAGCGGGTAGCGGGTAGCTGGTAGCTAGAAGCTGGAAGCTGTGACTTTTAATTTGTATATAATTGTTCGGCAAAAATAGCTGGAAACTTTTAAAATATGTAAAATTACATAAAAGGACATCTGCATAATTATTGGTAATAGTTTTAAAGGTATTCTAGTAATTAATGGTATAATTGGTAGAGCTTTTTGTTAAACGCTACTTCAACTAGCTTTTAAAATAGTAGCGTTTAGTTTAAAATAAAAGCTTCAAGCTCGTGTCGCCGAACGAAGTTTTTGGTTTTTATTAGAGCTATTTCCTAAACGCTAGAAGCTCTCAAACGCTCCTAAAAGTTGCGTGCCAAACACGCCCTAAATAGAACACGAAACGTACAAACTAATTTTAAAATAATTGAAAATATCTAAATTTATAGTTTTTTTATTTAACAATTACAACAATAGGACTGAACCATAAGATTTTTAATTTTGTGTGAAACTTAATATTAGGTTATAGTATAACAATGACTTGCCGATTCTTGGGATATCTACAAATGCGTGTTTATAAAAAGGTTGAATTAAGGAGAAAAAGCTTGTGTAACAATAGCATTATATATAAGTTGAATTCATAGTAACTTGATGATGTAGATGTTGAATCAAAAGAGAGTTCAATATCCAACTCAATTATAAAAGTGAGTTCTTATTTTTAATTATCAAATAATATATGTTAATTTGACAATCAATCAAGATGCTAAATATTAACATGACACATGGTGTGTGCCGAAAATTCATCATGTTCTTTTTTAAGAAATGTCTAATGGCGATAAATTTGTATTTTATATATATATATATATATATATATATATATATATATATATATATATATATATATATATATATATATATATATATATAATATGTGTGTCTATGTGTGTGTGTGTGTGTTTTCTACTATTATACAACTTTTTATATATAAATGCATTTATTTTATTTCTTATGACGTGGCATCAGATACCAGCCTTCGAGTCATGACACACCTTGACGAAACCTTGACAAGCTTTTTAAAACGTTAAACCTATTAAACTTTGAATAACTTAATGGATCGTAAGAAATTAATGCATAGTTGTATGAAGACTTTGAATATTATGTAATAATCCATCAATCTATAATGTTAAAAAGATTATGCGATCCCCAAATATAATGTATAATTATTTTTATTATAGTTATACTTTTATTTTCATTTGCTATGTATTTCTTTCATACATATCGTTAGTCTTGATGTTATGTCCAGTTCCATTCATAACAATCATCTTAATGAAAATTTTTATTTTCCTCTATAATTCTTTTACAGATCAGGCAATATGGATACAAGCTGGATGAGTAAGCCCAGGTCAAGCACCCTATTTTTGAAAGGGTTAGGCGAATTCCTTGATTTTGAATGTAAGAATAATGCAAATGCTGGTAGAGATATTAAATGCCCATGTGTCGAGTGTGTGAATAACGTGTGGTTAACACGTGACACGGTAGCCGAGCACATAGTCTGCAATGGCATTATGAAGGGATACGACGCCTTGATTGCCACTTCCAAGGTTCGTCATTTATTTCTTTCTTATTATTCGATGCAATTTTAATATTACAAGAATATCTCAATTTTGATACGTACATCAAACAAGTGCGTCAACCTTCATGAGAATATTACATGTTTTCAAATTTTTTAGTTTTGTAAATTTTTAGATTTTAGGATAGGGGAATCCTATATTTGGGAATACTCTTAGTTCCGTCTGGTTCTCGGGATTTCCCAGGATTTGCATTTTAAATCCTAAAAAATCTTATGTTTGGTTGGAGAATAAGCGTGACGTTTAAAATGATAAAATTTTTAAAAATGACTTAAAATCTCATGAATGAGGAATTTATAAATACCGTGTCTAACCCTACCATTTGTTTGGTACGACGGAATGGAATCATAAAGGAATAAAATGGATGACATAATGGAATCAGCAAAATAATGTAATGAGCAACATAATAGAATTAATCATTACATTTCATTGTCATATTTGGGTGGCTCGAAGGAATTAAATAAGTCATTCAAGCATAGTGTTTTTTATTAATATATAGAAAACGAAAAACAGTAAATTTGATAATAAAAAAAGTTTGTTATTTTATAAAATAACTTTTGTTAAATAAAGATATTATCTTTAAATAAATTACATATAATATCTTTAAAAAATTACATATAAACATATTTTATTTCATTCAAAATACATATCATACGTTCCGCAGATAGTTGAAAAAAATTATCTATAAATTAAAAAGAGGTTACAAAACAAAGAGAACAATATCACATAAAATCTTCAAATATAAATATGATAAAAAAATTTAATTTTTATAAATAAAAAAGTTATTTAAATAAAGTTTTGAAATTTAAAAAAAAAATGATATTTATTGAATATTATAAAAAAAATATTATGTAATTGTATTTTATATCATTCCATTTCATGAGGGAATGAAAAAACACCCCCCCCCCCCCCCCCTATGGAATGAAATTCAGTCAAAGAGAATGAATCGTATTCATAAGGAATGTTTCATTTCATTCCTTTGAGTGACCAAACATGATATTTTTCATTCAAACGGAATACTTCATTCCATTCCTTCTTCGATTACTGCATACCAAACGCTACCTTAAAATTCTATGAATGAAAATTTGTTGTTCGCCTCCGGCCACTACGCCACCAATACAGCCTCCGCCTCTTGCCACCTCACCGTCGAGGCTGCCTCCACCTCCGGCCACCTTGCTACCTCCACCTCTGACCACTCCACGTCACCACTACGTATACCTCCGGCCACCCCACTACTGCTGCCGTTGCCAACTTGATCTCTGGCTACCCTACCGCCGCTGATGCCACCTCCACCTCTGGCCACCTCAGCTTCCACGATACCTCTACCTCCAGCCAACCCCACTGACGTCGACGTGTCCGCCTCCAGCCACCCCATCGTCGACATTGCCTCCATCTCCTGCCACCCTACCATCTTTGCTTCCATCTACGACGACGCCATCGTTGATGCACTACCTCCTGCCGCGCCACCACAGATGTTGTCGCCTCCAGCTCCGACAAACCCCACCGTCGTCGCCACCTCGACCTTCAGCCCCTACCTTTGATGCCACCTCTAATCCAACTATTCCACTACCGCGTTCGTCTCCACCTCCGACCACCCCAACGTCGATGCCGCCTTCACCTCCAGCGCAGATTTCGTGTTAACTATTCTGTCATCGATTCTCCGTCATTGGTTAACGACGATTTAATGTTGATGTTTCTAATGTTTGTTTTTTGAATTTCACAAAGGTTTTGATATCCAATCAAACGGGTCATGAGATTTTTAATCCTAGGATTGTAAATTCTGAAGGATTTAAAATTCCACTAAATTTCAAATCCTAGGGTTTGGAATCCACGAACCAAACGCCCCTTAACCTATTTGTTATATAGGCGTCGGGGGTGTTTTTTATCTTTCATAACTCGCAACATAATGAACTTATTTTTCTCAAGCCTTGCAATTCATATAACTTTATTTTTAACAAATATTTTTATTATTTTAAAATTAAATAAAAAAACTAAAATAGAAATAACATTTCATTTAAACAAGTACATCAACAAAAGCAGGAATTTAAATCCTAAAAACAATAATTAAAATCCTAAAAAGATAATTGTTGAAGTTCACATTATTCCTACTACAATTATTGCCACAAAGTTGCGCATTGTAGTGCTCCACCACCAGCTCCAAAAAGGATGCCACTCGTTGATGATTTTCACATTCTTCTTCCGAAATACTGATAGATGCCTTGTCCAATGACACTTCTCTTTCAATCAATGGTCGTCGTTTTACCCGTTGGGTATAAGTTCTTCGTTGGATTTTGGTGGGGGAGGGGGTCGGTTTCATCCCTTCGTTTGTCGTATAGATTTTGAGAAACGGGTTCGGTTTTGTTGCTTGATTTATCGTTTTAGTTTTCGAGACACAGAATTGCGATGTGTCCTGAACGTAATATGGAGATGGATTTTATTTGAAGAGAATATAACCGAGAGGGTAATCTTCTTTGAAATGAACCCGTTTATTTATTTATTTGTCACGGTGGAATCTATTTGAAATTGAAGAGCAAAAATGTGTAAATAAGATTGGAGAGAGCTTGAATAGGTTAAAAAGAGTGTAGAATGGTGATGTGATCTTTGAGATGGTTGATTGTTGTATCTATAATGCTAAAATAGAAAAAGTATTATTTTTAAATATATAGCAGTTGTTCAACGACTAGTGTGTGGGGTGGGGCATATCACGAAACCGCTCAGCCTTGATCTTGAATCCGTGGCGTATGCGATCGTAGTACTGCCAACCCTCCTCCACTGCTTTTATGCACGACTCTGTGTACCCTTACTTTTTAAGAAAAGGTTTAAAATAAAAAATAATGTTTGTTTTGTTTTTACTTCGGTTTTATATAATTTTATATGTTTTAAAAACTTACAAATATTTTCATACAAATAATAGTTAAAACTTCCGATTAGTAGTTACTAACTCCCAATTATTTTTGCCGAAACATATCTCAAATCTTAGATTCACAATTACGTAATAACAAAATGTATCATTAGAAAACGATGAATATGATCCTAACCAAACTCCTCTAAGGTCATCCGGTGTGGGCTCTCACGAGCTCTTATTTTTTCTCTGACACATCAACGTCCAGTCAGCACATTTCACTCCTCCTCACCATTGTAAATGGTTACCACTCACTTCCCCTCACATTTGGTACAAATAATTATGTTTAATGTACAATCCACTTACCATATCTTTTCCTTCGTCGGTTACCACTCACTTCCCCTCACATTTGGTACAAGTAATTATGTTTAATGTACAATCCACTTACCATATCTTTTCCTTCGTTGTGCAACGTTGTAACACTAACCATCACCCTGATGGCCTAGTGGATAAGGCTTTGGACTATTTCTCTTCCCCCATAAAGAGGTTCCAAGTTCTAATCTCACTCCCTCGTTTTCCCCATAAGGAGTGTTAGGTTTCAATCAGGGGATGGCCACTGGCCACCTCTCTACCCCCGTAGGTGATTGACCCGGACCATCCTGCTGACAGGTGTGCGTGGGTCCCGAGGTTGTTTTATCCAAAGAATGGGTCGGGTGGGGTCCTCGGTTATTAAAAAAAAAAAAAAGTTGTAACACTATTCGAGGCAAAAAGTGCAAGCACCTTTTGGTAGGGGTGATGTTCCCCGCATATAAAGTGAGAGCTCGCACATGAGCTTGCATCCACTCTAAAAGTTCTAAAGGTTTTCTAAAAATTAAGTTTTTTTTTTTTTTTTTTTTTTTTTTTTTGAACGGCAATCTATCCTACTCCTACTCCTAAACTACTTCTTGTTATGTTAGTGCCAGGGTTTGAACCCATGACCTCCTTGTTAGTAATCACCTTGTTAGCCAAGTGGGCTAGCCCCAACTTGTCTAAAAATTAAGTTACACGTCACTCTGAAAGGTCTAAAGGTTTTCTAAAAATTAAGTTACACGTCACTCTGAAAGGTCTAAAGGTTTTCTAAAAATTAAGTTACACGTAACACGGGCCTATTAACAATATAATAACATTTTTATATCTTGTTCATTTAACTAGTCTGTTTTATTATTTTATATTAGCATGCATGTAACACCATTATTATAACACAAAATTTATGTTGCACGTAACACCATTTTGTGGGCCTATTTACAATATAAGAATATTTTTATACCTTGTTCATTAACTCATTAAATTAGTCTATTCTTTGTTTTACATATTGTAAATAGATTATTTGTATTAAGAATGCTCCACTTATGATGTTATATATCATACAATAACATATTGTAAATAGATTATTTGTATTAAGAATGCTCCACTTATGATGTTATATATCATACAATACTAATTTGAAGTATTTGCATTTTTAAGCAAATTTAAAGTATTGTAATTATTTGATTATTTGTTCTAATTTTTTATTTTTAAAATATATTAATATTTTTTTCAAATAATTTTGTTATTACTAAAGGCTGAACTACAAATGCAAAGTTATACAACTTTAATACATCATGCGATGAAAAAAAGTTATACAAATTAATACAAATACAAATACATAAATTACGATATAATACTAATAAACTTTATATAGTAATTAATATAGTAAAACGAATAAAATTACTACAGTATTGATTAAGAAATATATGAATAAGTTCTCCATACCATTTTTCGTGTATAAGCATATAATAACTTTTCCATAATATTTTTCGTTTTTCACATGCTATTATTGATGTTATAATGGATGTATCCATCTCATTCATTAGATTTGACCCGTTCGATTGACTTTATATTGCCAATTTTTCTCAATAACTTTAATATAATACACATCTTTAATGTTTACTTGTGATATTTGAACAATTTACAGATAAATTATATTACGTTAATTACCTTAAAATTATCTTAGGTTATATTATAATAACCAATTTTATAATTAGATAATAAAATCCAATATTAATGTTATTAAGTTAATAAATATCATAGAAAGATATGTATTAGACTATACATATGGGGTGTTTTTTTCCATCGGCATTGACGTGGCTGCTTGATGCGCCGGCATCACCGCCCCGTGATGCCGACATCCTTCATCGGCATCGGTCCATCGGCAAGATCATGTAGCTGAGTTTTTTTTTTCTCTCTCTCTCTCTCTTCCTATATTCCTCTCTCTATCTTTATCTCTCTTTATTAATTTTAAATTAAAAATATTAAAATGTTGGAGGCATCCACCCCCATTGTAGGCATCCTAAAGCATTTTTATCGGCATTCTACGTGGCGCCTACATGGCAGACGATGACGATCGTTTCGTAGGTATCTATACCGCTTAGCATTATAAATTGTAGAATAACTATTGATTTGATAATGAAAACCACCTTTGAAAACATGTCTAATTTTATTGATATAGATGGTAATTCTAAGTCTGGAAACAAATAAAGAGGTTTCTTAATCGGGATCGATAGTCTAGCAAAAGCTATCATCGTAAAACAAGTAATATATTATACTGTTGTGTTGAAGTGATCATGATAGTCCGTTTATCTCAAACCTTCAAAGCTATTGTATCTTGACAACCTTTACGGGCCCAAAAGAAATAACCTCAAGCCCACGGGCGGATTTAGCAAGGGTGGAGTGTGGGCAAATGCCCTCAATCTTTCAAATAATTTTCCATTAAATAGGTTAATAGGCTAAAAGTTTTAGGCGATGTACTCGACAGAAAATGGATTGGGTAAAAATAGTGCCTTCAAGTCTTCAACATGAAATTTTCTTGGATATGTCACTGCTCAAACGTTTTGGAAAACTAAAATAGGTAACAAAAATGACTCTATGCCATTGCAACACCACATTCTAGAGATCCTTTAAAGAGTGAATAACGATAAAAAAATACAAGACACGAAATAAAATTGAGACAATTGAATTTGAATGTATGTTCGTGTCTAGGGCAAAAAACATAATGTCGTGTTATGTCATGTTCATGTTTAGAACTCAACACGAAATTGTTAGTATTAACAACTTTGTCGGGGTTTTTTTTGTGTTTGTTGTGTTTTTATGATTAAGTATGAATAAAATTAACTAATGATTATTATATGTTTACCTTGTCATGTTTGTCGTTTTTAATTGTTTCATTTTCATGTTAGTCAATAATAACACAACATCGTGTCGTGTTTGTGTTATATTAAAATTTCTCGTGACATATTGTATCAGATAAAAATATGACATAATTACCTGATTTAACAACCCTAGCAGATAGACAGAAAGGATTGACAACTGAGCTATTAACAAGAAGCTTTTACTTTGAAAATGGAAACTACAAGTGGGGAAAGCCTCATGGTCATAGCCTTTACCTTGGTCTTTTGTTTTATTCCAAATCCTACACATGCCACAACATAACTAACCAAGATCCCATGCATTTGTCTTTTGTAAAAAAAATATTAGATGGATAGAATGAGTAGATTAAGGGGGTGTTTGGGATTGCTTATTTAACTAAATAAGCATTTTTGATATACGTGTTTATTGACTTATGTGATGATAAAAAATGAGTTTTTTTTAAGTGTTTGGATTGAATTATTTGGTGAAAATAAGTTATAAGTTGATAAGTTAAAAAGTGTTTAGTTTGTTTTCTTTAAAAAAAAGTAATCTTTTTATTTCAATAAGTGATAAGGAGTTCTAATAACTAAGGTTACCTTACTTATGAAATTTGATTTATTTGTTTATATTGAAAATGGGTTTTAAAATTGACTGATTGAGTTATTTACATTTTCCAAACATACTTATTGCCTTATTGACTTATTGAAAAGCCAATAAGTCAATAATGAGTTCTCATAAGCAATCCAAACACCCCTTGAAACTAGATACCTATATGTAAAATTTATTTATTTTATCATAATTTATAAATCATTCGAATTCACCTTTTCTTGAACAATAAAATGATTGAGACCGCAAGTTGTGACTAGGAGTTATGAAACCACCATTACATGTAAATTTCTCTAAGGTTTCCAAGTATGATTGAAATTCCGAGTAGACATGTAGTATGATTTAGTTGATTATTTCAGTGAATATGGAGGATCTTTTACTTTTGATCACATTCATAACTTTTTACTTGCAATACTTCAAAGTTATACACTTGATTTTGTTACTTAATATAATCGCTTGCCTTCTTATTAAACGACAATGACTTAAATAGCATCGAGTACAATTAGCATCCCAACAATCAAGGGATTGATACAATCAATATCCTTATAATCAAGGAATTGATAGAAACAAATATCTCTAGATAAATGCTATGCCAATATCCCCCCGTAGTTTGAGCGGGAAGACGGACACTCAAACTAATGCAGAAACCTTCAAACATAATGTCTTGACATTGAGCAAAATAAAGTCTTGACCTTGAGCAGTAGAAACAGGATCTTGACAGATTTTGTGATCTTGAAACTTTGAGCTTGTGTCATAGTATTTATATATGAAGGTTGAAACGGGAAGGGTAGTTCCGTAGTTGTACTCTTGGAGTGGCGAAAGCAATCTTGTGATTAGAATGGTAGATAAAGGATATTCCTATAGACGGAGGAGTTTGCTGTGTGAGAGGGGGGCAGAATTGTGTTTCTCATAAGGTGAGTGTTTATGAGGATTATAAAAAGAAAAGAGATTTAGCATCTTAGACTTTTAGGATGTCCTTATAGAATCGATGCATGGTAGATTTGTGGAGAGATTGATTACATTTTTTTTTTAAAGAACACCTAAACACCACCGAGGAGAAATAGAAAACAAGAGAAGAAGATAACAAAAGAAACAATAGAAAGAAGTGAGATAAGAAATTTAGAGATATAAATTTGGTGTTTGTGACCAACGATCTTGAAGAAGGTATCAATTTTCTTTGAGAATGGTAGGATAGAAGTGGCAGCGATGGAGAATTGTCTACAGTAAACAATTAAGAGAAGCAACAAAAAAAAAATTAGAGAAAGGAAGATAATCCCACATAAGAGAAATTTGAAACAGAAAGAAACAAAAGGAAGGCACCTCCGACGACGTCAAAAGAATGTCGCCGGAGGTGGGCGGCAGCGGCACGTGGTTGTGGTCAGCACAGGGTTTGAACCCGCTCTGATACCATGTTACTTAATATAATCGCTTGCCTTGTTATTAAACGACAATGACTTAAATAGCATCGAGTACAATTAGCATCCCAACAATCAATGGATTGATACAATCAATATCCCTATAATCAAGGAATTGATAGAAACAAATATCTCTAGATAAATGCTATGCTAATAGATTTGTTGCCAGGTTCCAAAAGAAGTTGCACAAGTCGGAATATGGGGAAGAAAATCAAAAGGGTCTCGACGTAATCACTGGTCTTTTCGACTTGAGAATAATCACAAGCTTAAGAAGATAACTATTGATCATGGTGTTCTAATATATTCCCTCATGTTCACTTATGAAGATGGTAAGGGATGTTTGCATGATTCTGAAAAAGCAGGTGGCTGGAAAGGTGGAGACCATTTGTGCGAGGTGAAATATCTAAGTTCGATATGCAAACAATAATTATAAATTCACATGTTAGTTTAAACTATGTTTATTATCGACAACTGTTGGTGATTATATCAGGGATATAAAAAAAGTTTTAAAAATAGTAAGAAAAGAAGAGTTGGTTGTCAAATCCTCTATTTTTTAAAAATAAAGCTTATTAATTTAGAATAAAATTTTATTCAACCTGAAAAAAACTAAAATATATGCATATTTAAAAAATAATAATAATTTATAAGCTATTTTCTGACGCTCAAAAAGACAACTTAAAAAAGCTCGAAAAATAATCTAATTGTGGCGAGTCAAACATAACCTAAAACTTTGATATATTTTTTATATAAATAGAGATCAATGTTTGTAAGCTTTCATATATAATGTCAAATTTTGTTTAATAATCTTTTTTATTTTAGTTTGTTATTATATTTAGAATGAATGCTATAGTTTGTTTTTGATGAATTTTTCGGGAGATTTCGTATACATCCTTCTTAAAATCAAAATATCATATATGTTTGGTCTAATTTTTAAAAATCATATTTACCATTCATAAACTTTCACAATATCATATTTGCTAAGTCTAATTTCTAAATACTATATTCATCCTTCATAAATTTCCATAATATCATATATTCCCAAATATATATTCTTAACATTTTATAATCTTATTTAATCCTTATTTTATTAATCCGCTATTATATCCCTCTTGTAAATCTAGTTTAAAATATCTAAAATCGATTTCCTAAGCCCTTGTTGTTGGTCTCCCCTAATACATGCCATATGTTCTTTGGCACCTGGTTTCGTCGTGTTGTCTCTAACATATTGATCATCGATTTCGTGTTCGACCATCCCTTTCTCTATTGCTCTCCTAAAGTGATGGTTTTTAGACGATATCAATTAGCAAAATGATGGAGGCGGGAACTCAGGTGTCAGATAAAAGACGATAAGAATTAGAGTAGATCAAAAACTTGGGTTTAGGAAATCAATCATTTTAGATATTTTAGACTTACATTTATAAGATGGTATACTAGTCGATTGTTAGAAATATTGATTTAAAATGATTATAAAATGTTTAAAAATGCTAAAAGTTAGGATTTGAGCAAATCTAATAATTTGAAAGTTTATGAAGGGTAATGTGATATTTAGAATTAGTCTAGGCAAATATGATATTTTGAAAGTTTATATATATATATATATATATATATATATATATATATATATATATATATATATATATATATATATATATATATATATATATATATATATATATATATATATATATATATATATATATATATATATATATATATATATATATATATATATATATATATATATATATATATATATATATGATATTTAAAAATTTGTTTAAACAAATATGATATTTTAATGTTTAATAATGACATATAGGAAATGTTCTTATTTTTTTTTAATTTCTTATAATCTTAAATAAAATAAAATTTGGTCGATACTAATACATCTCTTATTGAAAGGTATGATTATTTAGAGAGTGAATAAATTACAAAAAAAGTAAGAATGTATTCAGGTTAAACGTTGTTTATATGAATGAGCCATTTTTATGTTTATTTGGTTTGATTATATTTCTAAAAGCATTCGTAATGGTTAAGTTGTTTACTAACTTTTTACTTTTACTACATCATATTTTCACTTACTTCGTTTGATAAAACGTATTTTAGAAAATCGTGACAATGCTACCAACATTTTTAAAAGCATCAATTTTCCACTCATTATAATTTGTATCCGAGAAAAACTTTTGTCAAATAGTAAAAGATGTTGGGCTCCACAAAATGATTAAAGTAAACAAAAGAATCACGTTAATGATAAATAATCTTTTGACAGATTAATTGAGATATGAAAAAGTTTTACAAAAACCCACGATATGAATACTGTTACTGATGTCGCATGTAAATATGTTATCATACATGTAACTCTTCTGTTTATTTGCGATTGTTTAGGTTACATTTGATTCTGGTGAGGAGATAATTGGCATTACTGGAACCGTTGATGTATCAACCGGGGATTATCCTGGTTACACAATTATAGCATCGTTGTCTTTCATAACCAATAAACGAACTCATGGACCTTTTGGTCAAACAACAGGGACTCCTTTTGCAGTTCCATGGAACAAAGGCTCATTTGCTGGGTTTTATGGCCTTGCTGGTTATTATATTGATGGCATAGGTATCTTTTTAAAGGCTTCTCAAGAAACCGCCCGTGTTGGATTATGGGGAACAGAGTCTAGTGCAGGCCCGCAATATCGATGGTCGTTTTGTCTAGAGAAAAATCATAAGCTCACAAAGATAACTATAGATCATGGTGATATGATATCTTCTCTCATGTTCACTAGCGAAGATTGTATGGGTTCTGTGCAAGTTTCTAACAAGGCTGGTGGTTATAACGATGGATCCACAATCTCTGAGGTAACATATATGCTTGGGACTCTTAAATGTTTTAATGTAGCAATAGGAAAGCTTTTTAAGAGAGTTTTTTAATGAAAAATCTCAAAAGTAAAAAGCTAATTAGTTCGTCATTATAGAAATAGAAGAGCTTTTTAATATGTTTTTTAATACTTCTTTTTAAATGTTGGTTCCACATGATAAATGAAAAAGTTTTTAGCTAAAGCTTGCTAATTAACAAGTTAATTTAAAAATTTTGATTAAGAGTTTTTTTTATTGAAAAAGTTCATATTGTGGATGCTCTAAGTTACATTTTTGTCATGTATTCCCTTCTTTTTACAAATTTTATCATTATTCAAGGTTCTTCAAAGTTTTTATCCTATTCTAGTTAAAATGACTAGTTTCTATCCATGAATAAGGCCGACTTTTGTAAATCTGGTCCAAAAATTATTTTATTTTATATGGAAAATAGACCAAAAGTGTTATCAAACCTCAAATAAGGAACATACTACCATAGAAATTTTATTGAATCAAAATTGCAAAAAATCAACTATACGTAGAGACAATAAAATGTAATTTATTCTTTAAAGTATTTGGGTTCTTTTGCATTTTATTTTTATATTATCAATTTAGTTTGTTTTATTTGTTGTCTATTGCAGGTTAACCTTACATGGGACGAGGAAATAATTGAAATTTCTGGAACGTATAGTGACTCATCTGGGACGTACGGTGGGAAGACCATATCATCGTTGTCTTTTGTAACAAACAAAAGGAGTCATGGACCTTTTGGGTGTGAAACTGGGACTCGTTTTTTAGTGCCATGGAGTAAAGGTTCATTTGCTGGATTTTACGGTATTGCTAGCTATTATGTTGAAGGTATCGGTGTGTATTTGAGAGCTACAACATAGCGGTCACCGATGAATTTTAGAAACATAGAACTTGCAAATTGGCTATATGTCTCATATCAATCGTTTTTATAATGCTTGGAGGTCATGATGTGTGCGTATAAAGCTTTTTATGAGTTTAACCTATATTGGTACTCTACCTTGTAAATTGGTAAATTTATAAGTTGGTAATAAATATAATAAATGCATTCTCAAGCTGGTAAAATTATAAGTAATATCTTTTTCGTGGTTAATACTAAGGATCAAAATATAAAAGACTTGACATTTTCTATTTTCGGTTTAAATATCCACTTTTTTTTTTCAAAAAACTCTAGAAGCTTTTCAATTTTTTATCTATTTGGCTCATTTATCCGGTTTGCAATCCTTCGGTAATACAAAAGTTATTTTTTAATATAACGCTCACATTCATCAAATTTCTTGGAATGTTGTAGGTTGAAAAACACTTTTCCCAATGTTGCATCATTATAAGCTATATACAACGCTATACATCCCATAACATAAGTTTTTAGGATGAGTGACGACCATTTATCTTTTTTCAGTCTAATATGCTTAGCCAAAAACCAACCATATTGGACTGAGGGGACTTAATGGTGTTAGACCAATCAGTTAGATGTGATCGACTCTTTGGAGTTAGTAGTAAAGAATGACCACCTTTTGTCCCTGTCCAATAAAAGAGAAGCGGATAAACATGCATTGACCCTTGGTTAAATGATTCGGGTAATTTAGTTTGGTGTTGGTCATCAAACGGACCGATAGCCGAACCGTATTAACACTGGGTTAATCACATTTCGGATTATTCAGGTTTGGGTTAAGCGAGTTTGGTTTGGTTAATTCAAATAATAATTTTATTTTTTAAAAATTAAAAATACTATGTTAAATGTTTCAAGACATAAACGTTTTTGAAACACATTGTTAAGGGTTGATGCGACTTGGTTTCGGCCATGGATTGGGAAATGCAAGTCGTTGTATTGAGATTTGAGGTAACTGGAAGTTAACTAAATTTAGTTGACTTTATTTTCTTATAATGTTGTAGTCGGTTATTTGATCTTTTCAATTACAAGGCTTTCCTTCTAGAATATCTACATCAAACAATTATTATTATTATTATTATTATTCTTATTATTATTAATATATACAATTGTCATGAACATTAGTTTTTAAGGTTTTTAAATTATACCACTAAAGTATTGTAGCTTTCAAAGTTGCTACCAAAAAATTTATTTGTTTCCAAATTTAGCCTCGAAACTATAAATATTTTCCAACTAGGTATTCTCCACAAATCTCCTGTAATATCCAGCTAGCCCAAGAAAACTGCGTATTTCTGATGGATTCCGCGGCGACTCCCACTTCATTACAGCCTCGATCTTTGCAGGATCAACTTCAACACCTTTTCTGCTAATAACATGTCCCAGAAACTAAACTTCACGAAGCCAAAATTCACACTTTGAGAACTTGGCATACAGCTTCTCTTGACGGAGTAACTCCAAAACTTGACGTAGATGCGTCTCGTGCTCTTCCTGACTCCGGGAATAGATCAGTATATCATCAATGAACACGATAACAGAGGTATCAAGAAATGGACGACACACTCTGTTCATCAAGTCCATGAAAGCTACAGGGGCATTGGTTAACCCAAACGGCATCACCAGGAACTCATAATGTCCGTAACGGGTACGGAAGGTAGTCTTCGGGATATCCGACTCCCGAATCTTCAGCTGATGATATCCCGATCTTAGATCAATCTTAGAGAAATAGGATGCTCCCTGAAGTTGATCGAATAAATCATCAATCCTGGGCAATGGATATTTATTCTTTATGGTGATCTTGTTCAGTTCTCTATAGTCTATACACATTCGCATAGACCCGTCCTTCTTCTTCACAAATAGGATAGGTGCTCCCCAAGGTGAAGTACTCGGTCGAATGAATCCCCGATCGAGTAACTCCTGCAACTGCTTCCTCAACTCTGCCATTTCTGATGGTTCCAATCGATAAGGAGCACGAGCAATAGGGGCTGCTCCTGGAACCAAATCGATAGTAAACTCTAGCTGCCGATCCGGAGGTAATCCCGGAAGCTCATCGGGAAAAACATCAGCAAACTCCTTTACAACGGCGACATCTTCAATGGATCGTTTGGTAGGTTCTGTCGAGACCACACATGCCATGTAAAATATTCCTTCTTTGTTGTTATGACGTCGTACTTTGGCAAAAGACATGACAGGCATCCTTGTACGTGGCCGTTCACCTTGAATTATTATTTGCGACCCGTCTGGTGCCAGAACTGCAATTCTTTTTCTTTTACAATCGACTTGAGCATCGTTGGATGCTAACCAGTCCATTCCTACAATTACTTCAAATTCTCTGGTGGTGATCGGCTTCAGATCAATAGGGAAAATGGTCTCGTTAATCTCAAGCTGACACCCTGGCATCTGTTCAGAGACATATACATATCTACCACCTGCTACTTCTACCTCCAATTCTTCATTCAACGGGGTTAAGGGTATAGAAATTTGGGGCTTGAATGATGTGGATATAAAGGAGTCGATGGCTCCAGGATCAAAGAATACATATGCAGGGATCGAATTCAATTTAAAAATACCTGTAATAACATCGGTCTTCTCCCGGGCCTCCTCAACTGTCATCTGGAATGCTCGGGAGACTACCGGTTTTCCTCGGTCTCGTGTCTCTCTACTGTGCTCCTCCCGCTGCCTATCTCGGGATCCTCCTGTCTTCAGTTGTGGACAATCTGCTCGAAGGTGATCTTTAGCTCCACACTGGAAACATACTCGGTTTGTCTGGATGCAATCTCGAGCATAGTGCCCTGTCTTCCTACACTTAAAACAATACAATGGTGAGGGACTAGTAGGACAATCTCCCATATGCTTTTTTCGGCATTTGTCGCACCATTTGCCTTCATCTTTCCGAGTCTGACCTCGCGACCCAGATTCTGATTGTTGGGACTTCTTCTGAGAAATCCACGGACGTTCCTCAGCCTTTCTTTTTGCTTCTGCGGCCCTCCTTTCACCTTGTTGGCGTTGCAGCTCCGCCTCACGTTCCACCGCCCGATCAACTACTTACCGAAAGGTAGTCAGCTTGAGTGGCTGTACAACCTCTCGAATCCGGGTTTTCAATCCCCATACGTACTTGTCTATCTTTCTTTTCTCAGTATCAACCTCATGTTCACAGAATCTAGCTTTCTCTAAGAAATCCATAGTATATTCTTGCACAGAACGAGTCCCTTGTTCCAAATGTAAGAACTCTTCTGTCAGCTTCTTCACTGCTACTTCGGAACAGTATTCTTCAGTGAATTTTGCTTTAAACTATTCCCAGGTCAACATTCCAAGCAAATCTGAACCCAAAGCGCTACTGAAAACTTGCCACCAATACTGGGCATTCCCAGCGAAAAGGTTGGTAGCAAACTCCACCTTGTCTGCCTCATCACACTTGCTAATCCGGAAAACTTTCTCCGTATGTATCAACCATTCCATCGCTTGTACGGGACTATCAGTTCCCGTAAATTCCTTAGGCTTGCAACTAAGGAAATTCTTATACGTACATTTGTTTTTCACTTCCGAAGTTCCCTCCACGCCTTTACCCTTATCTGCCATGTTTACCCCACTTTCAGCGTGTTCATCGTCTCTGAGAGCTTCATCGTTCACCTGCTTAGCAGTACCCTCCTTCTGCTTTCCTATTAGAGTAGGTAATATCTCCTGTACCACATCCGCAATCATAGTTCGTAATTCTTGCGGATTCCCTGCTGCTTCTCCCATTTCTCTATGTACTGAACCTTGTGTTCGTGTTTTGCCTCCTCTACCACCTCCTTGGTTTTGACTTCGTGTTCTGCCTCCTCTGGAGGCTCCTTGCCCAGCACCCCTTTGGCTTTGACCATTCTTGGTATATGCCATCTTCAAAGTTTAACATAACGGTTAGTCATTTAATCCGATAACATGAATTATCTTTTTTTTTAACTTCCAAACTCTACTATATCCTAAGGTTCAAGTCTAGGTATCTACTCTATAAAGACCTAATTCACTTAAACCTCGGCTCTGATACCAACTTGTAACACCCGGCTTTCAATATAAATATACCCTTTTATTTTCCACACTTTAAAACATATTTTATTCAACAAAATATTATACAGGGTATATATTCCAAGAACAAGGTACAAGTGGTATCTCTCCAAAGCCGGGCTGCTACGGTCATCAGTTCTAACCCCGAATTAGATCCTTACCTTTAGTAGGGTCTACAGCACCTGCACAGTTAGTATCAACAAGGATGAGCTTTACAAGCTCAGTGAATAATCGATAAGTGTTATAACAACATTAAATTTTCAGCTTCCACATCATATCACAGCCCCCTGTGATACCGAGTCTCAAGGACTCAATGTACACCTGTTGAATGTGTGATAAAACTGCCAGCCAAGTAGGCCATCACAACATTTTTATGTGGTCCCACCACAATTACTACTAATTCGATCGTCACAGCATATATGTGGTCTCAACCACAATTACCGAGTATGTGACCCCACAGAAAGATGGTCCCAATCACAATAACCGATAATGTGGCCCCACAGTAAAAGTAACACTTAGGGATAGATTACTCACATTGATTTTTGGTATACGGTATCTGGTTATTCCTGCCTTCTTACACCCACTATAACTGCTTGGTTTGTACCTATACATTTGTTTATATGTGAACTACTATTTCAACCGGCATTACTACGGATCACACCATCACTCTGCTTTATATTCTCTATAATTCCAATATGATACCTCGTGATTTATCAAATAAAGAACGGCCAGGTAGAAGATCAGATGGGGTGGCAGGATCCTTTCAGCATTTTAGCCTTTCGGAAAATCCAACAACCAGATCCCATGTAACCGGCCTAGGCACCGTTCTCGTAAGTAAATCATTGGGCATTATTTTTGGAATTACGAATAGTACATAACTTCCACATATAATAGTTTAACACTTTATAAACTATTAAAGAAATAAAGTAGCGATTACTCACTTAGTATTGTCGCTGGTTCGTTCCCCGTTCAACTCTTCCGACAACTCTCGAACACTTCGCTACAAGCTATCGCTCGTTCCTTACCTCTCCCGATCAATTTTTCTCACCAGAACACTCCCCGATATCGTAAGGTTGTTTGGTGTTTGTTGTGGTTTGAAATGAAGAGGTTGGGCCTCTATTTATAGGGCTCAAAAACACTATTCACGACGTCATCACGACATCAGCGACACTATTCACGACGTCATCATGACGCCGTCACGACATCATCGTCGATGTCATCACGAGGTAAGCGCTTACTTCATCTCTCGGTTACTATTCACACCGGAGTTACCATTCACGCCGGAGCACTATTCACGTCGGAGTTACTATTCATACCGGAGTTACTATTCATTTTTTTTGGAAAGCCGTCGTTACAGCTAATACCGTTTATTTTGGTCTGTTAAATGAAAACATGTGCAAGGCATGTGGGGGCAAAACATCTTCTACAAACCACAAGGACCATTTGTGAATTTTTGTCCAAACCTTCCCCCACCCCCAATGTAACACACACACCCCAATTGAGAGAGAGAGAGAGAGAGAGAGAGAGAGAGAGAGAGAGAGAGAGAGAGAGAGAGAGAGAGAGTGTGTGTGTGTGTGTGTGTGTGTGTGTGTGTATGTGTGTGCGAGATGTAGATCTGAGATGACTGAGACAGATAGAGCTATTGGTAGAGAGAGATTGATGATGGAAAAACAGAATCAGTAGCTCGTCACTGTTGCTGGAAATTTCGAGAAGGTGTGGGGAAGCGCCGCTACCTACTATGGTAATGATGGCTGTTGTGGTTGCAGGATTTGAAGATGATGATAATGATAGAGTTGTTTTATCGTTTTGATTCTTCCTATGTAAAACTCTAATCGATCTCTTCAAGAACACTTTACGTCTTTCTTGATTTTGTTTTTCAGTTTTTAGTTTCCTAAAATTGAAACTGAAGACGAATCTGATCTAAAGCATAAAGCGTATGATCATTAATACAAAATCTCTGATCCACTACGCTTGCTTCTTTTTCTGAATTACCAAATTCTTGTTATCAATTTTGTTGATTATGGCCGCATTGGCACCAGTGATCTTGTTGAAGCTTCTGAATGGGATGGATTCAGGGGTAAAAACCACAAGTGAACATCGAAGTTCACTTCTACAGGTCAGTGACATAGTTCTAGTCGATCTTGATGAGAAAGACCTATGGCCAAAACATGGGTTTTACATTAAAGTTTCAGATTCTTCTTACTCAATTTATATAAGTTTGCCTTTCGATCAAGAAGATCTTCTTCTTAGCAACAAAATGTAGCTTCGCTAGTTCATCTACATCGAAAGTTTAGTGCCTGGTTCACCTGTTCCTATAGCCAAAGGTGATCAAAAGAGCATTAGTTCAACCGACAACGTTATTACCTAGTGATTGTTCGGTTATAGCTTTAACACTCCGGTCAACGAGTATCGATATAATTAGTTGTTCTATCTCCACCTTAACGGCTGCCGTGGTTGCAGGATTTGGTCCAACGATAATGGCGTGTTCCACAGTTCAATTCATAACTGAATTAGCCTTGATGTGATCCTGATTCCATAGTTTAACATTGTCGTCTCTGACTCATCTCTTGTAATAAACCTGATTCACTCAAAGATTTACAAAACACGTGTTTTGTGAATATGCGATGAACCCGATGTAATCAATCAGTCCTAATCGAGCCAATCAACCCTAATCGAGCCCATTAACCCTAACCCGATGTAATCAAACGACCCGATTCACAAAACATGTGTTTGGAAAAGATGGAGAGCTATGAACTGGTTAAAGAAATCGGGTGGGAGGGGGTGGACATTAGGGGTGGGGAAGGGTTTGGACAAAAAAATAAAACTTTTGTGTGTTACATAAATGGTCCCTGTGGTTTGTAAATGACGTTTTTGCCCTCACATGTCTTGCACATGTTCTCATTTAACAGACCAAAATAGACGGTGTTAACCAAAATGACTGTCTATGAAAAGTTTTCAAACCACAAGGACCATCCTTGAAGTTTTTGAAAGTTAGGGACTGAACTTGATATTCTGGAAAACCACAGGAACCATTTATGAAGTTTTATCTTAATTAAATTACCTAACCATACTATTAAGTTAAAAATATTAATAAACTATACTTATTATTTTTAATATATCTAACATGCAATATGATGATGGATAGATAAGATATCATCATCCCAAAACACTTATATTAAACTGATTTAACTATAAGAGTCGTCAAATACATGTAGAACACACAGTATTAACTATAACAGCATATTTTTAATAATAATATATATTTATCAATATTTTAATTTAATTATATGGTCATATACCGGACAATACACACAACACACAGTTATTCTTCTACTAAGATGATAAGCTAATCCATTTTACCTTCCTCACAAAAGTCAAGATAATAATTCTTAAATTTCACAACCCCTTAAATATATTTTCTAGATCATTATTGATTGTTTCCACACATTAATTGGTCGTTTTACACATGAGTTGTTGGTTTCACATATACATGTGTCTTACACATCCGTCCAAATGTAATTGCTATGATAATTGATATATAAAAATTTACATGTTGACTTGACTTCCCTTGGCCCATTACAAGTCTCCTATAAATAAAATATGTGAAAACATGCAATCTCTATTGTAACAACCACGGGTGGGAAAGTTTGGTTCAGATACATCGACTACCTCGGATCGACAGGTGAGATGTTTATTATTGGTGCATATATGATTAAACTAATTATTTGTTACGCTATTTTAGTTTTTGTTTATAAATCAGATAATTTGACAAGCAAATTTTGTATTTCTGATCAATAGCGAAATGTTTATCTCCCAAATGAATGTACTTGTATGTCAATTTGATAATGTTATTATTTATTTCTAAGATCTTTGCTTATTTTACTTCTGTCATATACACTCATATACCCATTTTTGTATCGTTCTCTCGGAGTTGAAACTTAAACTTCTTCTTCACACTACCCACCTAAGTTTGTTTCTATATGGCATATTTGGAGTGTTTGAGATAAACCAAAGTCATTGCATACGGGTTTAAAACAAGAGTAAACTGCAAATTTGATCTAAGTGATTATTAAAGCTGTTGATAACAGATAAAGTTTAAAAAGTTTTCAAACTTGTATCGCTGTTCCAAAAATTTAGGCCCACAACAATCAACATCCCGCCCATCCTCAACTCCACTTCTCTCTCTCTCTCTCTCTCTCTCTCTCTCTCTCTCTCTCTCTCTCTCTCTCTCTTATCTTCTCCAAGAATTATGTAAAAGAAAACACCCGTTAAAACCAGAACCTCAATTCGATCAAACCCTTAAATAATAATAAAAAATTTTAATGGTTCATCTTCAATCAAACCCATAAAAACCAAAACCTTCTCTGATTTCCTTTCACGCTAAATTCAAAGCTATGAAAGTCTACACATACAAAAACAAGAATCTGCAACAAACACATATTTTTACAACCAACATACACACACCCAGAGCTTTTGATGCAGATTCGTATTGCTTGAAACTATCACTTAAAAAAGAGAATCAGCCTTTCAACCCCCACTTTTGCATATGAACAAAAAATTTCACACACATCTCCTTTCATAAAGATCGAATTTTTTAGCAAATCATGACATCCAATTGAAAAACGAAGAATGCCAACTAAATTTTTAACGAGAGTGAATCAAACCCATCCAACATCGATTCTGTTCTAAAGGGGTTGACAAGAGTAATTTCACGAGCGCGAATTTTCTTCTGGTTCGATTTTTTCATACTTAACACAATAATCATTCGACAACATGCCGCGTTTGACAAAAAACTTGAGTTGTTGTATACTATAAGTCTTGCTCTTAATTTGATTTCATTTTTACAGATACTGTGTTACTTTATAATGGAAAAAGTCCAACACTTGAAGATGCCGCTCAAGTGGATAATACTAGCTGTAATTTTGTATGTTCCATTTTGTACGGCTTCTCTCAAAACAGCGGAAGTTGCTCGAGTTGGATTATGGGGAACTAAATCTAGTGAAGGTCCCCAAAATCGTTGGGCTTTCTTACTTGAAAAAGATCATAAACTGAAGTACATAACTATTGATCATGGCGATCTAATATACTCTCTTATATTTACCACTGAATCAAAGGGTGTTCAGTACAGTTCAGACAAGGCTGGTGGTTGGAATGGCGGAGACAAAGTTTCTAAGGTAAACACCTTCTTCACAACTCGTCACATACAAATATAACTGTTTGCAACCGTGTTTATATATATTATTATTATTATTAAACTTGGTAATAGTTAAACTTAGTTATTTGCTTGGCCAGGTTGTTTTTGAAGATGGCGAGGAAATAACTGGCATTAGTGGAACAGTTGGGGTTTCAACTGGGAAATATGCTGGTTACACAATAATTTCGTCACTAACTTTTGTTACGAACAAGAAGACTCATGGACCTTTTGGTCGAGAAACACATACTCCTTTCAGTTTACCATTAATGAAAGGAAGTTTTGGTGGATTTTATGGTCTTGCAGGCTACTATATTGATGCAATCGGTGTCTACGTCAAGGCTTCATCTGAAAAAATTGCACAGGTTGGAACTTGGGGAACCAAATCTCCTGGAGGTCCCCAAAACAAGTGGTCTTTTCAACTTGAGGGAAATCATCGTTTGAAGAAGATAACCATTGATCATGGTGATCTCATATACTCACTCATGTTCACTACCGTATTTAAGGGTGTAGAGAAAACTTCTGACAAAGCTGGTGGCTGGAACGGTGGAGACATAGTTTCTGAGGTGCAGACTTTACTCAAAGAAGCTATAGTCTTTTTAATTTGTTATATTAGTTATAATTTTTAAATATGATGTTTTCGTTTCCTTTTCGACCCTTATTTGAAATTTTCTATTTTGGCTTAGGTTACCTTTGCTCCGGACGAGGAAATTATTGCTATCAGTGGGACCGTTAGCATCTCAAAGGGAACTTATGCTGGCTATACGATAATATCGTCACTCACATTCATCACTAACAATCAAAACCATGGACCTTATGGTAATGTAAGAGGGACCCCTTTCAATGTACCATGGGACAAAGAATCTTTTGCTGGATTTTATGGTCTCGCTGGTTATTATATTGATGCAATCGGTGTATATCTGAAGCCTACTATGTAACTAAAAATAATAAACTAAGGGTATGGAATAAAAAGCATTATGTGCTATGAAAATGTTGGGGTCCTTTCATATTATCCTTGTCATGCACTGCCAGATGTAAGTGTTTGTATAAGTTGTGTATGTATATCTGCAATAATGTACTTCACTAGTTACACCATATTGTAAAATTTCAGTGTTATTTCTTTTTATCTAAACATTTTCGCTATTTTGATTTATACTTATGTCTTTGTTTGGTAGATATGAAGGAAGATTTGGGGTCGAATGTTTAGCATAAAACACGATTTACTTCTTTGTCAATGTCAAATTATTTCATTGATTCAACAACATGTGTGTAAGATGTTAAACCTCAAGTCTACAAAATCTTCAATACTAGAAATATGAAAAAGAATACGGTGGCTAGAATACGGTTGTTAGCACCCCCTATATTAGATTAGGAAAACACAGCATTGTATAAATGAATGCGGTTAAAGGAAGACTTAAAGTACAACTAAATGAAATGAAACCTCATATTTCATTATTGGCTTCAATGAACTTTCATATTCAAGGTTCTAAATAATAAGGCATATTTTCCTATAAAGTTAAATGATCTCACGAAAGACAATATATACACAATACAAAGGCAACCTACAGGCTATACTAGACTACGACATGGAACACAAAGAGCCGATACAAGGACTACAAAACATGTACCAAAATATATACCCTAACATCCCCCAGGCTCAATAGGCCTGTTTAAGCTCAATAGGCCTGTTTAAGGTCGTATGGGGATTGTCTGATATGACAGACATGATCACGATGACATAGGTCACGAAATCCTAATACATGTTGCATGTAAACCATCTCATGAAGGTGTCCATGAAGAAATTCTTTCTTCAAATCTAGTTGGTGGATGGTCAATTAATGAGAGACAAACAGGATAAGAACTGTGCAAATAGTTCATGAGAATTTGGGCTAAAAGTATCATCATAGTCAATTATTCGGTGCCGAATTTTGCTATTAGCATCAAGTCTGGCTTTATACCGAGCTTATGAACCATCAACATTTTGTTTTTTTAACAGCTAAATCGAGCTAATAATGTTAACTTATATGGGTCAAGAGGATCCCACGTGTCGTTAGGTGTTAGAACTAGGTAAAGATTGAACACATAAGAACACATTGTTTCACATAGAAAAAATGATATTGATCTCACACAGAGATCTTGATTATCTGAATATCGGCGGTTTACAAGAACCCTAGCCGCTACTACTTATACTAGGGTTAAGCTACGTATAAGGTGAATCCCTACAAATCAGGGATAACTCCCGACTATAACAAAGATAACTATGGAAACAAGATAAACACAAAAATACACGAGTTACGATTCTGCTGATAATCTAACGCTGAGCAGCGCGTGATCCACTTTAACACTCATCAGATTCTTGTGCTGATGCTGATCAGCCCAACAATCTCCCCCAATCTGATGATGTCAAAACTTCAGCAAAAGGTGGATCTGCTAAGTGAAGCAACATACTTAGCTTCAGTGAGGATCTCCGGCTTGATCCATTTGTACTCGGGGGCATGAAGATTAGGTTCTCTCTTCTTCATCTCGTGAGAGATCAGGAAATGGAAACCCTCAGCACTTTCACTCGCACCGAAGATGGAAGAGATGATCAGTGGATGCTTTTGGCAAATATGATGTTCTCATAAAACACATATTTCCATCTGAGTCTTCATAAAACATTCCATGCACAATACTTCTGATTAGTTTGAGAGCTTCAGCAAGAACGCCATCAGGAGGCACATTAATTATGTCATCAGATCCATAACGAATCAGATGCTGCTTCATCTGAACATTTCTTCTTCTTCTCCTTCTGGGAGTAGGCTGAGACTCCTTATCAGGATGTCCAGATGCAGGGACAAGATCAAGATTATGAGCTTTACTTATCCATCTGTCATGAGTAGCACGAAGCTCCTGAGAATGTAAGCCTTTGTGTTTCTTTGTCACCTACAACATTTCCTCCTACTCGGTAAAACCATATCTGGCAACCCAATGATAAACACTTGTTCAGGAACAAGAGTGTCTTTATCCTTTCTTTGTAGGTGTAGCAGAAGAATCTTTTGACCTTTATTCTTCGAATATCCAACCCTGACGATTGGAAGTGCTGAATGTCTTCTTGAAAACACACCAACATATTTGGCCAAATCAATCCGTCGGTTGATACTGTCACCGTTTACCTTTTCTCAGCCATAGAAGCAAAATGGCTCATTAGCCCTTGTTGTTGATCAACACCACCTTCTTCTTGAACTAGCTTCTGAGCCACATAGTCATCCTTGAGAGAGATGGTTCGGTTCTGAAGAACAAGGTTATTCTCAGCAGCAAGCTTTTCAACTTGATCTACTAACATGCACCAATCTTTAGCCATTTGAAGGATGGAGGTAGAAACCTTTTGGCGCTTGGAAGACTTAGGGGCTGACGATGACTCAGCAGAACGTTTTCTTCTTGAGACAAGAGGAACATCATCTTCAGGAATATCAGCTGATAGGTGGTCAGCTGGTGCAAGCATAGTGGGTTCTTCAGGAGAAAAGCCTTGATCTTTATCGGGAAAAGACTGGCCGGGGTAAAGAACATTGATAGGATCTATAAGATAGGGCATTTCAAACATGCCTTCCTCATCGTCACATTCATTTTCCATATTTTCTTCATCAGGCCCTTGCTCCCCTTTAGCATTAGAGTACCTACTTCTAACTAGGGGTGAGCGTGGTACCGGACCGGTACCGACCGTTACCGAACCCGACTTTCCCGAGTACCGATTTTAACCAAATCCCACTCCCGAGTACTGAACCGAGGTAGTAAGTGCTTGGTACCGGTACTTGGTACCAATACCGAACCGATTAAAGAATCAAATAGTTTGGCTTTTTTTGTAGCTTGTGATGCAATCAACAAGACGTTTTGTTTTGTTTTTAAACCAAGCCGTTTTTAATCCAAGCCACTGTGAATTCATAATTGCTCATTTGATAAAATTTGATGCAAAGTGCAAGTCTGGAACAAGACGTTTTGTTTTGTTTTTAAACCAAGCCACTGTGAATTCATAATTGCTCATTTGATAAAATTTGATGCAAAGTGCAAGTCTGGAAGTATCGAAGGCTAGGTTTTGTTTTGTTTTTAAACCAAGCCGTTTGAAAAAGTGGAGGTTATTATGACATTTTGTTTTGTCTTTAAACCAAACTACATATATTCATAACAAAACTACATATATGTAACCGAAGTCAAAGTTTATGCTTATTCCACTTATTCCTCTAAACTACCAACACTATAAAAAACTCATTCCGTTAAACAACAAATGCTAAACAGTTGTCTTGTTAATAAAAATAGCTATGATCACAAATCTGAAAAATATCAATTATATTCAAAAACTTCTAGTTAGTTACTCTAATAACTTCAAAACCATGTCACGTATGAGTTTGAGTGGATCAATTTATACTCAATTTTACCGATAACTTCAAAAACCATATCCACACAAAATTAGACAATCCATCAAAATAATAAAAATTTTCAAAGGAAAAAAAACGGAACATGTCTAGCACTTCATTAAGCATCCGCCGGCATCGTTGCTTTTCCTTTCCCGCAATCCATGCGTAGTGCTTCTTCGATCGCTATAAAAAAACAAAAATACAAATTTTAATATGTTTTTATCATAAACAAAAAATACGTTAAAACTTGAAATTAATCTTACCAAATGCAACTTCATCATCCTTTAAAACGTCATCAATATCATCTACAATTGGTTTGCTAGATTTTCCAACCCAATCTTTTGTGCAAACTAATGCCTCGACTATTATTGTTGACAAATTTGTTCGGTAAACATCCAATATACGACTACTCAAGCTAAACGCCGACTCGGATGCTATGGTGGATATTTGTATCGCCAAAATATCTTATAAAACATTACAAACAAATTAGATAGATTGTTAAATAAACGCTAAATAACTAAAAAACAATAATACAAGTTACCTTTAGCCATCCGAGAAACAATCGGGAAACGTTCGGTGTTTCCTTTCCACCACCCTAGTATGTCAAAGGATGAACATTGAATACATAGGATTAGAACAAAGATTCAAGACTTATCTTCAAATTTCACCACGTGTTCTACCATTCAAAACATCTAATACTTTGACTAAGCAATCAAGGATTGAATAATCCATTATATAAATACAATAACGAATCAAAGTAAACCATTAAACAAAACAAGAATCAAAGTAAACCATTATCCAAAACAAGAATCAAAGTAAAACATTATTCAATTTTGACCACGTGTCCTCGCAAATTGTTTTAAAAAACCTTTGAAATCGATTAAAAAAATTATCCACGTACAGCTTACATGTAATACAAATAGATGAATGACTTTTAGAAAAATGATTTCAGTTCATTACAAGTTCACAGCCGATTTCTAGATTAGAAAAGAACAAGAAGATTTCGTGATTTTTGGACTAGAAAAGAACTAGAACAAGTTCGTACCGGTGTTTCTTCGACAAGGGTAGAAACCCAATTTCGATTTTCCATTTGTTGAACGAAGTTCTGTCGGAATCAGAGGTTGGAATCAGTGGCTCGGTACAATTTCTTTACCGGAAAAACTCACTTGGCGTAGGGAATACGAAAACGAGAGAGAGAAACAAGAAAGAGCACGACGTGAAGGCGAAAAGTATTGTCCTATTTTTGGAACATCCCGCTTTTTTTAGAGACCCTTCACGTTCCGGGTCGGTACCGGTTTTTTCCCAATCCAATTGGTACCGTTTCCCGAAATACCGAATACCGAATTTTAGGTTTTATTGGTACCGAGTACCGGACCGAATGTACCTAAACGGTACCGGTACCGGTTCGGTATCGGTCGGTACCGGGTCGGGACGGGAAAAACGGGAACCTTGCTCACCCCTACTTCTAACCCTTTCTCCCCTTTAACGAAAACCGAGAGTGTTGCAAAAAGCTAAGGACCTTGAACAACCGTCAGTTGAAGAACATTTGGCTGCTCCCCTTGAACAGCAGGAATATCTTGAATCTGGAGCTGAGAACCTCCAACAACCATCAGTTGAAGAACCTTTGGTTGCTCCCCTTGAACATGAGGAATATCTTGAATATGGAGCTGAGGACCTCCTTGAAATTCTTGACTTTCAGAGGAAGGATTAGAATCTACAGTGACATCGTCATAATTCTCCCCCTTTTTGGCATCATCAGCATGAGGAGGTGGTGGGGGGGGGGGGAATGAGGATTACCAGGTAGTGGAGGCGGCGGATTCGAAGGACCTCCTGGGGGAGTGGGAGGTTGATGTTGGGTCCCAGCAAAAGGATCAGCTTGACCAAGAAGAGCCCAAGCGAGAAGGTTTTTAACTTCAGTGACATCAGTCTCGATCTTGAGAAGACGAAAGGAGTGTGACTGTGAAATCTCTATTAGGGACTTCAGAGATTTATTTATAGCTTCGAGCTAGGATGCAGTGGCAGAAATAGCAGGCTCAGTGGTAGGAGGAGATAGAAACCTGACATGGGTATTTGGTCGTGTGGGGGATGGATGATCGGTGTCCATCATATCGAGAGTAGGTTCACGATGAGGGGATGCTGTGGAGAACCTGATATGCAAGTTACCCCTTTGTGGGGAAGGAATTCCACAAACAGGAGAGACATTGATTGGTCCCTCATACACATTTTCAATAGTTGAAGGGACAAATTTAGGACAATTGGAGGATTCATCAGAGGAGATGGATGACTCATCAGAGGATTTATCATAATAGGATGATTCTATAGGACCAGTGGCAATGGGATCTTATTGATGACGACTGGGGGAACGAGAAATATGTACCTCAGCATTTTGATGCAGAGACTGCTGGGAATTGCTTTGTGAGTCTTCATCAATGGATGGTGCACGAGCAGTTGATGTTGTATGATGAGAAGCAGACTCATACACCTGAAGTACTTTTGCGATCTAAAGAACATCCTGAAGTACTCTTGCGTTCTAAAGAACATCCTACAAAGTCAGAGTCAATGAAGTTAATTAAATCAAAGTTGGACTCACAGAGTGAAGTAGAATGCTTAAGATAGCGTAAAATTCTCTTCACGACATTCAGATGAGATTCTTTCGGACTGGCTTGAAATCGAGCATACATGCTTGTTGCAAAGACAATATCAGGGCGACTGGAAGTGAGATAAAGCAAAGAACCAATCATGCCTATATAGAGAGAGGCTTTCACATCAGCACTAGAGGGATCAGCTGAGAGATGAGTAGATGAGCTCATGGGTGTTTTGGCTGGTTTGCAATCAATATGAGAAAATTTCTTCAGCATATCCACGACGTACTTTCTTTGACAGATGAAAATACCCTAAGAGGTTTGTTTAAATTGAAGTCCCAAGAAGAAGGACAGCTCACCCGTCATACTCATTTCAAACTTTGAAGACATAACAGCTACAAACTCTTCACTCAACTTGTTGTTTATTGATCCAAAGATGATATCATCCACGTAGACTTGTGCAAGAATTAAGTCATCGCCTGATTTCTTGATGAACAACGTGTTATCAATAGCACCTCGATGATATCCTTTCTCCAAAAGGTAGGCAAACAGGGTGTCATACCAGACCCTGGCAGCCTGTTTTAGGCCATATACTGCCTTGGCAAGACGATGGTCAGGGAAATCTTCATTGAGAAAGTCTGGGGGTTGCTTGAGATATGTGTAAGATCCCTATGGAGAAATGTTGTTTTAACATCCATCTGATACACCTTGAACTTCATGAATGAAGCATAGGCGAGAAATAGCCTGATGGATTTAAGACGTGTAACAGGGGCAAAAGTCTCATTGTAGTCAAGTCCTTCCAGCTGAATGAACCCTTGAGCAACAAGTCGAACCTTGAGCAACAAGTTGACCCTTGTTCCTGAATACAATTCCATCTTTGTCCATTTTGTTTCGGAACACCCAGCTTGTGCCAACGATAGTCTTACCCTAAGGGCGAGGAACAAGAGTCTGAACCTTATGCCTCTGAAACTCAAGCAACTCATCTTGCATTTCTTTGATCAATCAGCATATTTTAAGGCATCATCCACTTTCTTTGGTTCCATCAAAGAAATAAAGTTAACGTAGAGACAGAAGTTGCTGGAAACTTGTCTACGTGTGCGAACCCCTGATGACACATCACCGATGACTTGGGAGATAGGATGATCCTTAACATTCCTGAGAGGTTGTGAGCTTGGTTCAGCATCAGTAGCACTATTTGGTACCAGTATGTCAGAATCAGGATCAAGAAATGAAGGAATCTCAGTCGGAGAGGACTCATCAGTGGTTATGATATTTTTAGAGATTAGATGATCATCAGACAAAGAGGGAGCATGGGGAACCACTGGAGACACAAGAGGTGCTGATGAAATGGGAGTAAGCAGTTCTTCTAGAATGGACTGATCGTGAACTTCATACTGATGAGGAGACAATGATTCATCGAAATGAACATGAACGGATTCTGATAACGTGCCATCTGGCACCTGCTAGCGCATTCCCCAAGAAGCTCTCTGGAGATTCCAGTCATACCAACCGCTGGAGATGCCTCGCCAGGGAAGATCTGCCCCGGCCTGCTGGAGAAACCTCTCCTGGAAAACTCCGCTCCGGCTCACTAACAACACACTCACTGGAGTGTCCCGCATGGATCATACTGGGCGCCATGCTCCTTAACCCACGCGTGACATCCGTACCTGACACAGATCGTGCGCGCCCCACCCAGCCGGTCTGGACCAATAGGGGCTCGGCAAAGGACGGGAGTTGTACAGCCAACAGACGGCTTGGTCCCCTCCTGCCACAACAAAGATCCTGTCGGCCACAGCTGGACCGGCAACACGTATAAAAGCCCTCACAGGGCATACGGTAAAGGGATCGAAGCGATTTTACACTCTTAACACATTTATCATACACTTCACGAATCCCCGCCGGAGATCTAACTTAAGCATCGGAGCATTTTCCCGGGACCTCCTCCCGGAAAACGGCTAACGTTGCCTTTCCTTTGTGATTGTGATCGCAGGGCAAGCTCGAAGCTATCAGAATCACCTATGAAGTGAGAATCAGACGAAATCGAGGCTGATATCGCATCATTGGCGCCATCCGTGTTGTGACACGCAACGAAAAACCACCGTTTTAATCTCCGGCAATGTCGACTGAAGGACAAACAAGTGATGGTCACCACCCCAGAAGCCCAATACGCTCAATGACACCCTTAGGCCCAATACTGATAGAAACATTACCAACAACACCATCGCCACCAAGAACCAACCTCCCTACACTTCCCCTGCTCCCACAAACACCCGTTCCTTCATCGGCATTCTCACACACCGTAACCCCACTGACCATGAGTACGCCGCCGCCATATATACCGCTTAACTACCCATTCACACCGTTCCAACCACAAATGGGACCACCGATATTCACCCCACCACCCACATCTTTCTTCCAACCGTCCCAGCCAACAGTAGCGCCGTTATTCACAAGTTTCACGCCAACGCCAACGCCAGGAGGACCAATACCAGTCCCCACATCGATGAATACACCCATACCACCCTTGGGAGGCATACCCGCAAGTACACTCCCTCTGTTCTACACCCAACCGCCGGCGTACCAAATCATCACACCTACCACTCAAACAACAAACAAAACAAACCCGTTTCCCCCTCAAGCGTACAAATCCCCGTTTGTCAAAGAGATACACGAGTACGACATGCCAAATACAGCTAAATTACCACACCTAAAAACGTATGATGGAACAACATGCCCAGATAGTCATATCGACACATACGAATGGCATATGTAGTCGCTGAAGCTGGACGAACGCTTCTGGTATACACATTTCCCGACGACGCTGGACGGGAACGCATGTGCATGGTTTAAAAGCCTGGCGCCAAGCAGCATTAAAATTTTTACTGAGCTCAAGGAACAGTTCCTATCAAACTTCATGCAATTACGAAAATATAGAGGGGACATCCGAGAGATCATTGGTTGCAAGCAACTGGAGGGCGAAACAGTTAGAGCTTATTTCAAACGATTCAACGAAGCAACACTGAATGTACCAGGGCAAAATGACAACCTGGTGACTGGAGCTTTCACACATGGCCTACTGTCGGGTCCATTGTCAACAAAGTTCCTGGGAAAACCACTAGCCACTCGCCAGGAGATGAAGGAGCGAGTAGAACGTTTCCTAAGACAGGAAGAGGGCACAGCCGCCAAAGAGGCATACCTAAAGGCAGCAGTTACCTCTTCATCAAAACCTAGAGAAAGCCACTCACAGGATCCCAGTGATAGACGACAACCATTTAGAAGAGGTAAACCTCCAAAACCCTATAACAGCCCATTACAAAGATGATAGGAGATATAGGCGGACGGACGTTCTGGCCGTCGCAGAAAAAAGCAAGCCAACGAGGAAAACGCCAGAACGCCCGAGAGACCAATCTAAGTACTGTGAGTTTCACAAGTGCTATGGTCATGACACAGCAGAATGCGCCGTGTTAAAGAAAGAACTTGACCAGAAAATACAACGAGGAAACCTAAACGACATAGCCAAGTCAATCCGCCCAAAGAATGATAGAAACGACCCACCAGCGAAAAACAAGGACGCGCCAAAGAAGGGGCTAGAGATTCTCGTAATACACAAATACCAATGCCGAGAACGAGAGCAAACCCCAGACGTCGACAACCAACAAATCTCATTTTCTAGCAGAGACAGAAAGCCAGACGGGTGGAATGGTGATGACCCACTCATCATCCAGGCTAGAATCCGAGACATAGTCATCCATCGCGTACACATCGACAGTGGCAGTGCAGCAGACATTATGTTCGAGCATTGTTTTCGCCAGCTGCCTCGGGAATGCAGGGCAGATTTACGCCCCCCAGCAAGAAATTTAACCGGCTTCACAGGGCATAGTATGATACCAACTGGGATGATTTACCTACCAATCATGATAGAAGATGGCAAACGAAAGAAAACCGTTACGCTTGAATTCACGGTAGTACGAGCACCATCAGAACACAACATCATTCTGGGAAGACCAGCAGCGCTGTATTTCGGCATTGTTGCGTCAACACTGCATGACACAGTCAAGTTCCCAACGGAAAGCGGCATAGCTACCATCCTGGCAACTCCACAAAAGACACTCAAATGCTACCAAATAATGTTGCCCACAGATATCGATAGCAAACGGAAGCGCCCAAGAGACGAGCCTAAAGAAAGTAGAGAAATAATTAACTACGATTACCCGGATCAAAAGATACAAGTGGGTAGCACATTACCGCCCGAGCTACTAAAGGAGGTAATATTCTTACTCAGAAACTACAAGCACGTATTCGCCTGGGAGCCAGCGGATATGGTGGGAGTAGAAAGAGCAATCATCCAACACAACCTCAATGTTACACCTGGAAGCAACATCATTAAACAAAAACGTCGTGGCCAAGCGGGGGAACGCAACAACGTCATCAACGTAGAAGTCGCCAAGCTGGTACAAGCCAACATTGTTCGCGAGGCCTTTTTTCCAACATGGATCGCCAAAATTGAATATTCATAGAAGCAATCATCTAAAGAATTTAACCTGGTAGAAGGTATGGAGTCTGATAGAGTGCAAAGTCTAAAGATGCATGCACTGGTTCTTCTGAGTTAATATTCAGCTCGGGAAAAATTCTCGGCTCTTCGTTGAGTGGCTCTATTGGTAGTATATCTGGAAGACTGTACCATAATTCAAAATCAAACAAAACATTATAAAGAAAAATGAAAAAAAAATAATGGATGTTTAGAATGTTAAAGTCACCGAACTCCAGTAAAGATGTCTGATCTGAAGGACCCTCTCCTTGCGGAAAACCAGGTCCAGGGTTTGACAGATCGCCCATTGAAGATCTGTTTTCCATGACTCAGCTTTAAATATGAGTTCGTATACGAACAATCTAGTGATAGAAGAGAATGAGACTGAAAATGAACGTGGAAATAAATGATGCTACTTACGTGTATATATATAGCATTTTGCAGCTGGAACCGAAAGGACGCATGTAATTGAAAGCACATTTCACGTTCTTATTACCAAAATTCAAACCATCTACAGTGGATGCGACCCTTCACTACCCTGAGTGCCGGTTAATTTTCAAAATTCACTGCTAGACTCTAGTGATAAAGGGATATTGATGAGATTTTTTTTGGAATAAAGGTGAATAAAGTGGCGTCGTTTACTGATTACTTAATTGCACAGACTGTTGTAGGCTGTTGATTATTAGTGATGTGATGTCACATAAAAACAAAGTGTACGACCTATCTGTTAACATTGGAGAGGTATTGACCTTGACTTATTTCGACTTTTCATCTCGTGTTGGACTCTAGGCCTAATGGGTTAAAGCTTAACAAATTTGGGCTCATGTCGTTGGGCTAGTAGTTATGAAAAAAAATTAATAGACCAATATAAAAATGAAGTATGGGCTAATGTATTCACAGACTATTAATCTTGTGGAATTATGGGCTAATGAAAGTTTCAACCTAGATTACCTATTGTCTTGGTGTTGAATTTCGGGGACGAAATTCTTATAAGTGGGGGAGAGTTGTAACACCTCATTTTTGATTTAACGATTTTGAATAACGTCGGTTATCTTAGATGCGTATTATTGAGAAAAGAGATAAATTTAATCGGGACATGATTTAAAGAATGAGGTTCCGTCTATTTACATCTAATAATAATAATAATAATAATAATAATAATATAGTAAAGTAGAAATTGGAGGGGTGAAAGTGTCATCCTAGCAAACTTTAAATGTAAGATAAATCAAACTTGGTTAAATGGAAAATAAAACATGAAAGACAAGGGACTAAAATTGTCAAATGGTGAAAGTTGCAAATTATTGTCATATGGGCTGTTGTAAGAAGGTGTGGCCGATAGTTTTTATCTTATTATCATTTCTACCTAAACCTAGGGGAACGCTAGCAGCCAAACAATCATACATCTAGTTTTCCTTTTCCCGTTTTTGAAGATACAACCCCAGTGTTCGATCATTTCAGGGAGATTCAGACTTTGGATCGTCACGAAATTTTAACTGAAGGTTCCCAAGATATAAATGAAGGGCTTGATCGAAGGGTTTTCGATTTCAATGACTAGAAGTGGAGTTATGAATTTTACAACATGACCTAGGGTTTCTGGCAGATTCCTCTGGTGAGTCTCCCTCCTTGCGAAAATCATATCTGGAGTTCCAGAGGTCAAATAAGGTTAGTATCGGTGCACACGGTTCACAAATTGAGTTGAGCAACTTTCTACAGTAGATCATTATCTGTTTTAAAGACTTGATGTATGGGGTAATTGCTCATCTTTACATACTGCTCTAATTCCGTTCAGATTAGCTATGTTGTTTTGTTTATTTTATAAAAGGAGTTTGGAGAAAGCGTTTTACATGATTCCGCCTCCTAGAATCATTGTATTTAAGTAAATTTGATATCTGGAAAAGATGGATGTCTGATTCCATTCCCAAGTTTATGGTAATTGGGAAATATCACAGACCAATGTTTTTCTCATCAGCACTATCGTTTCTGATTTGTTCTGTATTGTGAATTTTGTATCTTGAGTTTGAAAACGTATTTTGAGTTGGTTCCAACTCTCAGATCTCTATTGTTGAGTCTATTTTACTCATGATTTTTCCTAGGGTCTGATTCCATACGAAAGTTGGGTAGAAGTTGCAATTTGCACCAACTGGTCCAGGACTGTCCTGTACAGCGAATTATGCATTGGTAAATTCATAATTAAATGTACAAAAATCGTTTGGGGACAAGGCTAGTTTCCTTAGTTCGCTTTTGAAGTCTAGTTTGTCCTTACCAAATTTCAGAATTCAGTTATTAACCCATTTTGAGCGATTAATATTTCTTCAAGGGTGGTTCTGTGGGTGAACTGATTTTATCAATCAACTTTGGGGATTTTTCGTTTATTCTTGAAAGGTGCAAATAACATGAGGCCAGGGCCTGTAGTCTTGCTTTAGGGTCTTGTTTGTCCAATATTTTTCCCAGAATTTATTGATGATCATTTCTAGATTGAAAGTGGCAATCTTTGCAATCTGGTCTGGATTTGACATATCTTGATACCCAATCTTGGTAAATTTGTATATAATAGAGGAAAAATAGTTATTTCATGTGCCATATATCCCTAGAAAGCTAAAGAGGTGAGCTAGGTGACTGTGTAAAAATATCATTTATTGGTTAAGTTTAAGATGGCTTGAAGGGGTCATAAACAGACTTTCTGTTTTGCGGTTAAAAGCTGAAAATAAATATAATAAGTGTTTTAATTCTACAAATATATAATTAAGATAGGGTTTAGTTATTATGCCTTATAATAACTTAATATACCTTATAGGAGTATAAGGTGTTCGGTTTTGAGCTTGGTTGGGTTTGCGGAGTTGCCGCACGGATTTCTACATTGCCGACTCGAGGTGAGTACATGCAGTATTTTTACCCATTCTGGGGTACATGGCAAGTAAGTATTTTCAAGATTTTTCTATAAAATTTCTATATGTGGAATTATACGCAAGAGTATTGTTTCTAAATTGTTGTGAAAGTATAATGCTTTATTTGACGCTAAGTTTTGAACTACAAATTATATTAAGTAATTATTTGAAGTTAAGTTTTGAACTACAAATTATATTAAGTGAAAGTATGTTGGTCTATGTACCAATTATGTGAAAGTATATTTTGAAATACAAGTTATACATGTTTGAAAGTATGGATAGGCATATAGCCATATTGTGTTTAAGAAGTATATTATGATTACAAATTGTATATGTTTTCAAGTATGAATGGGCATATAGTCATTAGATGTTGGGAAAGTATGATTTGACATTAAGCCTAAAATGTTATAAATACATGTTTTAAACATATGGTTTATGTGAAACGAAAGTTATGAATTTGGCATTTAGCCATAAAGACAAGAAATTGTGAAGTTTGGCAATTAGCCACTATGCAAGTAAGTAATGTTAAAGTAAGCAGAAAGTGTTTTGTATGACTGGTAATTGTAGCAAGCAGCGTTAATAAGGGAACTATGTTCCAACCTACCCGGGTTAGGTAAGGGGTCTACTGGGGAAAAATCCCCATCGCGAAGTAGATTGCCTCAGCACTTCTATGGTGAGGATTGATCCGTTCTTTCTAGCCATAGAGACTTGGGGTATCACTTATGGTGATTAAAGCCCTAAGTATAAAAATCCAGCAAGCTTATAAAACCAGTCAAAGAAAGTAAGAAAGAAGTTATTTTTTGTAAAGTATATTATGAAGTGATTTTTAAAAGTAAAGAGTTATAGTATGTTATTACTATAAGGTTTTGAAAGATGCTATTTTCCAAAGTATGTTATGAAATAATATAGAGAAGTAAAGAGTTATAGTATGTTATTACTATAAAGTTCTGACAGAAGTTTTATGATGTAAAATTTATAAAAAGTAAAAAAAAAAGTTAAAGGTTTGAGTCTAAAACTCATGTAACTCACGAGACATTTTTGTCTTACGTATTCTATGTTTTGCCATGTATTCCAGGTTAAAATAAGTTGCTATAAATGGGATGAAGTTTAGCTGGAGTGGAGCTTGAGTTAGCTCCTAACTTGGACGCAAGGTTTAATCCTTTTCTTGCTTACTATGGTTAGATTTGGTATGGATTTGTAACACCCACAGTTTTAAACATGTAAATTATCGGTTTTTGATAAACCGTATTTTTGTATTCATGTATTTATATGAAAAACCATAGTATTTGCAAACAGTAAAAATGGGGGTGTCACAAGAACAATCTTTGCTACAAGACATTGAAGAAACCCTTAAAACACTCTCCCGAATACAAATGAAACTTAACCCAGCCAAGTGCACCTTTGGCGTGGAGGAAGGAAAGTTTTTGGGCTACTACGTCACGCGGGCGGGTATCCATCCGAACCAGAGAAAATCAAAGACTTCGTCGAGATAAAATCACCAGCAAGCCTACGAGAAATACAGGGACTCAACGGAAAACTGACAGCTTTGGGCCGATTCGTCGCAAAATCGGCAGAAAAAGCCCTCCCACTGTTCAACACGCTGAAAGGCTGTGTCGACAAGCACAATTTCAAATGGACAGGGGAGGCAGAGACAGCCTTGGCACATTTAAAGGAAGCAATTAAAACACTGCCCATGCTGGCGTGCCCAGTCCCGGGAGAAAAGTTATCCATGTACTTGGCAGCGTCGCCAGAAGCCATAAGCGCCGTCTTAGCCATGGAAAGAGAACGCCAACAGAGACCTGTATAGTTTGTTAGCCGCGCGCTTCAGGGCCCAGAGCTACGTTACCCAAAATTAGAAAAGTTAGTCCTAGCATTAATCTATGCAGCACGCCGACTGAGACGTTATTTCCAAGCTCACCATGTCGAAGTGTTGACAAGCCAACCGATCCGCCAAATACTACTAAAACCAGAGAAGTCGGGCCGCCTGGCCAAATGGGCCATTGAACTGGGGGAGCACGACATCGATTACAAACCAAGAACAAGCATCAAGGGCCAGGCTCTGGCAGATTTTCTAGCAGAAATACCAGTGGAAGAAGAAGAAGCAAGGAGTCAGTCTACAAAACGAGAACCGGATACACACTCAGAAACCTGGATGCTCTACATGGATGGGGCGGCCAGCAAAGAGGGGTCGGGAGCGGGCCTAGTGTTAACAAGCCCAAAAGGCGAAGAAATAGCCTACGTGCTCAGATTCAACTTCCAGACGTCAAACAATGAAGCAGAGTACGAGGCGCTGCTCGCCGGAATGAGACTCGCGAGAGAGAATGGGGTGAAACACCTACTAGCTCATAGTGACTCTTTGTTGGTAGCAAACCAGATTAATGGGGCTTACCAACTGAAAGACCAACGGATGAAGAAATATGTGGAAGAGGTAAAGAGGATAGCAGCCACAATGGAGAGTTTCGCAGTCAAACAAGTCCCGTGCTCCGCCAACAGAAAGGCCGATGCGCTAAGTAAATTGGCATCCGCGGCATTCGACCACCTGTCCAAGGAGGTCCTGGTAGAAGTCCTGAAAAAAAGAAGCATTGACGGCCAGGAAATAGCACCAGTAAGTACGACTGCCACGACATGGATGACACCCTTGATCGACTACTTGATGCAAGGCCTTCTACCAACGGACGACGCTGAGGCACGGAAGATCAAAGTGAGAGCCCCCAATACGCAATACGGAATGACACGCTATACAGGCGAGGACACTTAGAGCCCTGGCTAAAATGCATCACCGGGGAAGAAGAAAAGGCGTTACTGGAAGAAATCCACGCGGGCGAGGCTGGAGCGCACGAGGGCGCCAGGGCACTCACGGGGAAAACCCTCAGAGCGGGGGTATACTGGCCAGAAATTCACTCAGACGCAAAAGAAATAACAAAGAAGTGCGTCGCATGTCAAACTTTCTCGCCGCTCCACCACTTGCAAGCCGCTCCTATGACCAGTATTTCAAGCCCATGGCCTTTCTACCAATGGGGAATTGATATAGTAGGTCCGTTCCCAGAGGCACCCGGCCGAGTGAAGTTCCTCATAGTCGCGGTAGATTACTTCACTAAGTGGATCGAAGCAAAGGCCGTAGCCTCAATAACAGGACGGAACATGATTAAATTCATGTGGAAAAATATTCTAACCAGGTTTGGCACCCCCAAAATCCTAGTCAGCGCTAACTGTCTACAATTCGCCGAAGATCCATTCCGTACTTGGTGCGCCGAAAGGCTGATCAAACAAAAGTTCACGTCCGTTGCACATCCCCAAGCCAATGGCCAAACCGAAGTATCTAACAGGACTTTGGTGATGGGACTAAAGAAAAGATTAAGGAAAGCGAAAGGTTGCTAGGTGGAAGAACTGCCCACGGTACTTTGGTCGTACCGTACCATCCCACGAACATCCACAAATGAAACCCCATTTAAACTGACATACGGCACGGAGGCTTTTCTGCCATCGGAAATCTTTGTAGGCAGCCTACGCACCACATAATTCGCAGAAGAAAAGAACAACCAGGATCTCTGTCTTAACCTAGACATACTAGAGGAGAAGAGAGAATTAGCCAGCATACGGCAGGCATGCTACAAAGTAGCAACAGAGAAGTATTACAACAAGCGGGTTAGAGAAAAACGTTTTGGAATAGGCGACTTGGTCCTCCGGAAAAATGAAGCAAGTCATGCCGAACCCCGGGGAAAACTTGGCCCGACATGGGAAGGTCCATACAGGATCACAGAGGCCAGCCCAAAGGGATGCTACATTCTGGAAACCTTGGAGGGCAGACCGATACCACGAACATGGAACGTCCAGAACCTCAAGCAGTTCCACTATTAGAAAAGCCATTGCAAGACAGTGTTGCGACAAGAAGCCGATTACCGACAACCATGTTCCATATTCTAAATTGTAACAGTCATATGAGGACAACATACTGAATGAAAAATATCGTTTTGACTTATACATATTACAAACGAACAAAATGTCCAAAAAAGACCTAGCGACTCCTAGTCCTAGTCTTAAAGACCTTAGGGTGAAATACCCCCTAGCGGGCTACACGACTCCTGGTCCTAGCCTTAGTAATGTCCATCTAGGTGAAACATCCTGAAGAAGACTCAGCGACTCCTGGTCCTAGTCTTAAAGACCTTAGGGTGAAATACTCCCTAGCGGGCTACGCGACTCCTGGTCCTAGCCTTAGCAAGGTCCATCCAGGTGAAACATCCTGAAGAAGACTCAGCGACTCCTGGTCCTAGTCTTAAAGACCTTAGGGTGAAATACTCCCTAGCAGGCTACGCGACTCCTGGTCCTAGCCTTAGCAAGGTCCATCCAGGTAAAACATCCTGAAGAAGACTCAGCGACTCCTGGTCCTAGTCTTAAAGACCTTAGGGTGAAATACTCCCTAGAGGGCTACGCGACTCCTAGTCCTAGCCTTAGCAATGTCCATCCAGGTGAAACATCCTGAAGAAGACTCAGCGACTCCTGGTCCTAGTCTTAAAGACCTTAAGGTGAAATACTCCCTAGCGGGCTACGCGACTCCTGGTCCTAGCCTTAGCAAGGTCCATCTAGGTGAAACATCCTGAAGAAGACTCAGCGACTCCTGGTCCTAGTCTTAAAGACCTTAGGGTGAAATACTCCCTAGCGGGCTACGCGACTCCTGGTCCTAGCCTTAGCAAGGTCCATCCAGGTGAAACATCCTGAAGAAGACTTAGCGACTCCGAGTCCTAGTCTTAAAGACCTTAGGGTGAAATACTCCCTAGCGGGCTACGCGACTCCTGGTCCTAGCTTTGGCAAGGTCTAACATCCTACAGAAGACTTAACAACCACAGATCATAATCCTAAAAACCAGAAGACGAAACACTCTTTATGGACTACATGACTCATAGTCATCGTCTTAACGTGGCATACCCGAACAAAGCATCATAAAGCAATACACAATGATAATCGACACTGGTCCCTTCGACAAGACAATCCTGGTTAGGCTCAACGCTCCAGGCCAGCAACCCAAACAACGTCTGAAGGGATAAAGAGTCACACAAAATATATTCCTCCGAGTACTACAAGTACAACCGACACAAGATGTATCCAAACAAAATACAAACAACGAGTCAACCACGGCCATCGCATACAAAACATACCAAATGTATCCAAGCACCCAGGCCTTACAAAACAAGCAAAAATAAAAAGTAACAACATCTTGTCCAAACAGCCTCAGCAGGGCTTTACAAACATTATCCACAAAAAGCTAAGAAAAGAAGGATCAAACAAATACCTGTCATGGGAGGGAAGGGCCAGCTAAATTGCTCGGATCCAACAACGCCTTCAATTCAGGCACACCGAGCTCTCCAAGCTTGAAGGCAGTGGCGTACTCAACATTAACGAAGGCATCGACCGCCTCGTCCACCTCGAGACCATAAACAAGAGGTGGCACTTCTTCTTCCTCCGCAACCTCTTTGCCGCCCTTCACATCCTTCAACGCTCGGGAATACCCTTGAGCCTGCCCAGCCGCCAGACACACTTCCTTGAGACGATGAACGCCCATACCAAAATCCCTGCTTTCCATAACCAAAGAAACAATACCAACCATACCTCGGTCAACAGCCAGGAAAGATCCGCCTCAGCCTCCTCCAACGCTTGAGTCTTCGCCTGAGCCATCCGGTCACGTTCAGAGGCATCTTTCTCGGCACTCTCGAGCTGTATGTGGAGTCCCTCATTCTCTGATTTTAGCCCGGCCAGAGCGCTTTGCAACTCAACCTTCTGATGGTTCACCTCCGCCAATTCATCCTTCAGTCGGGCATTCTCTTTTTGAGAAGCTTGCAGAAGAACCACCTGAGATTGAAGGTCAGCATCGGCATGAAGGATACGACCATGAAGGTCCTTCAAGGTATCCTGCTGCCTAGCAACTTCGGCACGGGGTGCATCTAGTTCTTGCTGGAGGGAAGGATGGTCGGCACTAGCGGCCAGTAATTATTCGATCCGATTGGCACCTTCACTAAGAAACATGCACTCTGCGCGGCCGCATAACGAAGCGAGCCTACCAAATCAGCCGGGGAATAACTCCCCATCTCTGATCGGGTGCCAGGAGGAAACACGTGTTGAGTGAATTCCAGTGCAGTTGGAAAAGATGACAACCGGGCTCCCTCGATCAAACCCCAATTAGGCACGAACTTTCCAGCAGAAGCAGACGAACCATCTCCCACGTCACCAGCAGGAGGAAGTCCTAAAGCAGCCGCACCTCTACGATAACCAAACCCAGCAAAGTCGAGACGGGGAGCTTGAGAACCAACAGGTGGACGAGGTTGATTCTCCCCAGAACCTTCGGCGGTTGCACTGTCGACAACAGGATGGGTACCGATACGAGCACCCCCACCCTGGTCACTTTCCATATCTCCGCCCGGAGAAGTATCGTCCACAATATTAATCACTGGAGACTGCATAGGAGTAGCACCAAAAATCCCAGCACCACTCCCCAAACGGCGGGGACATAATCGCCCGGGCAAAACTACACTCGCAGAACCCTCACCAACACTTTGCCAAGCAGCACGACGCTTGACCACAACCTTCAACCGACTAGCTTGTTCACCCTCAACATTTCCCTCAACAACTTTCTCCTGGGAAGCACTCCTAGCATCACCAACCGTAACAACCACAGGCTCTCCCCCTACGGCTCGACGCCTTTCCTCCTCTTGTACTTCAGAAGCTCGTGTGATGAAGGCTTCATGACGAAAAGCACGGGAAGGGAGCACCCGGTCAATCAACGGAATCTCCTGGTACCGGAGACTGCCCGGATACTCTCTCGCCAGCACATCAGTGAACCGAATGTCCCGCTCTTGACCTAGAACAAACAAAAAAAACCAATGTTATCTTCAAAAAAAGGGGGGGGAGTAGGAGAGAAGAAAAGTGAAAAACTAACCGTCAACAATGCTAAAAAATTCAGGCATCTTTCTCCGGAGACGCCACAAGGTACTCATACCGGCCCCAGCCAGTATGTACTCAGGGAACTCTCCCCCAACCATGCGAAAACCCCACAAAACTCTCGCAATCTGCTCCTTGGCAGGGAAAGGTTGATGGAACGGTCCGAAATCGATTCAACACGGCGATTCATGTTACCAACACGACGCTGACTCACCCAAACGAAATGGCGAGCCCAATCCTTGTCGGATCCCTTCTGATCAGTAACGATAGTAGGCCGATCCTTCCGGACACAGAAAGTGTAGTTACTTCCGGTTGAAGCATGGGCAAAACGGAAAATATGGCGGAAGACAATCAGATCGGGTTCCAGATGATTGGCTCGCGAAAGAAGTTCGAAAGCCACGATTTTATTCACCCCGTTGGGAACCAACTGATGAATATGAACATGGTAGTAAGTAAGAACCTCCATGAAGAAATCTGAAGTGGGCAATCGATATCCAGCATCGAAATGCCTCAGATACATGCCTATCTTCCCTTTCGGTGGGAAAGAGAAAACGGCGTTGTTAGCAGGAACCTCCACCTCGTCTTCCGGTTGAAAACCCTAACGAGCCACCAAAGAATCAAGGTATCCCGGAGCGGGAGCAGCGAGAGCGTTGTCAGACGAAGAACTCATGATGAACGAAAGAACGAAGAACAACGATAGCAGAAAGGCAAAGTGGGAAGAGAACGAGAGGATCGAAGAAGAATACGAGAAACCGTAAAAATAACTAAAAGGCGACGAAAAAGGAATATAAAGAGGACAGATAAGGAAAGGTCGTGGGCGGGAGTTTCAAAATTCAACCGTGGCCATTAACGCCGTCTGGGTAACGGTCACGTCAAAGCACGGTCACCTCAAGGCTAGCCCTAGTCATCATCACTAGCTGCGCATACGTAATAATACATAAGGCTAGGGAGACTTGATAACGTGCCATCTGGCACCTGCTAGCGCATTCCCTAAGAAGCTCTCTGGAGATTCCAGTCATACCAACCGCTGGAGATGCCTCGCCAGGGAAGATCTGCCCCGGCCCGTGGGAGAAACCTCTCCTGAAGAACTCCGCTCCGGCTCACTAACGACACACTCACTGGAGTGTCCCGCGTGGATCATACTGGGCGCCATGCTCCTTAACCCACGCGTGACATCCGTACCTGACACAGATCGTGCGCACCCCACCCAGCCGGTCTGGACCAATAGGGGCGCGGCAAAGGACGGGAGTTGTACAGCCAACAGACGGCTTGGTCCCCTCCTGCCACAACAAAGATCCTGTCGGCCACAGCTGGACCGGCAACACGTATAAAAGCCCTCACTGGGCATACGGTAAAGGGATCGAAACGATTTTACACTCTTAACACATTTATCATACACTTCACAAATCCCCGCCGGAGATCTAACTTAAGCATCGGAGCGTTTTCCCGGGACCTCCTCCCGGAAAACGGCTAACGTTGCCTTTCCCTTGTGATTGTGATCGCAGGGCAAGCTCGAAGCTATCAGAATCACCTATGAAGTGAGAATCAAACGAAATCGAGGCTAATATCGCATCAGACTCAATCACCTTTCTTTTGGTCACGTTGAAGATCCTGAAGGCCTTTGAAACCGATGAATATCCCAGAAAAATGCCATCGTCTGATTTGGCTTCAAATTTTAACTATTGTTCACCTTGTTTCAAGATAAAACAAGCACAACTAAAAGCATGAAAGTATGAAATATCATGTTTACGACCTTTTAGAACCTCATATGCTGTCTTCCCATACCTCTTGACGATGATTGATCGATTCTGAGTGTAGCAGGCAGTGTTTACAGCTTCAGCCTTGAAGGAAAGAGGAAGACCAGCATCAACCACGATGGTTCTACCAGCTTCAATCAGTGTACGATTTCTTCGTTCAGCCACACCATATTGCTCAGGAGTTCGCACAGCTGAGAAGTTCTGAAGGATGCCTCTTTCTTCGCATAATGACTCTAGAGTCTGATTTCGAAATTCAGTTCCATGATCACTTCTCAGCCATTTCTCTTTAAGATCGTATAGAACCTCTGATTGCTTGATAAGAGAGATGATTTCAGGAGTAGCATCACTTTTTTTCCTCAGGAATACGACCCATGTGAAGCGATTGAACTCATCAACAATGACCAGAGAGTACTTCTTTCCAGCAATAGAAGCAACAAGAACAGGTCCAAAAAGGTCCATGTGCAGCAAGCTGAAAGAAGAGACAATAGATGAACACAGTTTAGATTTAAATGAAGCATTAACCTGTTTGCCTTTTTCACATGCTGAGCAGACTTTGTCTTTAACGAAGTTCATTTTAGGAAGGCCACGAACGAGCTGATGAGTTGAGATCTTAGAAATGTTCTTGAAATTTAGGTGAGAGAAATGCTTGTGCCAAAGCCAATTGACATGAGACTGAGCTCGAGAGAAGAAGCATCTCTCCAGTGACTGATCAGCTGAGAACATATCCATAATATAGATGCCATCACATCTTTTGGCAGTTAGAACAATTTTTTGCCAACATCGAGAATATTTCCTTCCTTTTTGTTGAACAGCGCTTCATAATCAACATCACACAATTGACTGATTAAGATGAGATTATGTTTTAAACCCTTTACATAAGAAACATTTGAAAATTATCTATATTTACAACGAATGGTGCCATATCATTTTGTGTGACCTTTGCTATTTGTCACCGTATGTAACTACTAGGCCTTCCTTTTTGACAAAATCATCCAATAGAGACTTGTATCCAGTAATATGACGGGAGCATCCACTGTCAAGATACCATATGTTTTCATGACCCTACAGTTACTAACACCCTAATGAGAACCTTAGTGAACCCATTTGGAAACGGGTTTGAGACAAGAAAGAATATCATAGCATTCAGTGGGAAGACAATTTAATGAATTTTCTTTTTTAATCCACTTGCTGCAACGAGAAGCAGCATTTTCTTTTCTATCAGTTATGGATTCAAAACTATATTAATCGGCCTGATGAGAGGAGTCACCACATCTATAGCATGTCCGGATGGGTTTTGATTTTTTATGTTTTGAAAACTTTAGTTTATTGCACACTTTAGAAAAACTGAGATTCCTTTTTCCAAACATCAGGATCAGCATCAGATATGGTGTTGATGGGGCCTTCACTTACAATATAAGTGACAATGTGAAATTCACCATTCGAAATCGGAAATCTTACAAGATTTCAACGCTGACACTAATATTTTCTTGTTCAGGCCCTTTCGCAGTGGGATCAATGGCACTGATTTTTGTGTTGAGATTGATATCACCTTGTTCACTGACACTACAATGTCTATCAATGATTTCAATTTTCTTTTGAAAGCCAGAAGTAACAAATTTATTTTTGAACTCATGGACCAGTTCTTCTTTAGAGGGAAAAGCAAGTTCATTTTCAATATGTTTGAATATGTTAACTGCTGATTCAAAATCTCCACCAAGAATCTTGGTGGCTTAAAAAGAGATTTGATCATTCATAAGTTTTGAAACTCTATGATGAGAGTGAGTCCAGTTTTTTAATGATCAGTTGAATTCGTTTAGATTCATTTTCAAAAAGTTGTTTTTCATTAGCCATTAGCTTATTAGACAGGGTGAGATCGCGACACTCAAGTTTCAGTTTTGAGATTATCAGGTCTTTTTGTTTAATTTCTTGTAGCAGAAATTTATTTTCTTGACTCAGTTGATGTTTTTTACGATCAGAATTTTGAATGCCAAGACATAAGTACTCAAAAGTTTTCATCTTTTCATTATCAGAATAATTAACAAAATTCTTGACATGATACACTGAAGGGGAGTTCCAGTCATTTGCTAAGCTTTCTGGTGCAGCTCGAGACATATCAGCATCAAAGATGCTGGTGCTGCTGGACCCTTCAGTTATTTCTCTGGCGGCGGCAGAGCAATGTCTGAAACTAAAATCTGGTCATTTTAAAACAGGTAATATCCAAAAAAAATCTAATCAGATGTCTGAAACCAAAATCTGATCACCTCTGATCTTTAATTCAAGAGCAACGTAATTGCAACTTTAATTCCAAAATCTGGATTCCAAAATCAAATCAAACCTGAGGAACCAACCAACCAGAGATGTCTGTAACCAAAGTAGTGGTTGGGTGTGGTGGTTCGCCTATAATGAGGCTAGCGGCTAGGGTGTGGTGGTTCGCTGGTAGTGAGGGCTAGGGTTCCGATGAGAAGAAATTAAAGGCTCCACCTATCCGTTAGTCACTATTTTCCGACCCCCTTCTATGTTGGCTAGTCGACTTAAGGTGTTTCAGAAGTTGTTTCTAGGAATCGACATACTTATAATTAGGTTGCGATTTTAACTTGGTGTTGAACATAGACCGGCAGCTAGGGTTGAGAAAACCGAATTCAGAAAGGTGGGAAAATGAAGGAGGAGGGGGAGGGGAGAGGAGTGGAGAGGAAGGGGAGAAGTGGGAGTGGTGGTCGGCGGAGGAGTTTAAAACAAAGGTGGTCGACGATGGCTTTGGATAAGAGAGAAGAGAAAGATAAAAAGAAAAGAAAGGAGGCCACCGACCCCTTTTTTATTTGAGAGAAAGTGAGTGAGTGGTGGGGTAATTGTGATTTTATAAATTTAAAAATAATAACAAATAAGAGAAAAATAAAAAAAGAAATTACTAACGACAATATAGTCATTTTAAGTCGGTCAGAGACCAAGCGTGTAACAAAACAAAATGATAGGGATCGTCCGAGTTTAAAAAAAAGTTAGTACCAAACACACAAGTTACCCCAAACCACATGGACGATTCGTGTAATTTACTCTAGATAATTTTTACATTTTGTTGATCCTAAAATTAAATAATTGTCACCGAATTAAAACTATACATTTTGAATTCTTAAAACGGATATTTCTAAATATTGTAGAATAAGAATTATTTTAGAATAGTATATTTATTTTTAAATAACAGACAATTATCTTTTATACAAACGGTAATATGTAAGCATTTTTTGTCTTGTCTTATTAAAGTTCTTGTTATTTTCTCATTAAAAAATATATTAAATAACTAATACTTTTTTATATTAATTGTATAAGTTTTTTTTGGAACCAGCGAATAGATATATGGTTTCACCTGAGGGTAATCAGCCCAGCAACCCAGGACGGTTGGCGATTACCTAAGGCGCAAAGGCCTTTCCCCTCCACCTAATTCGCCTTCCAGGAAAATCCCCCACATGGGGTTAGTCGGAGTCGAACTCCAGACCTCCCACCACATGGGTATATAACCCGGGTGCATCCACCCAGCTAAACTGGGCTTCACTTGCTATTAATTGTATAAGTTGATAAATAAAAAATAAAATTAATATTAAAAGAATCATTTAACTTAAACGGATCGATAACTTAAAAGGTATTAATAAAAAAAATATATGATGTGACATATCACACGTGAGTATAAATGAGTTTTATTTTAGATCATGCTAACTTAAATTATAAAATATTACAGATTTGCATATGAGGCCAATCAAAATTATCCACTTTTGCTTACTCCCACCCTATGGCCTAATAAATGAATACAGTGAAGTATTTAATTTGACAAATAGTTTCACAAAAAATTTAAATAGACTAAATATGAACTAAAAGTACTTAAATTTAATTATAGATAGAGTTATTACGTGTAAGAAGTTTTATGTCCTATATAAAAGAAGCATGCAATAATTTTATCATCAAAATACTCTCTTGTAAAAATAGAAACACCAGGGGCTATATTGAAGAACACGTAATATATGGGTGTTTCTTAAGAGCTGCTGAAACTAAAAGGGGCCGTCATGGAAACCTACAATTGTCAGCAGCAGATTTAATATATTCCGTAGTCACATGCAACTATGCAAGTAAATATATTTAAAATCAATAACAAAAGACCAAACGGGTTTTCAGGAAAGAGGGGCATCTCAACAATCTCATCATATGATCAATATATTTTTAAGGGATATATATATTATATTAACAATAATATATATAGGATGGTCTTAAATAATGTTAAATTTAAGTTTTGATTTTTAATTAATATCAATTTTTTTTACTAATTTGTCATAAGTTTTTTCAAAAACTTTTCATTTTTTAATTTTTAAAAAGTAATCATCAGGTTACCGCTGACGTGTCGATATTGCTTACATGACATGCTTATATGATATGCAATTGGATATTTATGTCAACTTATATTAATAAATTTTATAAAAGTTCAAATATTTAAGGCCAGATTTCTAATTTGTCATAATATTTTTTGTTCTACAAAAGTCAATATGTTTTCAAAAACTTTTCATAAAAACCATTATTTTTTTCAAAAACTTTTCATATCTTGCTTACATAATTTTTTTTTCGTATAATACACTTATAGATACTTATAATATATGTGTATATACATATAAATACACAATTTTTATGTCAATTTTGATTATCATATACTTATTTTAGATTGATGTTATATTTTTTAACAAAGAACTGCTTGTTTGAGCGGTTAACTCGCTTGCCTCCACCCAAGTCTTGGGTTAGAATCTTTTTCGAAGCTCTTTATTCCTCTTTTTTTTTTCAGAACACTCTGATCATAAATGTTATATAGAACAAAAGACAATCTTTGAACAAGTTCCATCATAGATCAGGTGATACGTCTTGTTGCCAATCAAGTAGATGTCCAATGTTCAAATCACATCTCTTACTTGGTGCCTAATTTTTTATAAGTTGCTGATGTATGAGCTGCTGATGTGAGATTTAAACACGTGATGTCTACTTGATTGACAGTAAGACGTATCACCTGATTTGTGAGAGAACTTGTTCAAAAATTGTTTTTTGTTCTATATAACACCTATGGTCAGCATGTTCGGAACAAAAGGAATAAAGAGCTTAGAAAAAGATTCCAACCCAAGACTTAGAGGATAGAGGCAAGCGAGTTAACCGCTCGGACAAGGGTTTCTTTGTTAAAACGTTTAAAATCAATCTAAAATAAGTATATGATAATCAAAATTGACGTAAGAAAATGATTACGTATTATATGTATATACACATCTTTTATAAGAATATATATGCGTATTATACGAAAAAATTAAGTAAGCAACATATGAAAAGATTTTGAAAACATAATGACTTTTATAGAACAAAAAAGTTATGACAAATTAGAAATCAAACACTAAATTTTTGGACTTTTATAATATTTACTAAAATAAGCTGACGTGGCTATCCAATCATCATAACACATAAGCATAACACTTCAGCATTACCGACATGTCAGCGGTAACCTGATGGTTACCTTATAAAAGTTGAAAAATGAAACTTTTAATCTTCGGAAAATTAGTAACAACAAAATAGGGTAAATTAAAAAACGGACAATAAATTCTTGGACTTTTGTAGTATTAACCATCTTAAATGAATATTCTTCACTCTTCAATTTTTTAGCCCTATTTACCACAAACACATATCCTAATAGGAAATTTATTTTGACACTCCACTTTATTTTATTAATACATCCTAGTCTATACTTTGCCTATTTTTATTAGTGTATTTAACATCTCTCTAAAAAACTAGGGGTATGCTAAAAAACCCTCATTATTGAACATATTCATATGTGCATGTCAACCCATACAACACACACTCACACATATACGAGGGGTTTATTTAAGATTACCCAAAAACTATTGGATAACTAATAGATATAATCACCTAATGATTATGAATATTCATACTATTATATCTTAGACTAGCGTGTATTTAACAACACATTCAAATAAATATAAACTAATCTATCTAATATTGCTATATATTATATGAGTAAATTACAGATTTAGTCTCCTATGGTTTACAGGAAATTACACTCTAAGTCTATATTTTTAAATTTCACGTTGGTGATCCCTGTTGTGACATAAACATTTTAGTAAAGGTCATCATGGTCGTGGTGGCAAAAAGATAACAAATTTGGTCACTGGGCCATGTGAAAAGACCAAACTGTCATTCTTAATTTATTTTTTTTCTTAATCTATTATTTATTTTACTAATTAAAAAAAAAAAAAAAAACTCGTCGGAGCTGTTGACGGAGAACAAGTCTGTAATCACGAGTCTGCATCACAAGTCTGTAATCACGAGTCTGTTGCTGGAGAACACGAGTCTGTAGCCAAACTTGTAAAAACGAAATCGAATTGAACAAAACCACAAGTCTGTAATCACGTTCTCAAGTTCACCAGATCGGAAAGACCCACACCCACGACTGCATTCCTGATTGCGGGACTACCCAAATGATGATTTCTCGGAATAGCCATGGGAGGAGCTCCGTAAAGCAACATAAGTATCAAGATCAGTGGAGAAAAAGAATGTACTTTTTACATTAAATAATTAGCGCAATTATGATGGATATTCTTGAAGAAAGCCCCGGATAAAGCATTCAAATACACAAAAATTACATGGAAATGGATGAAATCATAATCATGGAACAGGCATATCAACGACAGAAGTAAAACTAGAAAATAAACAACACACGGAAATCATTAAATATAGGAAGATCGTACATAATTCGAAAATTAAAGCTACAAAACCGAATTCAGATTCAAACCGAAAACTCAAACCAAAATCAGAAAATTCAAGGTTCAAACCAAAATCAGATTGAGAATTTTATATCAGCGATAATGCAGGAATATTTAGGAGATTATGAGCATTTCCCGAAATCAGAAATCAACCTTCAAACCGAAATCAGATTCACGCATTTTCAAGGTTAATATCAGGCGAAAATGCAAGAATCGGAAAGATACAAAAACAGAAAAATTGTTGTAAGAGATGCAGTGGAGAAGAATTGTTCCCGATGAGTGGATGATGAAGAACTGCTTGTATTGAAGCCTAGGCTTCTTGGAATTTTGCCGGAATCACGTTGCAGCTCATGGAACTTGAGGTGTCGGAATATATTCCGATCTGAGGGAAACATGGGAGAAGAGGCGGGTAGAGGGGTGTAATTTTCTTTTATTTTTAATTACTTAAACTATAATAAATTAAAAAAATGAAAAAGAAATTGAGTAGGGCAGTTTCGTCTTTTCATATAAACCAGGGACCAAATCTGTTATCTTTTTGGCACTATAAGGACCATCAACGTTAATTTTGAAAACGTCGGGAACCAAAACTGTAATTTACTCATATTATAATCTATTGCTGCCATCACTACTACTTGTCCTATGTTCCCAAGTTACCATCAACATGCAGTTGTTATGATGGTTGATATATAATAACTTAAAAGTCGTCTCCTTTATTGTTAGAAGTCTTCTCTCAGTAATAATATATGTTGGTTGATATACAATACAAGGTTATGAGCTTCGTAGTGGCAGCAGTTAGGGTTGAGAATTTAGCTGCAGTTGCAGAGCCAAAATTTGTCTTTCAGCCGGTGTTTCTTCCATTGACAGGGTATGATATTTCAGCAAGTAATTTTCTCTTTCGTTTAGTTTATTTAATTTTTGGTTATCTTTTGGTGTATGATCATCCTAAGTCAGTTTCTATTTTTTGTAATTTTTATTTCGGTAATTTGGGGGTTAGATATATTTATGGGTTCTTGTTGAAACTCATTTGGTGTTGCTGATCAATCTTGAATGTCTTACCTACGGAATTTATTCCAGTTTGATATATCATCTTTATTTGAAAGATATGTTCTTCTTTAACTTACAACTAAAGGTTCCTTTTTATTCCAACTTGTGTGCAGAAACATACTAAAAGAAGGGTATTGTCTTCACCAGCCGTGTTTTGTTTGAGGTACCATTCGTATATATATTCTTGCTACTTATGAAGGAATTTTAATTTAGGAAATTTCAATTCTGTTACTCATCAAGGAAACTAATATATGTAGATTTAATATTTTTACCATTGTTCCTTTGTGAATCTATAATGACGGTCACCTTGAACGAGAAAGTGGTCAATGGCCATTGATAGATTAAATGCAAATGTGGTGGACCCATTATATTTGATTAAACTAAGTATAATTTAAATAACCATTTTTAAATTATTTTTTATTAATGTAATTACATTTATAGAATATATATATATATATATATATATATATATATATATATATATATATATATATATATATATATATATATATATATATATATATATATATATATCTTATCCTAATAAATAAGTAACTCAAAGCCACATGTCATCACCACATTCATTTTGCCACATGTCATTTTCTCATAATTTTAAATTTCTTAAAAAAACTAATTGGTTTGAAACGTTTCTAACTCATTAATGATCGGTTTAATTATCATTCAATTTCAAAATTAATTGTTTTTTAATATCATATTATTTTTTAATGTGTAGAATGATTTGGGAGACAGTTGACGTCATAATATTTTGAAGAACGATTCTAATCATAATAGTGAATTTGATTTTAGTACCGGTGACATTTTCATAATCATTATATTTATCAAAATACAAAGTCGTAATAGTAAAAATCAAAAGAAATATGTCACGATGCACAAACAAATTTTTATGTAAAATTATTGATGTTTAGATATTTTTAATTAATAATTTTTTGTATCATCCCGTGTAATACACGGGTTTTACAACTAGTATATATATATATATATATATATATATATATATATATATATATATATATATATATATATATATATATATATATATATATATATATATATATATATATATATATATATATATATATATATATATATATATATATATATATATATATATATATATATATATATATATATATATATATATATATATATATATATATATATATATATATATAAAACAGTTGAATATTACAAATCAATAATAACTATTAATTAATTTAACTATTTAGTTTTATAATTAATTACTTAATTGTACTTTTAGGTTTCATACGTTTTAATTAATAATAGCTATTCAATCAATATAATATTTTATTTTTATAAAAAATGTAGTTATTTGAACAATAATATACAAATAAAAATGATGAATGATAAAAAAAATATATGAGGATAATCTGGAAATTTATTAAATTTGAATAGTTAAATGAGTTGTAGATTTTATAAAATAAAACTAAATAATAAGAAAATGTTGATTTGATAATACATTAGATCTTAAAAAATTAAATAGATTGAAGATGAGATTATTTTGAATGTGCAACATAGTAACTATCAAAGTAATGACAATAATTTGCTAAAATTGATTAGTGCTCCCTTTTTGACATTTGCTTGAATAATTATGTTTCTTTTGCTTTTCAATTTTCTTTGGCAGCCATTAACTTAGCTACTGTTTTTTCTTCTTTTGACTTGATGAATTTTTTAGAGACTTAGTAGATGATTGATTTATCCATTAAGATCTGGATATTCACCACTACAACAATTTATACATACAACTACAAGGCTTAACGAGGAACAAAAATAAATATGGCCTTACTTATAGAATATGACAACCAACTATATTTTAATTTTTAAATTCTGTCAATCATCACTAAACACTATTCCATATGTTGAATTTCGATTTAGAATAATACAAGTATACAACCAAATTTTGTTTCCTACCTTAATAGTTTTTACACTTCCATAACAAAATTGAAATTCAGATTAAAGCGACTTCTTCGCATTACATCCAAACCTATTCTTTTCTTCATTCTTTGTCACATGTTTTTTATAATTTGTAATCACTAATTTTCGAGGATATGACTTGCAGAAAGCATGATCAGATAATCCTCTAATCCAAAGCGAGGGTTTTTGGATTTGAGTTATGAACGAAATTATCTTTTTTTTTTGGTTTTTTTGATGCGTTGACTAGTAGGTATATTAGTTTTCAGTGTTTGGTTAAATTGATTTTGATTTTAATTACGATCATGAATAGTTGACTGTTAATTAATGGACAGATAATCAATTTCATAACAACTGAAACAAAAATAAATGTTTGATAAAAAGAAGAATTATTCGTTTATCCATCTTTGCACACCATTTTCGAGATTTTTCCACCCTCCTCGTCTTATCGTTAATAACTTCATGAAGGAAAATGTTATTGGCCGCATTTTCTAATGACAAAGTATATTAAAATTTACTTACAAAATAAAGTGAATTATAAATTTGGTCAATCATACTTTACTCAATTCAGTTCAAAATTTAAAATTGCAAAAGTTTGTATTTGTTTGCGAATATAGTCTTTATGTATGTTTTACCAAATATTACAATTTTAATCCAAAAATTAGAGTCCTTGAGTGAGAAAAGTGCAAATTTGGTCTGTCAAAAAATTAGGATTCAACTCTAAACTTTCAAATTTATATAATCGGTCCTTGTAAAAATGTTTCATCTTGGTTTCAGTCCCTCCCAAGATTTAAATTGACTAACTTGCCCTTAATTAATTTGTTATCGATAATTTTTTTTTTGTTTTTGATAAAAAAAAAAATTCCACCACCCCAATCCCCACCCACCTCTCTCTCAATCAAAAATAAAAAAATGTATAACATCAACAAGTCCCAATTTTTAAACATTGGATCTCCTTATGGAATTACGCACCTCAATCGCATAAATTCTCATTCACACTCGGGTGTTAATTCCAAATACATTAAACTTCATATGATTGATTCTTGTGTGATTTGGGATTTTATGTAAGGTGGTTGTTCTACAACATCCTTCATTATCTAAATTTGATTATTATTTTGAAACACACATTGAAAGTGAAACGTGTTTATCCATTACGAATTATAATATGTTGTTTATTAAGTTCTATACACAATACTACAATAGTACTAGAGATGAGCAAAACCAAACCAGACAACCGAAAAACCGACAGTGTGGGTTTGAGTTTTTGAAGAAACCGACTTATACGGGTTGGTTCGGTTTTGAACCCACAAACCCATATGGTTTTAAACTCATAAACCCACGGTTTTGAACCCACAAACCTACTGTTTTAAACCCACAAACCGACCAATATGAGTTTTAAAACCAAAAAACCGACTTCTACGGTTTGGGTTCGGTTTTAGCAAAAAGCAACCCATGCTCATCACTGTACAATACCAAAATCTAGTTATTAGATATGATAATAAATTTTGTTCCTATTTTGGTTTTTCTCTTGTAGATATTGTATTAGTTATGGACAAAGTGCAACACTTGAAAATACCGCTTGAGGATATAATAGCAGCCACCAAAAACTTTGATGAAGAAAATTTCATTGCCAAGGGTGGATTTGGAAGTGTTTATAAGGGCCAACTCCAATCCTCTGATGGTGTTACCGATGTTGCTGTCAAGCGATTAGATGCTAAATCGGAGCAAGGGAATCAAGAGTTTATGATGGAAATTACAACACTTTCAATTTATAGACACAAAAACCTTGTCTGTCTAGTTGGTTTCTGTGAGGTGGAAAAGGAAAAAATACTCGTTTATGAACACGAGAGTAAGGGAAGTCTTGACAAATTTATACATAAACCAGACGACCTCACCTGGATAAGGCGTCTGAAAGTAAGTATTGGCGCTGCTCGTGGCCTAAATTATCTTCATGATGAAGTAGGACAACAACATAGAGTCCTCCACCGTGACATAAAGAGTGCAAACATTCTTCTCAGCAAGGACTGGGATGCAAAACTTGCAGATTTTGGATTATGTAAAATAAGTCCTGCAAATGTAGAACATACATTTCTTGTTACAACTGCTGCTGGTACATTCGGGTATCTTGATCCTGTGTATTATAACACTGGAGTTCTAACAAAGGAATCTGATGTTTACTCATTTGGGGTGGTGCTATTCGAAATCTTGTGTGGACGCCTTGCATTTGAACCAGGATCGGCGTTTTTAGGTCCATTAGCTGAACGAAAGTATAATGAGAATAAATTGGATGAGATCATTAATCCCAAATTGAGGACACAAATGAAGGTAAATTCGCTTAACGCATTTGCAGCCATTGCATATCAATGCTTGAAAAGTGATCGAAAGGAACGTCCAAAAATGGCGCGGATCATTGAAAAACTCGAAAATGCATATGAATTTCAAGTAAGTTCACCTTTCCAGAATACTTTATGTTTTACGTCGTGTCATGACATTTCATTACGACTTACATATATATTGGTATTTAGCTGTCATTTTGTTTGTTCTTTTGTTCAAGGCTTCGCTCAAATCAGCAGAATTCGCTCGGGTTGGAATATGGGGAACTAAAGCTAGTGGAAGTCCCCATAATCGTTGGGCTTTCTTTATCGAAAAAGATCATAAACTGAAGATGATAACTATTGATCACGGTGATCTAATTTACTCTCTCATGATCACTACTGAATCAAAGGGTATTATGTACACTTCCACAAAGGCTGGGGGTTGGAATGGTGGAGATACAGTTTCTGAGGTAAACCGATTCTTGGCAAACCAATACATACAAATCATAAGTGTTTGCTCATGTGTTTATATTTTTATATTTATATATAGTTAAATGCAATAATATATAAACAAAAACCTTCTCTCTACTTACTAGGTTGTGTTTGAAGATGACGAGGAAATAATAGGCATCGATGGAACTGTTGGGAAAACTGGAGGTTACACAATAATTTCATCACTATCTTTTGTTACAAACAAGCAGACCCATGGCCCTTTTGGTCAAGCAACAGATGATCTTTTCTCTGTACCATGGAAGAAGGGGAACTTTGGTGGATTTTATGGCCTTGCAGGCTACTATATTGATTGTATTGGTGTCTACATGAAGGCTTCATCTAACGAAATCACACAGGTTGGAGTTTGGGGAACACAATCTCCTGGAAGTCCCGAAAACCAGTGGTCTTTCCAGCTTGAGAGAAATCATCATTTGAAGAAGATAACCATTGATCATGGTGATCTTATATACTCCATCATGTTCACTTCTACATTTAGAGGCGAAGAGACAACTTCCAACAAGGCTGGTGGCTGGAACGGTGGAGACATAGTCACTGAGGTACAGACTTCACATAAGAATCTGTCCATAGTTTTGTCATATTTATTATATATTTTGAAATATGATGTGTTCTTTTTTGGTTTACTTGTACTTTTCTTTTTCGTTTCTTATATTTATATTATGGCTTCAGGTTACATTTGCATGGGACGAGGAAATTATTGCTATCAGTGGAACGGTTGGGATCTCTGGGGGAACTTATGCAGGTTATACAGTAATATCGTCACTCACATTCATCACGAACAAAAAAACCCATGGGCCTTATGGTAGTGTGACCGGGATGCCTTTCACTGTACCATGGGACAAAGAATCATTTGCTGGATTTTATGGTCGTGCTGGCTATTTTATCGATGCCATTGGTGTATATTTGAAAGCTACTATATAACTAATCATCATATGTTAAGCGTAAGGAGTAAAGGACATTTTGGTGTGGAATTTTTGGATCATTTCGCATTGTCTTTGTTGTGAAGAAGCATTTGTAGTTTGTCGGTTGAAGGTGTCTATAGATATCTATCTGTAATATACAAATATCCCTTCACCATGTTGATTCATTTTCAAGGTTATTTCGTGTAACTTTACGCAACCATTTTGCAATATTCGTTTATGATAAATAACTTTTCTTGGGCGGCTACTTAAGGAAGTTTTCGGGAAAAAAAAATTTTCTTTTGTTTTTTATAATTCATGATTTACTTTTCTTTTCCATTTCCACTTATTTTCTCGATCCCACAAAAGTATATACAATAAACAATTAGGTTAGAAATCTGAGAGGATTGCAGGTTCATCCAATGATACATATTCCGAGTAAAACATTTTGTAACCAACATTATCACACACAAATTACTATATAGATGAATTGCAAGCCAGTTCTAGAAGGTTTGGGGGTGGGGGGTGGGTGGAAGGGGGGAGGGGGGTAGGGTGTTTTCCGTTTTTAAGGGGGGTGGGGCTTTGTTTCCAATCGGATTATGCCATGTGTTTCGTTTGAGAGTGCCTTAGTCCGCCACATTTGATTTCCGTTTTTGTTTCTTCCAATTGTTTTTTCGCTTTTTCCAGCGGTGCATAAAATATGTATTGCAAAAAGTACAAGTTTAGACTCAGTTTCAAATATGGAACTTTGTTTCCAATCGGATTATGTCATGTGTTTTGTTTGAGAGTGCTTTGTTCCGCCACATTTGCTTTCCGTTTTTGTTTCTTCCAATTGTTTTTTCGCTTTTTCCAGCGATGCATAAAATAGGTATTGCAAAGAGTACAAGTTTAGACTCAGTTTCAAATATGGAACTATTCGGTTTTCCAGATTAATTTTTTTCTTTGGCTTTTTCTTTTTTCCAATTGTCTTTTTGCTGTTTCCAGTAATATATAAAATTCGTATTGCAAAGAGTGTAACTGAATACAGGAGATCAATGACATTCACTTAAATAAGTACTGAAATATTCCTTCTCATTACTGTCACATTCTCATTTTACTTCACTAAATGACTGAATGTGAAAAACCTTTTTATAAGATTACGGATTTGAAATCTTCTAATTCGTTCATTAGGGGGTAAAACGAATTTGAAAATGGAAACTTTAGCAAACGAAAAAACTTTCAACTCAGCCCGTGCTACCTAGTTTTCTACTTAATTATAAACTTCAACAAAAATACAAAATATACATATGGAACTTGCATTTACATTCTTATCCTACGGAAATCACATATAATCCTTTCTTACGTTCACAACGGAACCTTTCTATGTTGTTCTAACCACAACATCACTAGCTTGCAAAACTTGTTTACGCCAAATTAACTCATCCCCCCTCGGTGGTAAAACTTGTTTACGTCAAAGTAAAGGTTGCTTGCTCGAATCCCAACACCTCTAAAACATTTTACTGCATTAATGCCCCATCCGACATTGAAACAGACCCTGCCGCAATCTCCTATGGTCCATACATAATTTTTGAAAACTTCTTTTTTAATTTTACTTTTTTTCTACAATTCGAAAGTTACAAAATTTTTAAACTTGCTTATTTAAAATAATTGTACAATTTGTTATTTGTTAAACTTACTTATTTTTAAAGTTTTTGTGTACAATTTATTACCTTTTTTTTACAATCTTTGTTACGAAACTGTCTAAACATATTTTACAAATTCTTTTAAAACTTTAATTTTTTATGTTTTATAAAACTTAATATTTTACATAATTGTTTTATAACTTTTAAATATATCTTTTCCTAAATCATTATTACAAAATTAGTTTGCTTACATAATTAATTCTTTATAACTTTTTACATTTTTATGTATATATTTTAAAGGGTTTCCCATTTTTATATCTTTATTTTGTCCTCGTCTTTTCTAAGATTTTACCGTTCTTATAAATTCTATTGTAATTTATGATTTATCACTTGTAGATACATAAAATTTCAGCAACAATGTGCTGCAGCAATGTGCAGGGTGCATCCCCAATTATATTTATACGCTAATATCCTTCTATCGTTTTATCGAGTCAATTGACTTAGAACTTCAAACTAGATGAAAAATCAAGAAATAGAGATGACAGAGGCCCCTTGGTGAAGATATCGTCGTAATGAGAGTTGGAGCTTGGAAGGCACATTGTTAGAATGCGAACACTACCTAAAATAACATGATCACAAACAAAATGCATGTTAATCTCGTTGCGTTTGGTGTGATGATGACGCACCGATTTGAGAAAATGTAAACACACTTACATTGGTGCAACAATAATGGCCCGTGATAGGTTAACAGTGAACCTCTCAAAAGAGATTATGTAACCAATAGGTTTCTGAAACAACTTTATAGACCTATGATATGCGACTCTAGGATTGTAATGGGGGATGAAAATTTAACTCTTAGAGGACAAAAACACAAGTTTATTGCAAAGAAATACATGATATCCTGAAGTCGATTGTCTCATAGACGTGCATCTACCCTAGTCTGCATCAAAGAATGTAATAAGATCTATGGATGAAAAAGTGTTATATAAAGACCGTAAGAGTGTAAAAGTAGGTTTCGTGTGGATCATGATTGAGAATATACTATTAGCAATAAGAGCTGAGAATATAGCAATCAGGTCTTTAGTTTATTGGGATCCTATATAACATGTAAGTATTGTCACACCCCGATCCTTGACGGAATCGATCAAGGCGTGATATATTGTTCAAAGTCTCATGACAACTATGTTATGATATGATTAGATTCAATTAAGTACTAAGTATGCAAACAACATCCACAACATACAAATACAAATCCAAATACAACAACATTTATTACATCAAATTTAAATAGTCTTGTGGGTTTCTAAGGTACACCCTACTTTTCATCAACTTCATTATTCAAATCTGCATCATGGGTAAAAACAGGTCAACTACGAGAGTTGGTGAGTAATCTAGTTTTATTAAAGAAAATTGTGAGTTTGAATAATTTGAAATTTGTTTTCTTTTGAAGTTGGCAAGCAAGTGTTATTGAGATAACAGTTTATAAATCAAAAATTGATTAACAAATGATAACAACAACAATAAGTCCTCACCCTATACATACATATATATGTATATATATATATATATATATATATATATATATATATATATATAGGATGGAGCATCTAATCATCATACACACTCAACCACGTGCAATCAATCACCTTAGCGTCCCAAGGCGGGGTGGTCAACCCAATAGCGCTATTATTGTCCATAACGTACCTCAAGAATACGGGCATAGTCATGAAGATTAGACTAAAAATGGTAATGTACTACAAGTACATATAGCGTAAACAAACAATAATTATACAAATAATGATTCACATATAAATGTCCCAACAATGTCTCAATGGTGAAAAAATAATAAAATGAAGTTGGAACATATTAAAACCACATGATACACCCCAAAAGTATTGAAAATTATAAAATATGGGGTAGATTACTCACATTAGTCCAATAAGGAATGCGCGTGTTTGTACGATAGACGAGTCAAAATGTCGTAGAACCTAATATAATTAATAGTTTTGGCTTAGGAATCGATAAATGGGAATATAGTATTAATAAAAATAATTATACACATATTCTTATATTAGATGAATTAACAATTATCCAAATTTTGTTTTGAATATTAATGTATTTATATGTTAAATGAATTTTAAATTGAATTAATTACTTTGCTTAATTAATTTATATTTTCACTTTAGGCAAGATTTTAATAATTTCTTATTAAAATAATAACTAGTCAAATTATAAGTATTTACAGATTTTATATATTATAAACAATTATTTATATGAAATAATCATTAAAAATGCATTTTTACATGCTTAGATATTTAGGAAAATGGTTTTAAATACTAAACAGTAATGAAACATTCTGAAATTATCAGTAAATCATTATTTCATAAATACGTAATTACTGTAAAATTTTCATATTTTTATTAACTACTTTAGTATTTATTTAGTATTTTAATAATTAAACCACAACAAAATTCAGGAAAAATAATAAATGATTCCCAAAACTTCTGGAAAATTAACCATAGTTTTTTAACATTATATTGAGCCTACTGTAAATATTATGGATATTTTGGACTATGGGAAGTATTTCTTATGTTTTTCATTATTAACTAATCAATAAAATCATAAATAATAGGAAAATATTAAGAGAAATTCATTAGACTTTTTATTTATGATTAACATGTTAATATGATATTCTGATAAGGTTCTATAATTTTTGGACATGTGTAGCTATTTATATCAATTTAAACCATTAAATAATCATTAAATCAGGAAAAATAAGCAAACATTCTTACAAAAATCTATAAATTTTGTCATGGAGTCTTTAAAATGTTAATAAGGTGCGAAAAATATAAAATCTAGTTTTTAACATACATAACTATATTTTGCAATTTATTTATCTATAACAAAATAAAATACAAAATAAGCATCAAACAGTAATATAAATGCATAAAACTTTATAAATCCACTTTAATCAATATATGGGTTGTTCCAAAAGTTTCCCAGAATTTATTGACTGCAAAACGTATTTTATGTGAATTATTGCCCTATTTTATTGCAATAATTATAGTAATTCAATAAAAATAAGTTATTTTCTGAAATTTTCAGAACTTCTTATTTTATTGATGGGATTCGGAGAAAAATCAGGTTTATATATAAAATGAGTTTTAGTTATTTTGGTGGATTTAATTTGTTTCATTAATGAATTTGAAATTTTTAACAACATACCTTGATGAATGCTTCAAGAGGGATGGAGATTTGAGTATGAGGGATTTCGAGATTGAAATTTCTTGGAAGAATTTCGAGATTGAGAGTGAGAGAAAGAATAGAGAGGGTTTGAGTGGTGATGAGAATAATGTGTTAGGAGAAAAATGAAATGAAAGATGATGGGAGGTGTGAGTGGGAGACCATGGGAATAACTTTTGGCTTTTGGCGGTCTTCATAATTTCCCACTAGCACAAGCATCTTTATGTAATACACTAATTAATATAAGAATTTTATAAAATTTAATGTAGAGTTTATAAAAATAGAGTTTTATAAAAAAAAAATAGGTTATTATTTGATTATAACAATCCACTTTGATTTGAAGTTTAATTATAGCATTCAAGTTTGATTCTTTTAATTTATTTAGAGCATCATACTTTGATTTAATTTTAATATGGTATCATAATTTAATTTGATTATAGTTATAACGTTATACTATGCTATATTGCTATTAACGTCAATTTATATCGTAGTGTATGGGTTTTGATCCTATTAGCGTCAAGTAATCTTGAGTAGGGTTTATTAAATTTCCAATTGGGTTGGGTTGACCCGAATCCATTTTAGGCGGATGTCACAAGTATGAATGGGGAAAATGAGAGATTGTGGTTGTGTAGAGGTTTAGGTACATGATTCGTTGAGTGATGACATTTTTGGCAGAAATAAGCACCAGGTAGGTATTGTCTTCGTATGGTTTGAAATAAGGTGTTTGGACTGGAGAGATAGAGGTGGGTGGTAAAATAGGTGTAGGTGATTAGGTCATGAGCCAAGTGTCGAGTGTGAGAAGAAGTCGACTCAAGATTAGAGTGGAAGAGGAATATTCATCAAGGAAATCATAAAAGGCTTTTGGGATGATGTAACACCCGGTTTCACATACAAAGTATACCCAAAATTTTCAAACAATAGACACATAAAAATAGGTATATTAGTACTCAAACCGCAAAAACAAGTTGGTATTAGAGTAGTGGTTAATGTGAACTAGGTATTTGAGTGCAGAGTCCTAAAGTTAAACCGAGAAAAAAGCCCCTATCACATGCTCGAAAAAAGATACTACTGCAGATGTTAGCATATGAGTTAAATATAACTTTTATATTATATCTGTTATTTGTTGTATTCTGTGTGTGAACATAGATATGATGTTAGATAAAGGACGAGTTGATGAATTGGTTACAGCCGGTTGGACCAACAGTGGATAATAAGACGAGATTTTGGCTGATACCAAATTTCAGCTAATGAGGAGACGAGAATTTCAGTTAATGAGATGTCAACTGAATATGAGATGAGATATTAACTGAGATGAGTTCCCAGCTGATGATGAGACAAGATTCCAGCTGATGATAAGATGAGATTCCAACTGATGATGAGATGAGATTCCAGCTGATGCTGAGATGAGATTCCAGCTGATGGTGAGATTCTAGCTGATGATGAGATAAGATTCCAACTGATAGCAAGATTCCAGCTGATGATGAGATGATATTCTAGTTGATGGTGAGATTCCAGCTGATGATGAGATGAGATTCCAGCTGATGGCGAGATTCCAACTGATAATGAGATGAGATCTTAGTTGAGGTGAAATTGCAACTAATGATAAGAATGAGTATGAGTATGAGCATGAGTTAAGCATAAGTAAAGAATTAAGATATGTGGGTGTATCCGAATTACACTCAAGAGTTAAGAGTTTAGATATGTGGGTCTAGCTGATTACACTCCAGAGTTGAGAGTTGAAGTACGTGAACAATTTTTTCCCTTTTGGGATTGATAGTTGTGTATATTATATTTTTGTTTTGTAATTGTGAATAATATTACAAAAATACCATGTGATGAGTGTGTATTGTATGTATGCCTTAGTAGCAGATTATGTTATTTGTGAGTAACTCGATTACATTGCTAATGTTATGAATTGTGATGTAAATGAGTTGTAAGTAATTATAATTGGCTGAGATAGCCAAAGAGAATGAGTTAAAGAGATTGAGAACCATTGTTGGTAATTGAGTTGAGGATGTGACTGAGTGCACTAATTGATTGAGATAGTCAAAGAGTATAAGTATGAGTTAAGTATGAGTCTTGATATGAGTTGAGAAAGAGTATGAGTAGAGAGAGAGTATGAGTTGAAATATATTTTGAGTTATTATCGATAGTAGAGTTGTGAGTGTTGCTGATCACACTAAGTAGTTGAGATAGCCAAAAAGAGTATTAGATGAGAGAGATTGTAAATGTGTAGCTGATTGCATAATACTGCTGATTATGAGGTGATATGTTGAGTGTTCAGTTTTTTGGTTTGAGAATTTTTATGGGTCTTTACGGCTGGTGTTTTTAAGTCTTTGTGACTTATATGAGTTAAGACAACATCTATGGCCGGTAGTTCTAACATAATTGAGTGTGGCAGTGAGTCTTTATTACTTGATGATGTAGAGTATTGAGTGATGATATTAAAGGACGATATGAGGTACCGTGACAGAGTGTTGATAAATGACATCGAGGGACAGTACCAGGTATCGTGTGATAGCGTTGACTAGTAAGACTTGGAGATGGTACGAGGTACCATGAGCTGAGGTGGAGTGGTGCTGCAGTGTTATGCTTCTGTGTAGACTGACAACGCCATGTAATATCAAGTATTGTCGTTGTTAGGCCCTATTCTTGGTGAAATTATATCATACATACATTGGTATTTCTCACTTTTTGTGCTAGTGCTTGTTTGCAAGAAAATGTTACAATCAGGGACTAAAAGCGGGCAAATGGAAGAAGTTTTAAAGATAAGGACATAACAGTCGAATGAACACGCATGCCGCAGGATTGAAGGCATGCGCGACGCGCCACGTCAAGGATAAGGCGGTGAAGAGAAATTCAAACCACGAAAAAACAGGGATAAGGCAGTACGCGCGACGCGGCTGGAAGCCTCACGCGCCGCGGATTCTAATTTTCCACAACTATAAATAGAGGCCATTAGGTCGAAATCAGCAGGCAAGGAACGACCCCCAAGCTGGACTTAAGGCTTCTTTGACTCCAAGTTTCGGATTTCAGCAACCTCTTTTGGTATTTCTTATGTTTTCACTTTAATTTCTTTATTAGTTTAGTTGTTTTAGCTATTAGCTTAGTGTTTCTGGATTGTGACAACCAGTAGCAGTTGGTTAAGGTTATTATTTTCGTATTTGAATACTTTGGATATTCTGGTTTTGAGTTTTATACAAGTAATCATTCAGTTTATGTTTTTATTGCATTTTTCGGTATTAAATGTGTTTGGATGTGTTTTGAATGCAAGTGATTGGTGTGTTTGTTTATGATTCTGAGTTTTGTTTCTGATTTCAATAAGCAATCTTACGTTAGAATTTGGTTGGTTTAGAGTAGTTTATGTTTGATTTGGATTTTGGACTTTGTTTGGATATTGTGTTTTTAGTGTGTTTTTGGGAAAGTGGAGTTAGTCCCTCTGGCTGTAGCATGACACTGCAGTTGGTAAGCTATTGCCTTGTCTTGACTACTAAACTCCCGTGGATCGACCCTTACTACCGTTGTACTAGTGTGTGTGAGGTTTATTTTCTTATTTTTGACCGCACGACGACCTAGGCGTGTCAAATTTTGGCGCCGTTGCAGGGGAGTTGTGAGCTTAGGATAAGACGATCTGTAGGGAGTTGTTTTCTGAATTTTTTGATTTAGTTTTGGTATTTGAGTTTAGTTAGTAATTTCATTTTGGTTTTGGCGGGCGTGTTGAACTAGTGCATGCGTACCCGTCGGGTTGGGCATACATCATCCTTGCTTTTTGACTCTGAAATCGAGCGAACCGCGCACAGTAACCGTGTGCGTAGGCGTTTAGATAGAATGAGTCCTAGTAGTGTTACAATAGAGAATGTTACCAATGAGCCCTTGGGCGAGGTAACCGGGGGAGTTCCAAATATACTCCCGATTTCTGAATTTCATGTTGGAAGCACAAGTGCTAGTGGTGGTGCGGTTTCAACCCCCGCACCAGTACCATCATGCACTCAGCCATTAGTCCAACCCTTAGGTCAAACCTTTACAAACCCTTTCCGAGTATCTTCTGCGATGACATGGGGAGCGCCGACCCGTGATGGCAACCCATTACCTCGACAGCAAATACCTGTTTCACAACCACAATTTTCACAACCTTTACCTTCATAATACCAACAACCCATTTTCAAACCACAACCAGTTATTCAACCCATACCACCACCAACCCAAACCCAACCACCCCAAATACAACCTTTGCAGCCTCAGTACCAATACCAAGAGGCAGACCCGGTTTATGATGAAGAAGATGAGGGATGTATGCCGCATCATCCAGTCCAGCAGCAGCAACAGTGAAATCGAGGTCAGGGACCTCCGAGGAGATTTCAACAACCACAGCAACCACAAGGGCAACAATTTTACAACAACGAGCATCATAACGGTAATATTGTTCCACCCTTGTATTTTGCACAACCGGGGGGCAATCGGTTGCATCATATTTCCAACCCAGGGAATATAATGACGCGTCACCCATTTATCTTCCTGATAATGTTGAGAACCAAGTAGAAATTAGGCCGCAACTTCTAGGTATATTACCTGAGTTTAGGGGTTACAAACAAGATGATCCTTATAATCACTTGTACGAATTTCTAGCCATAGCCAATGCGAATACCCCTAGAAATACAAACAGGAATATCTTTAGGTTGAGATTATTTCCATTTACCTTAAAAGACAAAGCCAAATATTGGTTTACTTCACTCCAGCCTAATAGTATCACCACGTGGGAACAATTGAAGGCTAAATTTCTGCAAGAATTTTATCCAGCTAGCAAGACCACGGAGATCAGGCGGGCCATTCAAGACTTTCAACAGAAGTCGGGGGAGGCATTTTATGAGGCTTTTGATAGGTTAAAATAGTTGATGCGGTCGTGCCCACATCATGATATTCCAAAATGGCAGCTAGTGAAGTTATTCTTTGAAGGGGTGGATTTGACAAACCAAGAAATGATAAATGCATCATCCAGCGGGACCATAATGATGCAAGATCCAGATGATGCTTGGCGGTTCTTGGAACAACTCTGCAATGGATTGAAAGCAAACTTCTCCACCAGGAAACCCATAAGTACTGCCGCAGCAGTAGGGGCAGATGCGGATTGGAAGAAAGAAGTGAAAAAGGAGATTGGTGAGTTAAATAGAAAATTCGATAGGTTGATGTTTACCTTGCAGAATGGGCCATAACATCAGCAACAGGTGGTCAACAAGGACAAAGGACACAAGAAATGCATCAAGTTCACGGCCAAGGTCAAGGACAGTACAATAATGGACTATCTTACAGGCCTTACAACCAAGGAACTCAAAATTCCTATAACAACAGACCGAACAACTACTAGGGACAACCCTCCAATCAAGTTAGACAATTTCAGCCTGGGAACAACAGTGGTCCTAGTGGGAGCAATAACAGCAACAGGGGGCCGACCAATGCTAGTAACAATGCCCCGGAAAGCCAGGAAAGTATGATTGCCAAAATGTACGAGCTTGTGAATGCTAGCCAGCAGCAAACCCAAGCAAATGCCAAAGCCATTGCCAACATGGAAAGGCAAATAGCTCAGATGGCTGAGGACCAAAGGAAAAGGGACACTGGAAATTTACCAAGCAGTACAGAAATAAACCCGAACCATACCCAAAGGGAAGGAAAGGAGCATGTGAATGCTGTTGACACCAAGTGGAGAAAGGCCACTGAGGAGGATCTGGTGGAAAAGAAATATGAGAGCAGAACTGAAGAGAGTAAGGAAAAGAGTTAAGAGGATGATCAAGTTCAGAAGGACAAGGAAGTCCAGGAGGAAGAGCAACCGACAGTTGTAGCTGGTGTTAAGAAGAAGAAGGATAAGAAGGTGAAGAAGAAACATGACATACCAAGCAAGCCGAATGGACATTCGATCAACCAGCCTTTATGGGACGAGTTGAAGAATGCGCCTGAAGATACAAATATTCTTCAGGAGATGTGTGAAAAGAATGGGAAATTCAAGACGCCTACACCTGACATTGTAAGATTGACTGTTAAGGCAAGCGAGGATCTGTTGGGTACATTGCCTAAGAAAGAAAGGGACCCTGGATCACCGTTGAGCACTATCACGATGGGGGATGTTATCATTAGGAACACCTTGCTGGATCTAGGAGCAAGTGTTAATGTGCTGCCAGGATACCTTTATGACAAGTATAAAAATGAGGAACTGGAACCTACAAAGACGGTGCTGCAGTTAGCTGATCAGTCAACGAAGGTTTCCTGGGGTAAGCTAACCAACGTGATAGTCAAGGTTGGTGACTTCTTTTATCCCGTAGATTTTTTGGTGATGGAGTACGAGAGTTTAGAAGATGCACCAACGTTAATTTTGGGACGTCCATTTTTAGCCATAGCTGGGGCTGTAATGGACTGTAAGACTAGAGATATAGATATCTCATTCAGAATAAGGAAACGCAGGCTGAACATGTTTGGGTGCCTGATATCGTTGCCACCAAGATATGACGACAAGTACTTGAATAACAGACCACTCATGGCACCCAAGGAAAAGGATAAAGATGGGAATCAGGGTCAAGGAAATGGAAGTGACAGAGAATAAATATTGTGGGAAGCAAAGAGACACCCATTGTCAACAGTGGACAAAATACAACTTCTAGACATGCTCGAGATGATGGAGTTAAAGCACCAGCAATATGAGAAGGACACACGGTGCAGGGAGGCGAAAGTCTTCCAGATTTTAGATGCTCAAGAACAATGGATTAGTCAAGTGAGTGATCGCATGACACAGCTTACAACATTACTAGCAACGTTGGTCCATGACTTCGCACCTGAAATGAGGAAAATGATACCACCAGAAGAAAGAGAGAAATAGGGAGTAGCACGTCTGGCTGAAGACGTTAAACTTAGCGCTTGTTGGGAGGCAACCCATCCGTAAATAGGTTAGGTATCGTGTCTTTAGGAGTAATTAGGAAATATCATCATCATCATCATTACAGGTATTAGTGGTTCGAGGAAAGTGTGGGGTCAAACAAAGAATTTTGGAGAAATTAGAAGCCACGACGCGGTAAGGAGAAGGGCGCGACGCAGGATCGCACGTTAACCCGATGCGCAAGGGTTATTTTGGTGACATGCGCGACGCGGGTCGCATCCACGGCGCGTCGTGGAATATGATCAGACGGAAAACCACTTTATAAGGTACGTATCTCATCGCACACACACACAAACCACGCCGCGCAAAACAGAGCAGCCCCCTGATCACTCGATTTCTTTCGTTTTTCTTGCGTTATAGTGTCTACTACTACGGTACGTCTTCTGGAACTAGTTATTTCACGTTATTACATGCATTTGAGTGGTTAATTTGATGAAATAACAAAAACTAGAAAACTTAGAAAATCGGAAATGCTTGCTCATAGGGTGTTGTTTTCGCAAAATCATCACCCTAGGGAGGCTAGTCGGTAGTTAGGGTACCTTGTAGTGGTGTTGGATTGAGTTAAACAGGAGAAATCATCGATTTTGGATCTTTTCTTCGAACCAGACCTACGGCGCGACGCACCAAGTTCTTGGGCCGCGTCGCGCGTGTCTGTGGAAGGAGAAGGACTGATTTTGCAAATGTTTTTGTTGAGATTCTTTTGTGCAGATGGTGTTCAGACCAGATCATCCATTCCCCCAATTTCTAATTTCCAGAGGTACTAGACGACACTCCACAGTATGAGGCTCGACGAGACGAGCTGAGTTCCTGACCGGTCCTCGCTGCAGTTCAGCTGGACCGGGCAATTTTGACCCAGGAGGGCTCTAAGCCGAGCTTGAGCCCTTTATCCACCATACCTGGACTGACGGGGAGCACACATTTACTTGCCACGGTTGGGAGCGGCTGATGGCCAATGCGGATGACGTGGTTTACAAGGAGCTCCTTCTAGATTTCCTTTCCATTTGCCGATACACACCGGCATCACGAGAGGCACGGTCCCATATGATTCGATTTAGACTGGGGAGAGAGATCCGGGAGTGCAATCTCCGTGAGTTCGGCAGACGCACCGGGATATACACCGCGGCGGAGCTATAGAGCCGTCATTTTGTACCTTTCCTTCGGGCATGTGTCAGGGACAGCCCCAGCGTGACGCCAACACGGTTATTTGGGCAGCGATGTCCAATGACCATTTCGAGGCTGGGTTGGCCCGGGAGAGCCAGCTCTGCGACCCGCTGCACTGTTTGATGCACCGTATCATATCCACTTCTGTCATGCAGAAGCGAGGTTGTGAGAAGGTGTCAGGGGACGATATGACCTTCAAGTGGGCGCTTTCCGATCCTACCCGATTCCTCCATCTGCCATACGCACTGGCAGTCTCGACGACCCGAGCAGCGTGTGTAGCTGACAACAGCCCCATGGCCGGTGGGCGTTATATTACTCGCTTGGCCCGGTCCTATGGCTTGTTGACAGCGGAGATCACGGCGACTCTCACAACGATACCACCTTCACAGACCTCGGTCCGTTATTTGGAGATTATGAGGCTCATTTACCAGCCACGAGCGGGTGTTATTATTAGGATGCCGACGGAGGCACCACAGGGTCCCCAGGCCCAGCCAGAGCCAGAGCAGCCAGCCAGGAGACGAAGACGGAGGGAGGAGCCACCAGTTCAGCCGTAGTTAGTAGACGTGTTGACTGTTGTACGAGAGTTGGGGGAGAGGATGGATTTGCTGGAGGAACAGCAGGCATGGATTGGGGAGGCACTACTTGAGGTGCTCTCCCAGTCTGGACGACACCCGCGACCCTTCCCTACCATAGCCCATGATGATGAGGAGGGTCCATCTGGGACCTGCCAGGATGACTGATGTATTTTCTTTTCTATCTTTTGAGACATTGTATCCGACTTATTACTATCTTTTGATACTTTAGTTTTTATTGTTTATATGTTTGTTTTCTTTTTGAATTTAATTTGTTTGTGAGTGTTGCATGTGAATACCAAATGGAAGTCGACTGAGAAGTTGTTTCAAGCAAGTGTGGGGCCATTGTCCCCCCCCCCACTTGCCATTTCATTGGCGTGTTTACTGTTGCGCCACAACTCCTGAAATTCTGAATAGTGAGCAGTTCGTGTTTGTGTACCCTGTTACAGTATGATCCCGATAATCAAGCAGTCAACTGTCTAAAAGGGGTAACTCTTTCTCCCTTATTCCGAAATAATTTGTTGTACAACGGGGACATTGTACGGTTTTAAGTGTGGGGTGTGGACGGTCGAAAGAGTGTTTTTGAAATTTTTGCTGAAAATGAGCAATTTTCAAAAATTTTAGCAATTTTTCAAAAATTTTAATAGATTATAATTTTGAAATGAATAGCTTTTGAATGTTATAGCAATGATATTTTTCAAGAAATATTGTTTAGTTGTTATCATGCTATTTGTTTAGTCAAATAAGTTGAGTTTTAGGAATTAGAAGATTGGAATATTTTTAGGATGGGAATTTAGGAAGGGACTGTCAATCAATGGCCTTTGTTGTTCGAGCCGGTAGGTCCGAAAAGGGTGGCCTCAAAGAGGCACTTATGTGTTGGATTAGGTGTCTAAACCATGACTTATAATTGTATTTATCTTGTTAATTGAAGCAAAAGTCCATTTGGGTTGCCCTCATAGCTGGAGGCTTAGTGTAGAGTTTCAGTAGAGTGAAAGGTTGATTTATTAATTGTTTAATAAATCAATAGAATTAATTAAATAGTTTATTAATTTATTTAAGTGTTAATATATTAATTAGAAACTATAATAATTAATTAATATTTAATCTATAATTAGTTGGATTTAATTTGGTGATTAAATTAATTAATTAAAAGTGTAGGGACTGGTTTGTACTTATTCAAAAGTTGAATAACTAGCAAAGAGAAGTCCAGGGGCCAAAAAGTGGTGCCACCCTGGAGGCTCCTCTAGGGTTGGCGAAAACCCTAATTAGGGTTTGGGGATCTGGTCCAAGTGGTCAACAGGCTTGCCCACTTTAGAGGCTCCCTAGGGTTTCAGCTGTAGCCCTAGGAGGCTATAAAAGGAACCCCCTGGCACCCTTATTTCCTGCGCCATTTTTCACTGTGATTACACTGCTGGACTCTCTTCTCTATTGCTTTGGGTGTGACTTGCATTTGAGGCAGGATTTCTTTGCTGCTTGCTTCAAGATCAAAAGATCAAAAGGTTGGTTTATTCTTCACTTGATCTTTAGAAATTACTATTGGCCTTAGGTTTTAGTTTATAATCTTCATAGAAGAAAACATAGATCTTTCTAGGGTTGCATGTGAACTATAAAAATTGTTTGTTCATTGATTGCTTCAAAACCCTTCATTATGCACCTTACCACCTAAGATCGTCTGGTTTGGGATGACATTTCTGAAAGCTCGTTACACGGACAACATCGAAAGTCATGGACAATTCTTTAATGACATTTAGAATCTGAATGAGTACGTACACTTCACTGTGGACAGAAAATTCGTAATCAAGGGTTCTTTAGAAAGTCATGAATTCCAAAGGATATTCTGGTTAGGTTTGCAAAAACTGTTTCAATCTAACTCTGGAGACAATAAGCTTTGAAATTGAACACGTTCAAAAATGTTTGAGTCTTAGTTAAAATCTGTTAAAAACTCTCTTGCTTGGGGACAAGCAAGGCACAAGTGTGGGGTGTTAGTAATATCAAGTATTTTAGTCGTTGTTAGGCCCTATTCTTGGTGAAATTATATCATATATACATTGGTATTTCTCACTTTTTGTGCTAGTGCTTGTTTGCAAGAAAATGTTACAATCAGGGACTAAAAGCGGGCAAATGGAAGAAGTTTTGAAGATAAGGACAAAACAGTCGAATGAACACGAGCGTTGCGGGATTGAAGGCATGCGCGACGCGCCACGTCAAGGATAAGGCGGTGAAGAGAAATTCAAACCGCGAAAAAACGGGGATAACGCAGTACACGTGACGCGACTGGAAGCCTCACGCACCGCAGATTCTAATTTTCCACAACTATAAATAGAGGCCATTATGTTGAAATCAGCAGGTAAGGAACGACCCCTAAGGTGGACTTAAGGCTTCTTTGACTCCAAGTTTCGGATTTCAGCAACCTCTTTTGGTATTTCTTATGTTTTCACTTTAATTTCTTTATTAGTTTAGTTGTTTTAACTATTAGCTTAGTGTTTCTGGATTGTGACAACCAGTAGCAGTAGGTTAAGGTTATTATTTTCGTATTTGAATACTTTGGATATTTTGGTTTTGAGTTTTATACAAGTAATCATTCAGTTTATGTTTTTATTGCATTTTTCGGTATTGAATGTGTTTGGATGTGTTTTGAATGCAAGTGATTGGTGTGTTTGTTTCTAATTCTGAGTTTTATTTCTGATTTCAGTAAGCAATCTTAGGTTAGAACTTGGTTTAGTTTAGAGTAGTTTATGTTTGATTTGGATTTTGGACTTTGTTTGGATATTGTGTTTTTAGTGTGTTTTTGGGAAAGTGGAGTTAGTCCCTCTGGCTGTAGCGTGACACTGCAGTTGGTAAGCTATCATATTGTCTTGACCACCAAACTCCAGTGGATCGACCCTTACTACCGCTGTACTAGTGTGTATATGAGGTTTATTTTGTTATTTTTTACCGCACGACGACCTAGGCGTGTCATAGACATGCTTGCACTGTATGGTGATTCGGAGTACTGAGACTATACTATTTTTGTGTGTGGATGTATATGGGTATAGCGGTGAGCTTATGTGGCCTGAGACCTCGAGGGTTGAGGAGAGGACGGATCTGAGGCTGAGTGACAGTAAGGGGGTACTGTGAGGTAATGCAGTGAGTAATATTGTTGGTATGTGTTGTTGTGAGCAAGTGTGTGTATCATGTAACTGTCTTGAGGATGTGTGAAATTTCTTTGCATATCGAATGAGATAGAGTGTATAACTACTTGATGAGTAAAAAGAGTAGAAAAGTAATCGTGGTTGTAATTGTTAGGATTCGTTTCTTAGCAATTAAATAAATTATTGCCACTGAGATAAATGTGTGAGTGTTGACATGTCAGGACTATTTATTAGTGTGCGACAACTAATAGTGAATTATGTTTATATATATTCATTCTTCTTTTCAGATCTATAACCTCATCTGTAACACCCAGTTTTACATACAAAGTATACCCAAATTTTTCAAACAATAAACACATCAAAAATGGGTATACTAGTACTCAAACCGCGAAAACAAGAAGTTATCAAAATTAACTAAGGGTGTGTTTGATTTACCTCTTACTGGGTCTAGTAAGAGGTAATGTCTGACTCGGTCCGAGTCAGACCGTTTGATAGCCCAAAAAAAACAACATCTGACTCAGTCCACATGATCTGATTAGGGTCTGATTCGGTAAGCACCAAAGGAACGCTGATTGGAAAAAAAACACGCTTCTTGCCCTTTTGTTGTTCCTTTTCTTTCTCGCTTTTGTTTCCCGCCTCCTCTGAAAATCGACAACAACATCCCGCCTCCGCCTCAATCTCTCCGACCTCCTACCAGCGTCCGACCGAACTGTCTTCATCCATCGTCGTCCTCCCACCTCCGACCACCGTCAGCCATCGCTGCTCCATCCCTCTGCCTTTCTGTCGACTGTCACTCCATCATCTAAGTTCTCTACAAGTCGATAAAGAAAGATTATCCCCGCAATCTCATCTTGTTGGAGGTAAAATGATTCAATTCAAGCTCCAATTTGGAAGGGAAGATAACTGGCATAAGTTTTTCCTTGGTCACTCGTCAAGAAATTGTTAGCTTTTTCACCTTCTTGTATAAATATCAAGTATCTTGGTATATTTATTTTGATAACTTTTTTTGTGTACGATGCATGAACATACAAATTCGGGTAGTGTTTGGCCTCCACTATGCAGTTATCTCGGCCATAAACCTTATAGCGGTCACCTAGCGTGATTCGATTTAGCGTTTATTGATAGTGTTTTATTTTTACAATAAAACACTATCATTTAAAGACTGTTTTATCGCATAAATATGCTCAGAGGCACGCAAAAACTATATTTTTGTGCAAAACGAAACAATCCAAAAACCGCCTTAAAACATGCAAAATGCTTCTTCATAACAGATATGGTTCAGACAGATCCGTCTAACCTACCTCATCTGTTAAAATCAAACAATCACATTTTATAAGACTGCATGTTTTCACAACAAATAGGCAAAAGCTCACATTCCAACGGCAGCCCCTGATGTACACCACAGACTCCCAAAAGTCTGGCGGTGATAATAGATCTACTGTCGGGTCATTACTAACCCATGCCAGCCATTTGTTTTCACATAGAAAACATCTCACAAATCACGGGGAAAGCCTATTAAGATATCATTAATTCTCTCAATAGAATTATGATTAATTTGTCTACAGTCCCCAGACATCCTCACAAAAATTGCAAGCTAAACGAGAGAATATCTCATTTCTTCATACACTGCACATCACAGTCCACTGCTGTGTTGCAGATGCAAATCTGCCAGAACTATGGTTTTCACCATAGGAAATCCTGATAAGCTCAACATCAAAACAGGCTTATATTAACAGGTGGCTAAACATGAATTACGATTCATGTTTAACTTGAACAGAGTTCTCCGGAGCTGCTGGTGTGAGGAAAACAAGAGGGATTTGTGAGCTAACATTTATGGTTTAATTTCAGGAACAAGACCCAAGAACTATAAAAGAACAAACCCAAGGAAGTGATGCTCAAAACCGAAGAGTAAAAAGGCGAAATACACGTAAAATATACAGCACTCGCGACGTGAAGACCCTGTGTCGCGACTTGAAGAAAAACAAGGCAGAAGACACAAAATGCTACAGCAATCGCGCCGCGACGGATACCCAGGTCGCGACGCGAAGAGCTTGGACGCGACCACCTACTCCATGAACGCGAGACCACCAACCACTACATGATCGCGAGGCTACCAACAAACCCACTAACCAGACAAGTGGCCGACAAAAGTAGCACCAGCTCCACTCCCTCGCGCCGCGACGGGACCTTTGGTCGCGACGCGAGCCCTGTGCTCAGCCAGTATAAATAGAGGTCTTCTATGCCCGGATTTATAGACCAATTTACATCCTTTAGACACCAAGTTACCAATTCACTCTCTATCTGTTGTAATAGTTGAAATATCTCTTAGTTAGTTGTTTAGAACCAATAGATTATCACTTTCGGTGGTAATTCTAATAGTAATTCAAGATAATTTGAAGGATAAACGCTCCAAGTTACATGCCGAGGAACACCAAGACCATCTTCACGATCACCGCACTAGCCAGACCAGTGGCCGACCAAAAGCAACGACCAACGCACCCTCGCGTCGCGACGGGACCCTTGGTCGCGACGCGAGCCCTGTGTTCAGTTAGTATAAATAGAGACCTACTATACACCAATTTACACCAATTCACTCTATTTGTAATAAGGATACTCAAACACTCTCTATCAGTTAGAATAGCTTGAAACATCTCTTAGCTAGTTGTTTAGAATCAAAATATCATCCCTCTCGGTGGTAATTCTTGTTGTAATTCAAGATAATTTGGAAGATAACCGCATCAAGTCACATGTCAAGGAACACCAAGACCATCTTTACGATCATCACACGAATGGAAGGCTAATCTCTTCAGATTACTTTCGGTAATGTTATCCAACTCTTAGTATAGCATTTTTTTACTTTGATTCCGACAAGTGTTTTACTATTGTAATTCTTAAACTCTTATTTCTTTGAATACAACTAGTGAATCATTTGTGTTTACTTCTACTTATTATCATCTTCTCAAGACATAGTATTACCAACATATTATTCGTGCCTATCTCACCTAAATAACGAGCTAAGACGGATAATCAGTTAATATACTTTGTGCCAAATTAATATGCTAAGAAGTTGTAACGTTACTATCGCCTAGATAAAACATAATATTGCTATACCATTGTTTGTGCCTAATCTACTTAATTGTTAGACAAAGACAAATAAGTGATTCAACATGTTATGTATTTACCTGAGTAATAGTAATTGTCAGTAAACTGTAATTATGTCAAAGTAATTATATCGGAATCATCGTAATAAAACATGTGAAACTAATTGTTGATAACTAAACCGGAAGTAATTCTTTCTTTAATCTCAAGTTACAATCTCAATATTTTTACCATCACCGTTAAAATTCTACTTTACAACTCATTACAAGTTAACCACTAAATCCTTGAACTCGACCCCGCTTGCCCTATCTACATAGTAAAAAGTGGGTTATAAATTGTTTTTGACGCGTGTGACGATAGCGTTGTCAAAATGGCCATTTTGACAACGCTATCGTCACACGCGTCAAAAACAATTTATAACCCACTTTTTACTATGTAGATAGGGCAAGCGGGGTCGAGTCCAAGGATTTAGTGGTTAACTTGTAATGAGTTGTAAAGTAGAATTTTAACGGTGATGGTAAAAATATTGAGATTGTAACTTGAGATTAAAGAAAGAATTACTTCCGGTTTAGTTATCAACAATTAGTTTCACATGTTTTATTACGATGATTCCGATATAATTACTTTGACATAATTACAGTTTACTGACAATTACTATTACTCAGGTAAATACATAACATGTTGAATCACTTATTTGTCTTTGTCTAACAATTAAGTAGATTAGGCACAAACAATGGTATAGCAATATTATGTTTTATCTAGGCGATAGTAACGTTACAACTTCTTAGCATATTAATTTGGCACAAAGTATATTAACTGATTATCCGTCTTAGCTCGTTATTTAGGTGAGATAGGCACGAATAATATGTTGGTAATACTTTGTGCCAAATTAATATGCTAAGAAGTTGTAACGTTACTATCGCCTAGATAAAACATAATATTGCTATACCATTGTTTGTGCCTAATCTACTTAATTGTTAGACAAAGACAAATAAGTGATTCAACATGTTATGTATTTACCTGAGTAATAGTAATTGTCAGTAAACTGTAATTATGTTAAAGTAATTATATCGGAATCATCGTAATAAAACATGTGAAACTAATTGTTGATAACTAAACCGGAAGTAATTCTTTCTTTAATCTCAAGTTACAATCTCAATATTTTTACCATCACCGTTAAAATTCTACTTTACAACTCATTACAAGTTAACCACTAAATCCTTGGACTCGACCCCGCTTGCCCTATCTACATAGTAAAAAGTGGGTTATAAATTGTTTTTGACGCGTGTGACGATAGCGTTGTCAAAATGGCGCCATTGCCGGGGATTATGTGCGCTTAATTTCTAAAGAGTTGCTTAAAGTTAAATTTTTCTTTTTGTTATTATTTTCTTTCTTGTGCAAACTCACTTGTTTATGCATACAAGACATAGTAGCAACAATTCACCATTGTTATTTAATCCGGAGCCCGAAAGAACTATTAAAAACAATCGAATTGCAAGACGTTTACTTGGATTTATACCATGAATGACGGAAGAACAACTGGTGATTATTTCGCCATGGATCTGGGTTATTATGACTTTTATAGTCAACCACCACAACGAGATCCATATGAAGATGATTGGTGGGGGAGCAACAATTTGGACCAAAATCAAGATGACGAGTCATCCCATTTTCTAGCAGATCAAGGAACACACGAGTCATCATTTGACAAGAAGTTGGATCTAATGATGGAATTATTGAAGGAAGGCTTCAAACAAGAGGAAAACAACTCCAAAGCAATTTCAATGCTTGAAAATCAATTGGAACAAATGGTGGAGCAACTAAAACAACAACCATTAGACGATTATTCTGATACGATGCAAACGGATAAGGTAACTACTTTGGGTAGTGATGAACCTTTTGACGTTAATGTACATAAACCTACACCACCCGATTATGAGGTTGTGGTGGAGGATTATGTATCAATTGATGATGAAAATACTAAATTAGAAACAATTAACCAAGAAAATTCTGAAATTGAATTGGAAACATCTCAAATAATTTTCCAAGAACTGGAAACACCCAAAGTTGGGGAGGGGTCAGTGGAGTCTAATACCACCCGCGACCTAGCGAATTTCAAAGAACCCAAAAAGAACATTCTTGTTAACATTTTTGTGCTAGATTCTAAAAAACTAGAAAAATTCAAAAAACCGTATGCCATCATCAATCGTCCCATTTTGAGACCTATTTACTCCCAAATTAGTTGTCAAGAAGGTGTCATTGATGTGACATTTGGAAACCAGAAATTTAAACTTCAACTATTTGGATGTACTAATTATCCTCCCATCGGTGGAGACTTGTTTGTAATCAATACTATGGATGATTACTTTTATGAGCATAATGCAAGTATGCTCGCTGACACTACCCACAATCTGGAGGAACGTTTCTCTTGTAACAGGTCAAAATCATTGGATGATTCCAAAAGTCAACTTCTGAAGAAAAAAATAAGGAACAAGAAGCATCATACAACACTCACCCATAAATCAAATAAGAAGGCGGTTCATGAAGCAAAACATCAAGTCAATAAATTCATTCAAAAAAATCGTGGTCGGTTTTTCAAAGCAAGGTTTAAGTGCTCCTTCAGAAGACTCAAAGGTAAAAGATCGGGATTCAATAAGGTCAAAGTTGACATGACTTTTGATCCGGGTAAAACTCAGGAATGTGAATTGTTTGAAGATAAAGAGAAATATATGACACCATATCACCACAACATAATTGTTTTTCAAAAACGTCAACTGACATACGATCCCCCGTGAACCATGATACAGGTATGCGTCCGGCTGAAGACGTTAAACTTAGCGCTTTTCGGGAGGCAACCCGAGAACTTTGTGGGAGTGTTCACTGCAAACCCTCATTTACACTTATGCAAAGCATAAGTGTGTAGTTTGTGTAATTAGTTTTTATTATGCTTGATTATTTGATTTTAGTGTGTTTTATTTTTATAAAAACATTAAAAAAAAAAAAAAAAAAAAATTGCGAAAAACTCAATTTTGCTTGAGGACAAGCAAACCTCAAGTGTGTAGTATTTTGATAGTGTTTTATTTTTACAATAAAACACTATCATTTAAAGACTGTTTTATCGCATAAATATGCTCAGAGGCACGCAAAAACTATATTTTTGTGCAAAACGAAACAATCCAAAAACCGCCTTAAAACATGCAAAATGCTTCTTCATAACAGATATGGTTCAGACAGATCCGTCTAACCTACCTCATCTGTTAAAATCAAACAATCACATTTTATAAGACTGCATGTTTTCACAACAAATAGGCAAAAGCTCACATTCCAACGGCAGCCCCTGATGTACACCACAGACTCCCAAAAGTCTGGCGGTGATAATAGATCTACTGTCGGGTCATTACTAACCCATGCCAGCCATTTGTTTTCACATAGAAAACATCTCACAAATCACGGGGAAAGCCTATTAAGATATCATTAATTCTCTCAATAAATTATGATTAATTTGTCTACAGTCCCCAGACATCCTCACAAAAATTGCAAGCTAAACGAGAGAATATCTCATTTCTTCATACACTGCACATCACAGTCCACTGCTGTGTTGCAGATGCAAATCTGCCAGAACTATGGTTTTCACCATAGGAAATCCTGATAAGCTCAACATCAAAACAGGCTTATATTAACAGGTGGCTAAACATGAATTACGATTCATGTTTAACTTGAACAGAGTTCTCCGGAGCTGCTGGTGTGAGGAAAACAAGAGGGATTTGTGAGCTAACATTTATGGTTTAATTTCAGGAACAAGACCCAAGAACTATAAAAGAACAAACCCAAGGAAGTGATGCTCAAAACCGAAGAGTAAAAAGGCGAAATACACGTAAAATATACAGCACTCGCGACGTGAAGACCCTGTGTCGCGACTTGAAGAAAAACAAGGCAGAAGACACAAAATGCTACAGCAATCGCGCCGCGACGGATACCCAGGTCGCGACGCGAAGAGCTTGGACGCGACCACCTACTCCATGAACGCGAGACCACCAACTCCATGATCGCGAGACTACCAACAACCGCACTAGCCAGACCAGTGGCCGACCAAAAGCAACGACCAACGCACCCTCGTGTCGCGACGGGACCCTTGGTCGCGACGCGAGCCCTGTGTTCAGTTAGTATAAATAGAGACCTACTATACACCAATTTACACCAATTCACTCTATTTGTAATAAGGATACTCAAACACTCTCTATCAGTTAGAATAGCTTGAAACATCTCTTAGCTAGTTGTTTAGAATCAAAATATCATCCCTCTCGGTGGTAATTCTTGTTGTAATTCAAGATAATTTGGAAGATAACCGCATCAAGTCACATGTCAAGGAACACCAAGACCATCTTTACGATCATCACACGAATGGAAGGCTAATCTCTTCAGATTACTTTCGGTAATGTTATCCAACTCTTAGTATAGCATTTTTTTACTTTGATTCCGACAAGTGTTTTACTATTGTAATTCTTAAACTCTTATTTCTTTGAATACAACTAGTGAATCATTTGTGTTTACTTCTACTTATTATCATCTTCTCAAGACATAGTATTACCAACATATTATTCGTGCCTATCTCACCTAAATAACGAGCTAAGACGGATAATCAGTTAATATACTTTGTGCCAAATTAATATGCTAAGAAGTTGTAACGTTACTATCGCCTAGATAAAATATAATATTGCTATACCATTGTTTGTGCCTAATCTACTTAATTGTTAGACAAAGACAAATAAGTGATTCAACATGTTATGTATTTACCTGAGTAATAGTAATTGTCAGTAAACTGTAATTATGTCAAAGTAATTATATCGGAATCATCGTAATAAAACATGTGAAACTAATTGTTGATAACTAAACCGGAAGTAATTCTTTCTTTAATCTCAAGTTACAATCTCAATATTTTTACCATCACCGTTAAAATTCTACTTTACAACTCATTACAAGTTAACCACTAAATCCTTGGACTCGACCCCGCTTGCCATATCTACATAGTAAAAAGTGGGTTATAAATTGTTTTTGACGCGTGTGACGATAGCGTTGTCATTTATCGCGGTGGTATAGCGGGTTTTTTTTTGTTGTTACTTTTAGACTATTAATACTACGTAGAATTAATATCACAAAAAGTTGCATAAAAATGTCACATAAAACATAGATAGTATTCTAATATGAAAAGTGTCAACGTGTCTCGACAAATCTCTATAACGATCCCGCGCAATATCGCTATCTCGGGCTCCTAAATCTCCTAAATCTTGGCAAATCTCGGACATTACCGCTATCTCGGGAAAATCTCGGACAATATCGCTATCTCGGGCTCCTAAATCTCGGCAAATCTCGGACATTATCGGCGAGATTCTCGCTGGCGAGATTACTGACCGAGATTTTGATTTCTATCTAGGCCTAACCCCGCGAAACGCTATCTCGGCGCTATCTCGGCGAGATCTCGCGCGATTGACTGCATAGGGCCTCCATTAGTGATTGCCCCATTAGCCATACGAGTCAGCTTTCAAATCCATTTCTTGGACTTCCTCTAGAAGTCGGGAAATGTGAATCTTGTGGTACTGCAGAACCTAGATAATGTGAAGGTCAAGGTCTCTTTCCCAGAGTCTAGTTCCTGATCAATAAAGGGGATGGAATGAATGTTTTATTTTAAAATAGATATTGATCAGATAACAACATACCTTTAGTTCTTTCAATTACAACATTGTACTTTGGAAATCTATCTATATATATCATTGTACTATTTATGATTTTAGGTACCATAATAACAAAGATGTCCTTGCAAAACTGGGTGAAGCAATGGGTAATCCGGTTTGTTTTAGCAATTACAGATCCGGATTATAATGATTTAAAGGTTGTATGCATCATACTTTCGTTTCCTTTTTGTCCGGTTATTGCTAAAACAGAATTGATAGCTAAAACCTTATAGATCCGGTTTAAAGCCAATTTGGGAATTTGTTTTTAGTTTCCTGTTTTAGCATCAGTTTAAAGGAAATTTCAGATTCCGTTTTCAGAAGGGTAACATAGTCATTTTCATCATTCAGCAAATTTAGTCAGATGCATAATCAAACAACAGGTTTCAGTCAGAGGCTGACTCAGTCCGAGCTTCTAACTCAGTCAGGCCTCTGACCCAGTTAGATCTAACTCAGTCAGCAACTATCAAACACAACCTAAATAAAAATAAGTCCTCATAAAACATACCAGGCATTACAAATATAAACTACAAGGTTGTCTACTCAAGGAATGGCTCTAAGTTATCCATCTCTCAATCACATGCCTTCCCTTATCACTGCTACAGATACCTGCAAAACACACACATAAACAACATGTAACCTTATAAAAGCTACTGAGTAATCTCCCTGCTCGACATCAACACAAGATGTGTTAGTATATAGATACATGAAGATATGGTATCAACCATATCTTACAACACGCTCCACAAATCTCTTTCAACACATTCTCATAATTCGCTCTTGCTAATATCATTAGCAAATATGCATTTCCTCTTTATATCTAAAACCTACAATCACATTAGCTTTACAAAAAACTAACTAAATATTAACAAACATCAACTCAATAGTAAGTACCACAACTGGTACTGCTCATAAACTCATTTATAAACACTCGCATGAACTCATTCTACAACCAACCATACTCCATCTCAACAACCCTTATAGTTGTACAATCCGACTCAAAAACTCTGTAACGCAACCACACTAACATTTACTCTGTTTATATAATCAATATGTATATTTAATTCGACTATTGTTACTCACATATAACAATTCACTCCACGAGTGGTTACAACAATACCAACATACCACACACACACACAAACATACACACACATACAAACATATATATATATATATATATATATATATATATATCACATGTATCTCAACATACATTAAGTATATCTCTACTCAAGTACTAAAGAGTACTCACCTAGTGGTGGATCCGGACGTATTACACCCGAGCTTCTCGCATACTCCTTCCTAAATGTATTAGCTGGGGTAAAATATCACATATCAGGTCTCAGTTACTCCCAAACATCCCAAATACTAATACTCAAACTTAACCATTTGAAAAGGGTGAAAAACCCAAAAATCGTAGTTAGCGCTGCTAATAATAAGGTTAGCGCCGCTAACCTGTCTGGTTCAACTCATAATTGCGACTTAATGATTTCATCCACAAAAACTCAATAATTTTATACCAAAAGCTAAGGAAAGTACTCTACTATGATATACTAACATCATATACCAACATAACAGCTCAATTTCACGAATTTAGACATCTAGGGTTCCAAAAACCCCAAAACTCAAATAAATCAATTTACCTCTTTGATTTATGGATCAAGAACGCAATCATGATGTTAGATCCAATCTCCCTTAGCTCCTACATGTTTCCCCTCGATCAATTTAGTAAATTATGGGTATCATCACATCTGGAGGTGTTTGGGAAAAGTTTTCTCCTGAAATGAACATTCACAAAATAAAAAGAGTCTGATCACACGATATTAGTCGCTAACTGTGGCCTCAGGCCCCGATTTGTTTAAAACACCCTGTTTCAACCCACGGCTTGCCCCCAAAGCATATCCGACACGACCCGTGTGGGTCTGGAAGAGTTTCAGATCAGTCTCTAAAGCCTTTTTTACACGACATGTGTGGCCTCCTTTTGAAAATTTCCAAGTTGAAACTCCTTCCAAAAGGTTTTCTAACCACACTAACATATATAACAACCTAACTAATCTTAATCACACCAAGATTAGTACATAAGAAAGGACTCCAACCTCTTCTTACTCATCAAACGACTCAAACTCGAAGGCAATCACAAAAGATCACCATACCCCTACCCCTAAGCAATTCATAGCTAAAAGCACACCACATATAAGGTAACAACTCTACTTGCCTTTATAGCATCTCGAGAAGAAACTGGGTCTCATAATTTTTCCCCACCTTCAAAAGATTTCATCCTCAGAATCTCTTGGAATAGTTGGGGTTATCGACTAATAATACTCATTATACAACCACCTCACCTCGTTATCTCACACAACATGTACATACCCTCCTTTGTTTACTCATAATATAGCCGATGAACTAAACCTTCCTCGGCTTACATTATACTTAGAAATTTTGTCACTCAATTTCTCTTTTCGCAAAATCTCAACACCCGCTATCAAGCTCATAAAATGATCACTGTAGCCATATTGGCTATCACTATTGCCACGTGGGAAAATACTCACTCTTTCATGGCACACCCTTCGTTATAGCATCGTCGACACCAAGACATCTCATCTTACTCTTAAGTGATACTCCAGTCACTATCACCATCTACATAAACTAATCTCTATGGCTCACACCGAGCCACATTCTCTATGTACCAAACATGTCCCATATAACCATCTGGGACTCAACTTCCGTTTCAAATTTCCTTGAAATGGTTTACTCTAACTCATTAGGGAAAAACGGTCTCACAGATTCCAAACTCATTCTCTCTTAATTTACTCTTCCAATCATAACATGCCACTTATTGATTCATCCCACTAACACATTCTCATTGACCGGGGTACGAGAAATACTCATATAACATGACATACACATCAATATGTCTCACTCACGTTACACGACTCATCAGCACTAGGATAAAAATACAGAAATAAATAATTTATTAGAAACTATCTCGAGTTTCACTCATGTCTCCTCTGGATTTAGAATTTAACCCTCGACACTTTGGTCATATGAGACTTTTCTTTAGTTGTCTCTTCACTACAACTGTACACTAATTCTCTAAAATCTCATATATCTCTGCTTCTACCTCAACACACATATTAGGTTTTCACCCAATATATAGCTAAGAATCTCCCACCAGGAATGGCTCCTCTTCATCTCAGTTTAACAACATATCTCATGTTATTTCTCTCAATGTACTCACTCGCTACATCATCTCTTATGTAGACAATCCACAACACATTCTCCTATCAGACTCAACAAATTTATTATCAAATAAATTCTTAACACAACCGTATATATTCATCATAAACAAAATATATATATACACATTCTCTCTAGGTTGCTAATTGTTAGTTAAATTTGATTAATGTAGCATCCTCTCTTGAAAAAAAAGTGTGTTTTTTCTTTCAAGCTTAAGAGGTTGTTAGAGTAGCATCATTGGTGTCATTTTCTTGATGGTGGACACCTCTAGAGAAGAAGTTATTGTGGTCATTGTTGCCATCATCAACAACCTCCAGGTCATGAGTTTAATTCAAAGGTCTTGTAATGTTGTAGTCTTTAATCTTTTCTATACTTGTAGTTTCTATTTTTTAGTGCATGTAACTTGATCCTTAGGGGAATAAAATGTTTATGTTTGTTCAAAATCTTTTAAGCTTTCGTTGCATTTATCTATGATTTTATATGTTTATGAAACCCATCTTTTGAACGAAATTCCCAACAATATCATGTGGTTTTTTTAGCTCCACCCTATTAATGTTATCTTATTAGAAAAATAATTTAATTAAGAAATACATGTGGGTCCCACACTCACCCTCTCACTTCCAAACATTTGCTACATCGGGAAATCCATAGAGCATAACCGGTAGCCATATCCACCATCGGAAACAATATCCCTCTTATCCCTTGCATGTTCTCTTATTTCTCTAGAAATTGTACCAGACCTTACTCTTATTAATGTCTTCAATAGTCGGACACCCTCCAACACCATCTTTCTCTTACAACCACCACTATCATTAGTTGTAACTAGTTGCATTCGTCGAAACTCCAACAACATGTAACCTAGAAAGCTCATCACCACCTCTCACCTTCCTCGGAATCCTTGTTCAGTGAACCCTCACCATCGCCTTTTGGAAAACAAGATTTGAAATCAGTTACTTTTCGGGGGTTTCTGGGTTATTATAGTGGATCACACGACTAATATTAGTATGGTTTTGGAACAAGTTAATTGTCAGTCTGAGTTATGTTTCAATTAATTTGAATGGTTAGTGATGGTAGTGGTATTTCTTCCGATTTTAGTTGTTGTCTTTCTTCTGATTGTAGTCGTTATTCTCTTTGTATCTTTCCTTATTAAGGAATTTCAGAATCACTAGAAACATATCAAACTTGATTTTCCGCTTGAAATCCGATCTGGAACTTCTCCGGAATGAAATTATTGGAAGCCAATTCATTCAGTCATCTTCTTCATATCAAATGAACACGCTAGCTAGAAAAACACCATTCAAGATCTTGGCTCTATGTGTATTTGTGTGTGTGTGTGTGAAAACAATGGGACCTAGTACATACCAAAAGAATAGGACGTAGCACGTACCAAAAGAGACCTAATTTTCCATTAGATAACAAATTAGTAAATAAAGAACAAATTAATTTAAAAAATAAATAGGTGAGGGCATAGTAGTCCATTTATGTCTAGAAGGGACCAAAGACACAACAAAAACATATCATGAGGACTATCCGAGTTGAAAAAAAGAATTAGGGACCAAATGAAACATATCATGGGGACTATCCGAGTTGAAAAAAAGAATTAGGGACTAAATACATACATTACCTCAAACCACAAAGACCATTTTTGTAACTTACTCTAACTTAAAACTTAAAAGTCGTCTTTCCTTCATTGTTAGAAGTCTCCTGTGGATAATAAACGGTTGAATACACGGTTATGAGCTTCATATTTGCAGGTTTGTAGCAATCACGGGTGAGAAAACTGCTGAGCCAAAATTTGTCTTTCAACCGGTATTGCTCCAATTGACAGGGTATGATATTTCGGCAAGTAATTTTCTCTAACGTTAAGTTTATTTAATTTTCTCTAACATCCGAAGTCAGTTTCTCTGTTTTGATATTTATCTCGGTAATTCCAGGTTAGATATATTTTTGCGTTCTTGTTGAAACTTATTTGGTATTGTTAATCAATAATGAATGTATTATCTTCGAGATTTATTTCAGTTTTATATTTCGTCTTTCCTTGAAAGATTTGTTCTTCTGTAATTTTTGCTATCTACCCTGCTATCCATTATTGGTTAATTCTCCCCAACTTACAACTAAAGCTTTTCTTATTTCAACTTATTTGCAGAAACATACGGAAAGAAGGGTATTGTGATATTGTCTTCAACAGCCGTGTTACCATCAGTAATTCTATTAATCAGGTAAGAGATTCATTCTATATATATAAACGAAGATAGAACGTTATACTTTGATGAAATTTTAAAAGTACGATTATATAATAAGAAATACTAGACCCTACAATACAAAGCCCAATCAACTAATTTATCTTGATATTTTAAAAAGAATCCTTTTTTTTTTTGGATTCGGGTATATGGTTTTCGTTTTAGCTTGTGATTATTGCTCTAGATTTGAATAAGTTATACCAATAAAGATTATATTTGTTATTAGTTGTTTTTTGAGGATACTATTATTCTTTCTGTTATCATTCCGTTGTCAATAACATATTTATGAAAAAGTAAATTCACGCCATACAAAAATAACGCTATTTTTACGGTATTTTTGAATGTATAATTCTTTTGTCTATTTGTATTCACTATAATATAATTATAATTAACAACCTTAACTCTAGTCTGTAAATTTTATTATCTTGATATCTGAGTATTAATCAAACATTTAATTAAAGGGACAGCGCATTTATTTTGACAAATACCAAGAATTAGTTTTGCATGGATGAACTACCAAAACTCTTGGCATTCCTCCAACATAATCAACTCGACTGTAATTCTAGAGTCTAGACAACATATATATTCTAAAAGGAAAATTGTATTTATTCATACTAAATCTTCTTAATTCATCTTCTTACTTACAAATTAATGACATATGGAATTTCAGTATTCATCTTTCTTAATCTCATCTATTATTTTTGGCACTTGTATACTCACAAAATAATGACATGTGGAATTCAGTATTCATCTTTCTTAATCTCATCTATTATTTTTGATACTTGTATTGCTCCAGTAAATATGAAGATTTTGTAAAAATATATAGAACCTCGAGAAAAAGACCATGCTATTAAAAATGGTCACCAATCTAAGACGGGAAATGAATTAATTATTTTCCATATGGGAAAATGTCCACTACATAATTTCATGAAAACCCCACTTGAGATCCAGAAAAATTCAAAAATTGTATGAACCAACCCTTTCCCAAATATCCGGTTCACGAAAATGAAAAGAGATATGAATTTGTGGAAATTTAATGTTCGAAAGCCCAATTTAAAAAGAAACGCTTTTCATGCAATCAAGACAAAAGCTTTGTATTCATGCAATTGAAGGGTGTTCTTGTAGCTTTTTCTTATTCCGTTAAATTACAAAAACGTATATACTTATATAGTTTATGAACACAAACTCACAAATGTATTTTTTAAGTCTGATTTACTCTGCATTTAATTCATAACCCAATACAAAGCAATACCAAATCCGAGTGATTTAAATTGTCCAACTTGCTATCTTATTATTTTATAGTAAATGAAAATATAACCAAGTATTTTATTTATTTATTTATTATGCTAGTCTTTGCCCGTAAATGATTAATAATTTAGCCCCCTTAAATATGACTTTTCAAGACAAATAATATAGTTTATTAGTATTCACAAAAAAAAAAAAAAAAAAAATCTTATTTAGGGCCACCAACCCGAATCCGACCAAACAGAAAACCATAAAACTGAAGATAATGTGTTTCGTTTTACGGGCGGTTTGGGTTACCAACACAAAGCCGATTAACCCGAAAAACCAACTGATGCTCACCCCTAAAAGAAAATATGTTGTTATTTGCATTAAGCACGACTAAAATTATGATCAATGAACTTTTATTGACAAATAAAAATTTAAAGATAATAAAATCTCATTGAAACCCAAATAAGTTATAATAAAGTAATATTAATTTAATTAAAGTTATAAAAGTCAATGTTTTAAAAACCGGGTTGATTCGGCCGGCCGAACCGGTTGGACCGTGAACCGATGAATAGAACATGTCAATTATGACCGTTTTTTGCTAATTTACAACTCGGATTGAACCGGCCGGTTTTCTCAAAAAACCGGTTGGACCGGTGACCCGGAACCGGGTTGACCCGGCTGTTGAACAAAAATATAAAATTTGAGCTTTAAAAACTTGGTTAAAGAGTCCAAGAATCAAACTTTTAAAATTAGTCAACCATTAGTTCATCAAATTTAGTAAATATTTTTTATAAAAACTTGCCAAAATATGTTTTTTGGTACCAAAAAGATGAAATTACATTGTTTGTGTTTTATAAATATATAATTATGTTGAAAATATAAAAATATATGAAAATTGTAAAACCGGGTTGAACCGTGATGTAACACCCCACATTCTTTATGTACATTTGCTAAATGTAGACCCTTCTTTAAGTGACTATTAACATAATCAACAAAAACGTGAGCCTCACATATTCCTACACCAATTCGGTTCAACATCAAATAATTTATGGTATATAGAGATTGACATACACTTTGTTATTGACAGGATGGCTGCCATCCTCCTCTCACCACCCTAACATCTTTGCTAAAACATTGCTTATATCTCCATTTTACAAATTCAAATCCAACATAAATATCAGAACTAATCCTCCTGCATCAACCGCCAAGGATGTTGTTTAATATTCGACCCACATGTACATGACGCATTTTATTATATAGCCTTGTTAGGTTATTTGTAATATTTATTATGTTATGTTAATGAGAGAAATCCGATTTCCAAGGGAAAATATATTTGAAAATTAGGATGTGTAAAAGATTAAACTCGTCGTCCCTGGCAAGAATTTTCTCTACTCCTCAGTAGGATAAAAGGAATTACCGGATCAATGTCCTTAGCTATCTTCCAAACATCCTTTTTCAATACTTGAATACTTGAATATAAAATGCATGAAAGTTTAAAAATTTTGAGATAACTAGAAAGCCGGGTGTCCTAATCCCCTCATGATCGTACAAATTCTCGTTGACACTCTTGTTAATCCTAATTACATAAAACTCTATATATTTGAGATGGATTTTTGTGTGATTTGGGTAAGGTTGTTCTTTTATTGGATGTGACTTTGATGTGTCCTTCTAAAGTTATTTTATTTATTGATTTGTTATGCTAATAATCTTTCAAGCACTTCCATTATAGATCGACCAATAAAAACATAATCAATAACTAACTTATACAACATCCTTCATTATCTATTTTGATTATTAAATATCACACTATAAACTTCAAATACACATTCAAACATATTTATTCTTTAAGAGTTATAGTATGGTTTTTATTAAGTTCTATATACAATACCAGTTCATACGTGGCAAAATAAAAATTCTATAAAATGCCCGTCAATTGACCAAAATCTAAGTTGTTAAATAATATAACAATTTTGCTCCTAATTTGGTTTTACTCTTGCAGATAATTTATTAGTTATGGAACAAGTACAACACTTGAAGATACCGCTCGAGGATATAAGACTAGCCACCAAAAACTTTCACAGAGAAAATTTCATTGCCAAGGGTGGATTTGGAAGTGTTTATAAGGGCCAACTCCCATCCTCTGATGGCGTCACTGAAATTGCTGTCAAGCGATTAGATCCTGAATCGGAACAAGGGCAACATGAATTTATGATGGAAATTACAACACTTTCAAGTTATAGACACAAAAACCTTGTCTGTCTAGTTGGTTTCTGTGAGGAGGGCAAGGAAAAAATGCTTGTTTATGAACATGAGAGCAGGGGAAGCCTTGACAGATATATACTTAACCCAAACGACTTGACCTGGATGAAGCGTCTGAAAATAAGTATTGGCGCTGCTCGTGGTGTTAATTATCTTCATGATGAAGTAGGACAACAACATAGAGTCCTCCATCGTGACATAAAGAGTGCAAACATTCTTCTCAGCAAGGACTGGGAAGCAAAAGTAGCAGATTTTGGATTATCTAAAATAGGTCCCGCGAATGTAAAATATACGTTTCTTGTTACAGGTGCTGCCGGTACATTCGGCTATCTAGATCCAGTGTATTATAATACTGGAGTTCTAACAAAGGAATCTGATGTTTACTCGTTTGGGGTGATGCTATTCGAAATCTTGTGTGGACGAATGGCATATGAAGAAGGATCCGGGTTTCTAGGTCCATTAGCTGAACGAATGTATAAAAAGAACAAATTGAATGATATAATTATTCCCAGATTAAGGATACAAATGAAGCCAAATTCACTCGACACATTCGCAGCCATTGCATTTCAATGCTTGAAACCTACTAGAAGTGAACGTCCAAAAATGGCCCAGATCATTGAAAAACTCGAAAATGCTTATAGAATTCAAGTACGCTTACTTTTTCACGATAATTTATGTTTTATATTGTTCGTAATATTTTAAGTAGTTACAACGTCTAATTTATATTTCACTTCTTACATTTAATTTACTCTTGGTAATTAGTTGACCTTTAATTTTTATGTTCTTTTTTGCAAGGCTTCACTCAAAGCACCAGAACTGGCTCGAGTTGGAATATGGGGAACTAAAGATACTAAAGGTCCCCAAAATATTTGGGATTTAAAACTTGAAAAAGATCATAAACTGAAGATGATAACTATCGATCATGGTTATCTAATCTACTCTCTCATGTTCACTACCGAATCAAAGGGTATTCTGTATACTTCCAAAAAGGCTGGTGGTTGGAATGGTGGAGAAACAGTTTCTGAGGTCGTAACAAACCCACACATGCAAATATAATTGTTTACTAGTGTGTTCATATTTATAAAATTTATTAAGAGTTAAAAGCACTAAGTTTTTTTTAACAATATGATTCAATCGGCTTGGATAGGTTGTGCTTGAAGAGGATGAGGAAATAATTGGCATCCAGGGAACAGTTGGGGTATCAACGGGGAAATATGCTGGTTACACAATAATTTCATCCCTATCATTTTTTTCGAACAAGAAGACTCATGGACCTTTTGGTAGAGCAACAAATGATACTTTCTCTGTACCATTGGACAAAGGAAATTTTGGTGGACTTTATGGCCTTGCAGGCTACTATATTGATGGAATCGGTGTCTATATGAAAGCTTCATCTGATGAAATCACACAAGTTGGATTTTGGGGAACCAAATCCCCTGGAGGTCCCCAAAACCAGTGGTCTTTCCAACTTGATAGAAATCATCATTTAAAGAAGATAACCGTTGATCATGGTGATCTTATATACTCTCTCATTTTCACTACCGAATTTAGGGGCGTAGAGAAAACTTCTGACAAGGCTGGTGGTTGGAACGGTGGAGACATAGTCTCTGAGGTACATATCTCAGAATATGTCCGGAGTTTTGTTATATTTTTTCATCTTTTATTATATTGATGTTTCTTGTTGTAGTTGACTTGTACTTTTTCCTTTTCTAATTTTTTATTACGACTCAGGTTACATTTACATGGGATGAGGAAATTACTGCTATCAATGGAACAATTGATGTATCCAGGGGAACCTTTGCTGGTTATACGATAATATCATCAATCACATTCGTCACCAACAAAAGAACATATGGACCTTATGGTAATGTAAGAGGGACCCTTTTCACTGTACCATGGGACAAAGATTCATTTGCTGGATTTTTTGGCCGTTGTGGCTATTATATTGATGCCATCGGTGTATATTTGAAGGCTACCATATAACTAACCAGGTCATGCCACATGTGAGGACTAAAAACATTTTTGTTGCTATGAAACGTTGGGATCCTTTCACACCTTTTGTTGATATGAGACTTTGGCATCCATTCACATTGTCTTTGTCATATAGAAAATTTAGTTTTTTGCTACAAGTCTCTATACATACAGACAATGTATTGGCTTCACAATGTAGGTTCATTTTCAAAGTTATTTGTGCAACCTTGAAAATTATTTCCTGAACTCATGCTTTGCTTGGGTGGCTAATCAAGGAAATTTTTGGGCAAATTGTTTGCATAAATCATGTTTTACTTTTTGATCCCGCATCCTATCATTTCCCTACAACAAAACTATATACATTAAAGTTTTGGTTAGAAATCTCACAAGATTAAAAGTCCATCCTATGTTAAACCCAAGAAAAAGTTTTGTTCAACAATATTATGGCACCTAAATTCTAAACTTACAAATTCCAAAAAAACATACATATAAAATCTTACATTCATAATAGAAGCTTTCATGACAATTAGGACCAAGCGTCGCTAATTTACGACATCATTCTTGCATTACACAAGCTATACAGGGTTGATTATCGACAATAATCTATATTGTCTAATTTAGTTCCATTAATTCCTTCTCTCTATGGAAATATACTTCTTACTTAATATTATTTTTAAAATGGATAGATTTATTTTCACTACAAGAAATGTAGGCAATACTAAGGAATTGTTTTTGAAAACTAAGGTTGCACTCCAATGTTTGCATGGAATTTTTGAGTTGTTGTCATCAAGACAAACTCAAATAGCACGAATAATCCTCCCATGCACTTAAGTTTTACCTCCCAAAATCCCTTATTACGATAAAGATTGTATACATTAGAAATTGTATAAAAGCTCTTGACCTTGTTGCATAAAATACATTATTGGCTTCCAACATGTACCACATGACCTATCGATTCCAGAATAATAATATGTTCTTCTATCTCACCTTCTCGAGGTTGACACAAATCCTAGTTAGATTGATCCCCTCAGCATACTCGTATAGGATCTTCACATCACCGGCTGCATAGTGTTGTTTCCTTTCTTTTTCTGATACGGGTTGACATTGACACGGTCATGTTTTTCCTCTGCAACGCTCTTGTTTCTTTTGAATCTAGGTTTAGAAGCAAGAAGTCTGAAATTCCCAATCCAGGTATCACGTAAAGGCTTTAAAAGTTTACCCAGATTATTGCTTTGAGTAAATTTGATAAATCTAAATCATCTCCTTATAATCTCTGAGCAATTATCACATCAACAACTGTGCCGTATTTTTTTCAGTGGCCTACTATAAATGACGAGTACACAAGTGAACATGAAAATTCGTTACATAGTCCGACTGTGAAATCGAATTCGGCACTGTATATTCTAACTTTTTGGATAGGTCACGTACTCTTGGACCCAACCGAACTTATACACTCTTTTTTGGTCCTTTTAATGGTCCTGTCCCTCTACAACCAATTACCCCAATCCACTCCTAACTGGTCATCATCGAATAAATATAGATTGTGCAACAATCTCTCTTAATACAACCACACAATTGATTGATCACTGACACGGTCAGACTGATTGGCGGTGAACCACCGCCCCCTCCCCCCCCCCCCCCCCCCCCCCCCCCCCAATTTCAAATCCAAATTTCTGACTAAAATATCAAAGTTAAGTTTAAGGAAAAAATTGTATTCCGGAATTTCAAGAACATGTCCAAAATTCGATGAATAAATCCGAAATGTCGAGATTATGCTTCATTTTTTATACTGAAATCTAACAAAAATTTGAAGATCATCGTAAATGAGAAGTAGATATGACACAAGAGCATAAAATATGACATTTGATTGGAAAAGCTGGGCCATTTCCGATATCTCCAAAAAAGCATGTGGTCATTTACCGTCAAAGTTTTGGGTGGTATGTTATTCTAAAAAAATCAATTGTATATTTTTTATCCTTGTAATAACAATATTGTACACAAATTATAACAAATTTGCATACATATACTTCTAGTTTGATTAGTCTTTCTAGATATTAATTTTATTAAGGGCAAATTGCAAAAAAATCACTAAGTTTATAAAAAATCTCGATTTTGACACTATGTTTTTCTTACAATTAAGTCAATAAGTTTTTCATTTTGTTGCAATTTTGACCATTTGACCGGCCAACAGGTTGCTTGCTAATGTGGCATGGGGACATGTCAGTTTTTGTTGAGGTCACGCTGACATGACATGATTACTTGACACAATGTTAAAATAAAAAAAATATATAGAATGTAGTGATTTAATTGCAAAAAGAAACAGTTTCAAAATTGAGAAAAATGCAATGACTTAATTGCAAAAAAAAAAAAACACAATGTCAAAATCGAATTTTTATAAAAGTTTAGTGTCATTTGTAACTTGTACACCGTGCATTGAAATTTGTATATACTAAGAAAATTATTAGTTTCTAAATGTTTACTAACAACCGTTTAACACACTAGTCTGTAACTTATATATATATATATATATATATATATATATATATATATATATATATATATATATATATATATATATATATATATATATATATATATATATATATATATATATATATATATATATAAGTTACAGACTAGTGCGTTAAACGGTTGTTATAGAGTTAGGATCTTTTGAGAACCACAAGTCCCCCGAGAACTCCCAAACCGATTTTTTTTTTAAAAAACCGACCTCATAGGCCTCTAAAACGCACATATCTAAGAATTTTCGAAAAAAAATTCAGAAAAAAATGACTTTTTTTTTTGAAAAAGATTTGCACATGTGCAAAAAACAATTTTGTACATGTGCAAACTTTTTTATACGTACACTTTTTTTCAATTTTTTTTTACAGAACCCGTTAAATATATGTTAGAAAGACATCCATAAAAAAACTTGAAAAAAAATGTACGTATAAAAAAGTTTGCACATGTGCAAAAAAAATTTTTGCACATGTGCAAATTTTTTTCAAAAAAAAAAATCGTTTTTTCAGAAATTTTTTTCAACGCCCTAGCACCAATTTGAGCGTTGTAGAGGCCTATGTTGTCGGTTTTTTGATAAAAAATATTGGTTTGGGAGTTCTCGGGGTGAAGTTGGTTCTCAAAAAGATCCTAAGTATATATATGTATATGTATATATATATATATATATATATATATATATATATATATATATATATATATATATATATATATATATATATATATATATATATATATATATATATATATATATATATATATATATATATATATATATATAAAATTTATTTAATCATACAATTTGATGTATATTGAAATTTGACGACAACAACAACGATAGATAATATTAAGATGTAATTGTTGTATAAAATGTTAACCAATAAGGTAATTTAGAAAGTTATATGTTCAAAAACTCCAAAAAAATAAACAAAAGTAAAAAATATTGTGCAATGCATAAACAATGATGTTTAAATGTTCATTTAAAACATATATTTAAAAAATAAAGAAATTTTGTTACTGATGCATAAACGATGGTCTTTAAATGTTCATTAGAAACATACATTAAAGAAAACTAAAGAAATTTTTTATTGCAATGTGTAAACGATGATGTTTAAATCATGATATTATTTTAAGGGGGCTGATATTTTCTCAACTATGTAGTTTCTTGTGATAAATATAGATAATTAATTAGAGTTTAGACCCCTTCATGTTGCAGCAGAAATACTGGTGTTAATTTGTTCAATATATTATCTTATTTTTATTAATTTTGTTAATACCTCAAAACCTATATACAAATATAACAATATCATAAAAAAACTGAGGAGCGAGTAAAGGTTTAAAAGTATGATGTCATAATAAGCAAAAAAAAGTTATAGTTTAATGCTTTATCAAAATATTTATTATAAATGTTGGGATTCGATCATATAAACACATAAACACATGCAGCGGAAGACTAACAATATCAAATCACATAATATTCATGAACATTGTCCTAGATCATCCAGTTCATATCAGTTATAGCTACTTCAAAACATAAACATAATATACATCAGCAAGTCTCCTTCTTTGGCTTCTGGTCAAGGCCATGATTGCAAGGATGAACAATGATCCAAAGTAGAATTCCTCTGATGATTCACACCATGATCTCCAGAAAACCAGACAGATCAGTATTCCACTTGGGAAGGGGAGGCAAAGATCAAAACCTTATAGAGGGATTGAAATCGCCAAAAAGGAGAGGAGGGAGGAGCGGGCGGCGCAGATGAAGGCTTCGGATGCCTTAGGGTTGAACCTCAAGGCCTCTATTTATACTGCAAGGTTCCTAGGGTTTCAAACTTAAGAGCCTTTTAGTGGCCGCACCCCTTGGACTTATTTCCATTGATTAAACATTTAATCAATTACAATACAGTCCCTTTAATTGATTTATTTCTCAATAAATTAATAAACTAATCGTCATTTCATAATTTCTGACTCTGTTTGTCTTTTTTGGCTCATGAGGGCAACCAAAAAGAACCTTGCTATTATTAGAAATATTACCACTAGATGATGACCTTTGATACTATTCCAACAATGACATATGATATTATAACACTATATTTTGTCCAATTTATCTAGAGAATACTCTATTGTTACTATGTATAATAGGAAAGGTATATATTATAATAGAATTAAATTCAATTATACATACTAATAGAATTTTGTTTTCTAAAGATGAAAATATAAAAAATTGATTTATATATATATATATATATAAACAACCATAGGACATGAAATCGAATATGTAAAAAATTTAGATGAATAATAATTTTTTTGTATAATTGAAAAAAACAAAGGTTGTAAAAATCGTTTGACGGTAGTTTGGCGGTCGAGTGGGGTTAAATGATTAATCAGATTAATCGCGAATTAATCAGGGATTAATCGAAGACCCTAAAAATATAAATAATTTATTTAAAAATAAATGAATATACCAAAATATCAAACTATGATTCATTTTATTCTTAAATACACATTAAAGATTATAAATATGTGTATTATATTTCTTTAATTTTGATTTTTCTTCAGACTTCTTGACATATTAGACTGATATTTGACCAAAATAAAAAAATTAAAAATATAAAAAGATAATTAAAATAATTAAAAAACATGTAAAAAATAAAAAAATACCACTGAGGCCGATTAATCGGCTGCCAAGAACCGCTAATACCGGTATTTGACCAAACCGCCAACCCTGACCGATTAGGCCTAATCATCATCGGTTGCGGACTGTCAAGCAATTAATCGATCAGCCGCCAAAGCCGATTTCTACAACACTAAAAAAAAACTAAAACTAAAAGGCAAGTTTGTACAAAATATAAAATATGAAGTCAAAACGAAAATATTGAAAGATGGATGGGGACTTGGGCTCCTGGATCCGGCATAGCGGGTAGGTCAGGCCTGCTTTAGTGATGGTTGACCTGCCAAAAACATAATAAGTAGGGGTGGAAAACGGGTCGTGTCGTGTCGAGACATTAAACGGGTTGAGGATACTCAACCCGAACGACACGTTTATATAAACGGGTTGAAACCTAAGACACGAACACGACACGGCCGGGTCCGTGTCAACCCGACACGACACACAAACATTTGAATACTAGCCAACTCGGGTCAAATAGATTTGATTCGAACAAACTCGGACTTTAAAAGCCCAACACGGACCTAATCTGCCCAGTTAAACTCGGACCTAATCTGCCCAGTTAAACTCTTACCCGAGTCGCCCCAGTGTAACTCGGTGCAACCCATGGCTTACCCCTTAGAAACCTAAACATGACTCATATTATATAGGTGTTGAGATGGGAGCAATTTTCATCCCACCAGCGATGTGGGATAGAAGTTTGCGTAGCCAAAATAGAACAAAGGGAGAGAGCTTTAATTCTGCTAGCAAAACTTTTACTGCGTCTAACAAGAGTCGAACGTTGTACCTTAGGGTTGTATGTCATGAGTCTTAACCACCTGAACCAATCTGCTACTTGTTGTTGAACTCCCACACGTTCTATACATATCGTACTTTTCGCAGTTATATATATATATATATATATATATATATATATATATATATATATATATATATATATATATATATATATATATATATATATATATATATATATATATATATATATATATATATATATATATATATATATATATATATATCTATACTATACTATAAACCATATATAAATTACAACCCCCTAATGCATGTTTGTCTTAATTTTTAAGACTGTCCAAGTTTTAATACACAACCTACAAATTATCATGCCTATGTTACAATGTTATTATGCACTAACGATTAAACAGGAACACAATTACACGCGTGTCAGAGCTTGCCCAAAACAAAAAAAGAAACCCTCGTTTACTTACAAAACAGCCGGCATCCTCTCGTGAAACCCTAATACTCCCAAAAAAATCAGCCGACATCCTCTCAGCCTCCACCTTCCGATCCGGCAGGCACCATCGGATCCGGCCGCCACCATTCGTTTTCGGACCACTCCGCCACATTCCGATCCAAGCACCACCACTCGCCATCGCTCCCCGTCTTCCAAATCGAGAACCAAGCGTCTCCGTCGCCATCGATCCGGCCAACAACATCTGAAGAACAACAGCTCGCCACCGATCTGGACCGCCAAAATCCGAAAAACAACAGGTCGCCACCGATCTGCATATACTCGAAGCCACCAGCGGATGGTAACTATCGATTCGGTTTTCAATATTTTGCACGATCTACTCGATCCAGGCACCACCACTCGCCATCGCTTCCCTTTTTCAAAAACGATAACCAACCCTCTCGCTCGCCTTCTATCTGTATCGGATCGAACCAACCAGAAATGGTAATTTTTGAATTGGTTTTCATTTTATTGCAGCCGATCTGGATGTACTCGAAGCAACCAAGCCTCTCCGTCGCCATCGATCCGGCCGCCATTTCCGAAGAACAACCGGTCGCCACCGATCTGGAACTACTCGAAGCAACCAGCAGATGGTAAGTATTGATTCGGTTTTCAATTATTGGAACGATCTACTCGATCCAGGCACCACCACTCGCCATCGGTTTTCACAGATCTGAAAACCGGTTCTACTTCTCCTCTGCCATCAACCGTACACACCATCATCACCACATCTCCGGTCCACGCCACTCTCTCAACAATCGGTTGTCACAGACTTGGATTTCGTTTTGCGTTTTCGCAGATCTGAAATTAGTTATCGTTTTCGCTACTCACCACCATCGGTTTTCACAGTCTTGGATTTAGTTTGCCATCAACCGTACTCTTACTCTACTTTTCTTTTTCCCTTATCATCATTTGTTGCGTGTGGATTGAATTTGGTTACAAGGAGGCGATGATGATTTGATTTTTATAGTTGATCTGAGCATCAGATCGGGGAAATGGTGAAAATTCAGCTCGTATCTTGGCGGGGCAACCCGGTTGACGTTTGAGAGGCGTTTCATGTAACGTTTATCTTTCAGATTGAAACTATTGTTGCAGCCATGGCGGTGCCTGGCCCATTTTCTGATCGTAGCAGGTCTGAGCCCCAAATGTTACAAGAAATGCAACTATAATTTGTGTTGTCTAAAGGCTGTGATGATTGATCTGAGCCCCATTTTCTGGTTCGTTTATCTGAACCCCAAATGTTACAGATCTAAGCCCCATTTTCAGGTTCGTTTCTTTCCACTGATGATTTTCATTCTCAAAATTTGTGTTGTCTAAAGGCTGTGATGATTGTTTTCTTTCCACCATTGTACTTTTAATTTTTTGTTGAAGCAATGTACTTTGAAAAATTCTCTGGTTATAGAATTGTACTCTCTCAAAGTTGTTTAAAATTGTTTCCCTTCTGTGACAGGTTGAAGCGGTCTTGCTGGTCATCGTGAAACCCGAATCGCACCCCCAAGCTTGGTATCACTCTCAATTCACGAAATTTATCTGGACTGTCACACAACAATGTTTCTTAAAATTCAGTTTTTATATGCGTATGTTACAGATCTACGTTTAAATGTGGACCATTACCGTATATGTTATTGATCTGTGAGATTTTTATTTATTTTTGTTTCGAGATTCGATGGCGGTTCCGTTGATGCTAGGTACGTTTGCTGTATGATTTTGCAATTTTGGGATTCAATTAGAACATATTCATTATTAAAGTTGAAAGGTGCAGGTAGGTTGATGTGAATTTGAAGGTCGGATTTGTGTTTGAGTTTGCTTTGGGTTCAAGGTTTTTACTTGGAATGGTTTGAAGAACAGATCTAAGTATTGCATTTGATAGCCAAATTTGTGTGGTTTTCAATATGTCATTTGATGATCAGATGCACCTCGATCTGTACATTACAGTAATTACAAAATAATAGAATAAATCTTCTTTTTTTTCTTCCAATAATCCTATTTCTGATTTTGTTTTTAATATTGTGAAGGTTATTTGGTTATGGATTTTGACTAATGGGATCAGGTAAAACATCTCAATGTTTCAATACTTTTTAAGTTTTTAGTTATTTATTTTGCTGATATTAACTAAATGTTTAAGACCTATATTGATTTGTATATAATGAAAGTTGGGATTTCAATCATATTGATTTGTATTTTTTGTACCATTACCATTTCCATCATGTTGCTATTAGAGTGTTATATTTTAATTTTATGTAATTGTTGTTAAATGCCAGCTTCCTGCTGGCCATTTCTATAATTGTTGTTAAATGCCAGTTTCCCGAACAAGTATTTCGGATTTTCAAAATTTGAAAACTTTGAAATTTTTGAAACTTAGCTCCCGCCCAAACTTTTCGTATTTTCAAAATTTGAAAATTTTGAAACTTAGGAGCCGCCCAAGTTTTCGGATTTTTAAAATTTGAAAACTTTGAAATTTTTGAAACATAGCTCCCGCCCAAGTTTTTCAGATTTTTCAAATTTTGAAAACTTTGAAATTTTTGAAACTTAGTTCCCGCCAAAGTTTTTCAGATTTTCAAAATTTGAAAACTTTGAAATTTTGAAACTTATCTCCCGCCCAAGTTTTTCGGATTTTCAAAATTTGAAAACTTTTAAAATTTTGAAACTTAGCTCCCGCTCAAGTTTTTCGGATTTTTAAAGTTTGAAAACTTTGAAAGTTTCTGAAAGTTTTTGAATTTTCAAAATTTGAAATATATGAAATTTTTTGAAAACATAGAATCTGTATATTTTAACACATACACACATACAATCTTTTTAAAAAATCATATTATTTTATGGGAAGTCTTAAATAGCAAACCTTTTTGTAATTAATGCATGCTCTGTATGCTTCAAAATTAAAACATCCTGTAAGCTTTCTTGATTTTTTGAGGTTTCAATATTTATGTTTTACTTTGTCCCTGATGTAACGGAAGTAGATTGCTATTTCATGCATTTAGCCATTTCGGGTCAAATGCAAGAAATAGCAATGTACTTCCATTGATTTGGTAGGAGAGGATATTATGAAGGAAGTTTAGCCTAAAAGGTGCTCAACTATAAAAACCACCTTAATTTATTTGTTAATAATATATTTTTTAGTTCATGTGCATGAGTTGAACTAAGTGGTTTAACTAATGATATTTCTAATTAGTTGATCAACGAGGTCACTGATTCTCAACCATGGAATCATTACTTGTGATTAACAACATTCTAGAGTTGTTGCTTCCAGGGACAAATGGACTTCTTAAGGGCACCAAGCTTCACATATGGCATTCAGGTTTGTGTCTCTCATTTCACTTTATCAAATCATTGAACTTGTAATATGTTACTTATTAACACATTGTACTTTAAGACCATCATGTTGTAGCTATAGGAAGAAGGTTAGCGATGCATATCACTCTCTAAGGGCAAATTGGTCTTTTATTGATTCTCTTGGGATCAGATTGATATACATTTTGTTAAGTTTTTTTACCATAGTAATCAAATTGTTTGATGATGTAATTCTCATGCCTATTGGGATCTGTAATTTCTGCACAAAAAAAAACTATCATTTGGTAATAAGGAGCAGTTTGGACCAAATCTGTCATTTGGTGTAATATATATATTTGCTTTACAGGATTTCATTAATCAAGGTTGCTAAAATATTGGACCAAATATGTCATTTGGTGTACTATATTAAATTTTGGACCAAATCCATCATTTCTGCATAATAGCATGTTGTTATAATGTGCCCATTTTTATCATTCAGTTTTAAAAGTATGTTGATATAATGTGCCTTGTTTACAAAGTTGGATGTTGTTATACTGTGACAATTCTGCCAATTATGTCTTTCGGTTTTAATAGTATGTTATAACATGCCGTATTTGCACAATAGGATGCCTAACATTAATAAGCAAAAGGAACCAGTTCTGTTAAGCAAAAGGCACCAATTCCATAATGGTTCTCTTAAATGTGATTTTAAATGCAATCATGTTAAATATAAATTGCGTTTTAAAAGTATGTTGTCTAAATGGTGGTTAGTTCGAAAGTAGGATGCTAAAGGGAACAAGTTATGTAATTTTTTTGCAAAAACTTCACACACCATCTATCATTCTAATGCCATCAATACCATTAATTATAAAGTAGCTTGCTAATTACAAAGACAAAAGATATAACAAAAGCAAAAATCGACTATACAAAAATACACCTTGCAGATGTTTTGGAATATGACATGTTTACTAAAATATACTTATCGCCAAACGAACACTATTTGTTGCCTACCGAAAGGAGGTGACCATAAAAAAACAAATTGACGCCCTCCACATTACGTGGGTACCACAATTGCTAATTAATCGCAAAGAAGAAACTATAGGCCGACATATAATTATTGATCGAAAATCGCTATTCAACGTCAGACGAAATGAAACTAATCAAACAGGTCTTTTGAACTCACTAACATGATCCGGTAACACATTTTCCACATGTAAATGAAAAAAAAAAACAATGTACATTGCAAGAAATAGCAATGTACTTTCTGTTTTGTAATAAGCCATAAAAAACTAATTAAACTTGTAATTGTCGAAAAGAAACAGTATGCCGCCGCCGCAATTGAGAATGAAAAAAATTCAACTCGATTGACAATGTAATTTTATTTTTAAACTTTTTTTAAAACACGGATCAAAGTGTCGGATCGAAAGCCACTATTCGGCGTCTGACAAAAAGGAATTAATTGACGCCCGAGAAACAATTTACATGAATGAAATTAATCACCGCCCGCTGCCCCCTCCCATCTGCAACCTCCCCCTCCCATATGCAACCTAAAACCTAAAAAATAATTGCCGAAACGAAACTATTTGCCGCCGCCGCATTGCGCGGGTACGCAGCTAATATATATATATATATATATATATATATATATATATATATATATATATATATATATATATATATATATATATATATATATATATATATATATATATATATATATATATATATATATATATATATATATAAAATTAAACGGGTCATTCGTGTCATCTTCGAGTTGAAAGTATCGACCCTAACCCAACCCGTTTAACTTTCGTGTCGTGTCGTGTCAACCCGTTTACTTGAACGGGTTGAAACATCTAACCCAAACCCGCTAATTTCGTGTCGTGTTCGTGTCGAGTTATCGTGTCGTGGCTGATTTTGCCAGGTCTAATAATAATGGAACTGCCATTGTGAGATTTGATCCGTGTGTTGTTCCTACGGGAAGACCCATCTCCACCGCTAAGCTATATGCTACTCAATGTTTTACTTTCTATTACTATATTTATAAAGACTGTCCTAAAAATGTTACTGTTCATCCTACTCGCGTCCAGATTGATAAATGTAAGTAGGGGAAATGTGTTAAGTTGTAAAAAGGCTTCATATAATTTTCTTATTTTATTGATTAAACCTTATGTTAAGGAGTCCATTTAAAATCATTAATTAAATATTTGGAAGTTATTCAATAATAACCTAAACGTAATATCATTACACCATGTCTACGATTACACGCTTCCATCCCGCCGGCTAGCACCTAATCCCCTTTGCTACCTCCGGATTCAACACCATGCATCCGACTGCCTCCATATCAGACGCCACACAATCCCTGCAACCAACAACGGCATAGCCTTTAGGCTATGTGGTACGCTTCCCTTTCATCACACCAAAAGTGCACGCCACATCACCGGTACATAATCTCCACTTTTTTACTACACCACCAAGGAAATACTCATCACTCCACATCACATTTTTTCTTTTATTTTTTAATTTTTTATGTAATGAATTATTATTATTAAGAGGTGAGATAAATAAAGAGAGAGATAGAGAGAGGAAGAGAGAAAGAAAGAAAAAGTGGCATTGCTCATTGTGGCAAGACTTTACCCTACATAGGCGTGGTCCACACTCCACACCACCATGGAAATGGTGTTTCACGCCGTGGAAGTTGTCCACATCATACTGTAACAACTGTCAAATTAGGTCAACGAAAGTCAACTCAAGTCAAACGAAACGTATGATAGGTCAATATATTGAAATATAAATTTCATAACATATACAATGTATTATTTGATATTATAATACTATGTACGCAAATTCAAAACAATTATACGAACCAACGCTATTAAGTTAGATATTTTTAAAATAGAAATTTAATTATTTTCACGTCGTGAATAGTAAATAGTGAATCATGAATAGTGACAGTGAATAGTGAATAGTGAATAGTGACAGTGAATAGTGAATAGTGAATAGTGACAGTAAATAGTATCCAAATAGTGAATAGTGAACGGTAAAAATATAAAACTCTTCAGAATATTATAAATTTTATATCGAAACGTAGATAAAATTTCGACGATTCCAAATATATATTTATATTTTTACAAAACGTTATATATAAAAAGATATAATAGAAAAACATATAATTTAACTTGAAAGCGACGTTTGATTATATATATATATATATATATATATATATATATATATATATATATATATATATATATATATATATATATATATATATATATTAAACAATAATAATATTATTATATATATATAATGTGTCCCACTCCATTATTATCTAATTTTACATATTTTACCCTTAAAAATTCATATATTCATTTTAAATCATACGTATTCAAAACGTATTGTTAAGTATAATAATATATTGTTTTATAAAACACAAAATATACCGTTACAACGGTATCGTCGATACGAACAACCTGACGTCAAAATTTCATATTATGGATATCAGTTTTATATTTAATATTTTCTTTTTCTTTAAAAAGAAATTATATTTATATTTAAACCTCATACTCTTATTAAACTTACAACAAATACCCTTTCGGTAATTCGTTCGAGATTTTTAGTTAAAAAGTTGATATTATTAAACTACGATTTTCGTAGATTATATTTTTATAAACAAAAATCGTTTATTTATTATAAAAACTATTAAATCTATTTAAAGAGTATTTTAAGGGTATGTTTTGTCATAAACAAATTCTAAAAGCTATAATTATCAAATCTATATATCTTGAGGGCCGCTATACGAAAATAAATCTACTATAAATACAAGGTTCGGTTCTCTCATTTTACTCACACCACAGATTTTGCTCTGGATATCATTAGATAGTATTGTTAGAATATTCTTCGATATATATATATATATATATATATATATATATATATATATATATATATATATATATATATATATATATATATATATATATATATATATATATATATATATATATATATATATATATACGAAGAAGGAGCATTAAAAGTAGTTATTTCAGTTATAAATATAGTGAGTTCGAGTTAGGAAGAAGAAGAGTCGGGCGATTTAACAAGAATCGACGATAAGATGCTAGTCGACATTGAGGTGAGTTCATACCCCTTCTTTTTACCATTATTCAAGTTTTTAGGGGAAGAATACAAGTTATATTATAAAAATGACTATTTATGGAACATTTGCAACAATAGTAAACAAAAATGCAAATTTGGTAAAACGTTATTATTATAACAATTCAATTATAATTCCAAAAATATAATATTGATTGATCTACTTACGAGAGCGGTGTCTAGGCCGATCAATAGGGCTAGGTTGTTGGATTTCCGAAAGGCTTATACGCTGAAAGGGTCCTGCCTCCCCATCTGATCTTCTACCTGGCCGTTCTTTATTTGATAGTCATGAAGTATTATATTGAAATTAATAAAGAGTAAAACCAAATTATTACACTACTATTGTGGAAAATATATTAAAAGATGTTATTTATAATCATCTAAATCAGTTATTTCATATGTATTCGTAAATATATGCTTTTTACAACAGAATACTAAAAATAAACTATTATAGGAATAGTTTGTGGATACAAAGGTTACTAAGACATTTTAAACAAGACAAATAATTATATAAAATATATAATTATTATACATTACTATATTGTGCAAATACAAGGGTTTGACATATACAAAGTTTACGTAAACAAGTTGATATACATACATTTTTGTGAGACGGGTCTTCACTAGTGCTTATTTAAGCATGATACAATAAGTCCTGCATTTATAACCAGAGTCTCGGTAAGAGAACGTGATAATTGTGTATAGATCTATACGGGATTGACAATCCCGCACCTGAACTGCTAGCTACAGTTAGACCGACGGGTCTGGGGTGACAAATGTCATAACATTCTGACGCCTGAAGAACGTCGCAGCAGGCCTACAAGGTCACAGTATGGTTATAGGACGTCTCACATGGGAAAACAATCAACTTATTAAATTGTTTACGTGGATAAATATACACTTCAAATAGTTTTATACTATAATACAACTTACGGTATACATTTTTAGTCTTTGGACCTTTTAAGACTACAACACATTTATAAGAAAATATCGGATTTTCTAGGTTACGATACTATATTTTGCAAGGAAATGGATTTCTCATACGAGTTTTATGACATTAAAACTACATTCTAACAAGTTACAAAAATAAGTATGGTTTTACTTATACATACAAGTTTTATGGAAATTAAAACTACATTTTATCAAGATATAAATACAAGTACATTCTACTTATACATACGAGTTTTATGGAATTAAAACTACAATTCAGTAAGATACAAATAAAATACGATTTTACCTATGTAAATGTTTTACAGAATTAGATCTACAATTAATCTACGAATAAACATGTATTCACATGGTTTCATACAAAAATAATACTATTTTAAGTATAGAACACTTATACATTTTCGGTCTTTACGTTTTTAAGACTACGACTCATTTATAAGAAAATATTGGATTTTCTGGTTTCGAACACTATCTCTTTACAAGGAAAAAGGACTATGGATTTTCTCATACAAAAATCTTATGAACTCACCAACGTAATGTTGACACTTTTTCAAACTACTTGTATTCTCAGGAAATTGATGAATCATGTAACTACAAGTTTTGACGATGGTTCATTATGGTACCATACTATGTATTTAATATCATATTGTAATTGTATTTGGAACATATTGTATTTTGAACTCTTGTAACATTTACAATTATGTATATGATGGATGTGTTGCTTTGATCACTATTGTACAAACGTTGTTATGATATTGTTCATGAAGTCATCCACCCTCAGACGATTCCGCCATCGTGGTTTGGGGGTGTGACACATACCCACAGATAGGGATGCAAACGAGCCGAGCCGAGCTGTAAGACCCGTTCCACCGAGGCGCGGCCCGGATGGATCCGCGGCGCGGCTCGGGAAGGATCTGGATACGCGAGTGATTTTGTATGCGCGGCGCGGCTCGGTAAAATCCGCGGCGCGGTGCGCCGCAGTCTATGCAGTTATCTCGGTCATAAACCTTATAGCGGTCACCTAGCGAGATTTGATATAGCGTTTATCGCGGTGGTATAGCGGTGGTATAGCGGTTTTTTTTTTTTTTTTTGTTATTTTTAGACTATTAATACTACGTAGAATTAATATCACAAAAAGTTGCATAAAAATTGCATAAAAATGTCACATAAAACATAGATATTATTCTAATATGAAAAGTGTCAACGTGTCAAACATAAATCTCATCGCAATCCACGGGTTCGGCATCCGAGTCAACATCGTTTAATGCATTCACATCTTCATGAAGCTCTTCGACTACATCTCCAATCTCATCATCATCATCTCTATAACGATCCCTTTTGCTCCTTGTACGTGGCCCATCATCTGCATGTCCTCTCCCCGCTTGTTGCACAGATGACCAAAGAAGACCATCACTTGCATTCACAAACTCTTGAAGTTCATCCTCTGTTGGCACCGTCCACTCATCATTCTCCTCCACGTCTCTTAACAAAATGGGATCTAAAGATTTGTTTTTCAAAGAATCGAAACGCCTTTGTAACCTTATATTGTATTGGATAAATACAAGATCATTAAGTTTCTTCTGCAACAGACAATTTCTTTTTTTTGAGTGTAACTGTAAAAAAAGAAGTAAAACATGTTACTTAATGAAACTAAAACAAATATAATTTATAAAAATACTTGTAAAAAAAGAACTTACGTTATCAAATGCACTCCAATTGCGTTCACAAGGTGAAGCACTGCAAGTTTGACTAAGGACCGTGATAGCAAATTTTTGGAGCACAGGTGTATCGATCCCATAAGCACGCCACCATATATCTATATTTTATAAATAGAAGTAGTGAGCTTATAGAAAATAAGAAATAAAAAAATTTAAATTAGTGAATACATTAAATTTTTCAACTTACATGGTGCATTTTTCGTTCTAGTCCTTTTTGCAGCTGTAGTTCCGAATTGGCCACCTGAATCTATGTAAAGATTTAATTCTTGTCTCAAAGTATCATTCTCTTCTTCATCGGGAACAAGACGATCAATGGCAATATAAAGACCCGTGATAATCTCTTTATTTTTTTCAATCCCTTTCGAATTTTCTCCATAAAAAATGGCAGGGTTTAGAAAGCATCCAGCTGTAAATTTAGTAAACATTTACAACCAAATAATTGCATTAATTATTGAACTAAATAAATAAGCAAAAAAGTTTATACCTGCATGTAAAGGATGATGAAGTTGATCAGTCCATCTAGACTGAATCATAGCCAAAACTCTACTAATCAATCTCTCATTAGACCCACCCTCTAGATTTTTGGTTATTTGGTCTTTCGCTCTACTCATCGCGTCATAAATATAACCCATGCACGGCTTTTCCTCCGTATCAACCAACCGAACCAAATCCACCAAAGGAGCGAGTACTTGACAAGCTAGATAAACATTGTCCCAAAATTCTTGTTTTGCAACTATTCTCTCGACTCTTTTTCCGGCTGGTTTCTTTGGAAAGTCACTTTTGGTCCATTGTTCCGAAACAAACAACACTTGAAGATGGTGGCGGTTCTCATGTACACTCTGCAGAGTATAAAACTGAGTTGCAAATCTAGTTACACAAGACCTATGTAACTCTTTATTCTTTGTCAACCTCCGCATCATATTGAGGATCCTTCCGTGGTTATAAATATAAACCACAACTGCTCTTGCGTCAATCAAAGCATTCTTTATTTTCGGTATTTTGTCCCCAATATCTCCTATCATGAGATTAACACAATGTGCTGCACATGGAGTCCAAAACAACTTGGGATGTTGCTCTTCCAAAAGTCTTCCCGCGGCTTTGAAGTTTGAACCGTTATCCGTAATAAACTATAAGAAAATAATTAAAATAGTTAATAACAAAGATAGAAGGTTAAAATATAGTAATAAAAACTACAATTACCTGCACTATATTTTCCTCTCCAACTTCTTCAATCACTTCATTTATCATCTTTACAATTAATTGAGCATCTTTTACATGCTCTGATGCATCAATTGACTTTAGAAATATTGTACCACTGGGACAATTGACTAAAAAGTTTATCAAACTCCTTCCTTTCCCGTCTGTCCAAAAATCAGACATAATGCTACATCCAAATTTCTCCCATTCTGGTCGAAGTGAATCCACAAACGTTTTAGTATCTTCTAAAACGTCCTTCAACAATGTCACACGAATATTATGATAACTTGGAGCAGGCATACCTAACATGTACACAAAATATATTTAACATTTAATTAGTAATTAGAAATATGTTAATAAGAATTAATAAAAGTAATTAGTTGATTACCTTTTCCATAGTCTCCAATAGCATCAATCATACCTTGGAAGTTCTCATCACGTATAGCATTGAAAGGCAACCCAACTGAATAAGCCCATAATGCAATCTTTTTCCAAGCAACCATCTTCAACTTCTCTTTAATTGGATTATTTTTATCCAATGTGCTTTGCTTTGTTTTTCCATGATCCGTCTTAAACATAGTGTCAATAGGACCACGCACATTACTAGCACCTACAAACTTTCTTTTCTTAACATGTTTGCCTTCTTCTTCTTCCTCATCATCATTATCAGAAAGATCTATACAATCTGTGTTTGCTGATCTAAGTATTCCCACAGTTCTTTGTTTTTCCTTTTTCTTTTTCTCTTTTTCTTTCATAGATGCAAGAACTCTATTGGTGATATCTGTAGTCACCTTAGGACAACCAGTAACATTTCCTGCGATATGTGCGAGGTGTTCTTTTAACCTTGTGATCCCTCCACACATTTTCTTGTCACACAAAGTACAGTTTACATTTGCTTTTTTTAAGGGATCTTTGATAACTCCCCATTCCCAAGCCATATCTTTATTTGGGTTTGAGCTACTTGTACCGGCATCTGATGTTGAATTAATAGTAGTGGTGTTGGTCGGATT